>VXBQ01016703.1:118542-158564 GCA_013400175.1 Phainopepla nitens | reverse complement strand
CTGCCCCGCTGCCCCCCACGCCGCTGTTCGCGGCGGAGCGCGGGGCCGTGCTGGTGTCGTGCGCGCTGTCCTGCGTGGGCTCGGCGCTGCTGCTCTGCACCCACGCGCAGTGGCCGGAGCTGCGGACGCGGCCGCGGCAGCTGCTGCTCTACCTGTCCCTGGCCGACCTGCTCTCGGCTCTCTCCTACTTCTACGGGGTGCTGCGGGACTTCGAGCGCACCTCGTGGGACTGCGTCCTGCAGGGCGCCCTGTCCACCTTCGCCAACACCAGCTCCTTCTTCTGGACCATGGCCATCGCCCTCTACCTGTACCTGAGCATCGTCAGGGGCTCGCCCGCGGGCCCGGGCTTGCTCTGGGGCTTCCACGCCGTGAGGTGGGTGCTGTGTGCTGCCAGCTGGGACCCGGGGCACCCCCAGCGCTGTGCCCTGCTCGTGGGGGAGCCTCAGGTGTCGCTTGAGTCTCTGCTTTTCTTCTCCTCTTCTTCCCCTCAAATTCCTTTCAAACAGGGATTGTGCTGTCTTGGTGGGATTGGTCAGTGTTGTAACTGACCGACTCTGCTTGTTTCTCCTTTCCCTTCCCAAGTGAAGAATTGGAGACGTGGAAATGTTAAAGTTCTTTTGTTCAAGGTCACTTAGAAAAATCTCTGGCAAGTTCTAATGACTGAATGTCCTGGCTTCTGCTTTCCCTCCAGTCTGCTCCGATGTTCTAGAAATAATATAACAAACCCTGTGTCTGTGATACCTGCCTGCTGCTGCCCAAGCTTCCGTGTTTGGGATCTGTTTCCACGGGTCCCCAACTTCCTCCTGTCAGCCTGGTCTGTAGATCCTTCCCCCTGCCCAGGCAGATTGCTGTAATTCCATACTCATAGGAGAATGTTGTCCACAAGTGATGAAGCTGCTAGAGAAGCACTCTGAAGGCATGTTTGATTGAAAGCAAGACAAACCAGACCACAGTGTAGCTTTATGTCTCAGTTTCTGCTATTTAGGGCACTGATTTTCCACATCATGTTTAGTAAAAGCTTTCATTATGCAATTGGAGCTTGTGGAATCATGTGCTACGTCCACACTGAGCAAAACAGTGATCCCTTAGTCCCTCATGTTGCCAAGTTTTGCAATAAATTATAAGACAAGTGATCTGGTTTAAAAGGGGAAAAAAAGCCCTCAGGACAAGTAGAGAATTTTCTTTGGTTTCTTAGTCAAATTTTTTTGTCACCTTTTAGTTTCAAACAGCATTGTCTGGCAGATGATTGCAGTAGAGCTGAGTCCAGATGAGGACGGGCCAGGGAGAGATTTGGGGCTGAGTGTGAGCCAGGGAGGAGCTTCAGGTGCTGCCCTGCCTGCTGCAATTGCTGCTTGGCAGCTGGGGCTGTGTCAGGAGCTCAGGGGCTGCACGTGGCCCTGGGCACACCAGGGTGGTGCTGAAGCTGAGAGAAGATGCTCTGGAGGAGTATTTGTGTTATTTCACCTCGAGTGAACAGAGAGTTGCACTCTGAGAGCTGTGCTGGGGACAGGGTGCTGCTGAAGAGCCACATGTTGCTTAATGGATATCAAAAACAAGTCTGACTCCTTTGTGGGCATTCTGGCTCCATCAGGCACATCAAAGAGCTCAGGCAAATCTGTATCTATTTGTAATTTTCCCGTCTGCTAATTGCTAGTGTGGCTTTTGTCTGCACTTCAGTTTCTCCATCTGGTTTAATGCTCCTCAGCCTTGTCACCTACCAAGTGTGGAGAGAAACAGAGCAATTCTGAAACAGTGCTGGCTGCAATCTGTGCACCCTCTATAAACTGTAAAAATCCTGGGAGATTGCTCTAAGCCAAGACCTGGAGGGAGAGGTGCTTGAACTGAGCTGCTTCTGGGTGAATTTGTTAGGTTTATTTTCAGTTCTTTACAATGAAAATGAAATGCCTTCTTCAGTTCTTGGTACTGATCAGCACCATTTGCTCTTTTTAAAGGCTTTTGAGCACCTGTGATCAGGTTCTGCTTTGTAAATGCCTCCTGTTCTGTGCAGAGCCAGTGTTTAGAGCTGCTTCTGCTTTATGATCTGTCTGCAAAGCCAGAGAAAACAAGTGAGGACGTGTTCTCTGCCCATCCCCTCGTGCCACATCATCCTGTTCTTCCCTGCACTTTTCTAGTTACCTGAGAAATAAATTGCGGACATGATGCTTGAGATGGAGCTGACTAAATAAGTCATATAAGTTGGGAGTCAGAACCTGGAATTGTCCTGAGGGAAATCAGGGTGCCACAGTGGATCAAACCCGTCAGGCAGGTTTGTGCCACAGGGATTCCTGTGGCAGCGCATCCACCAATTCTAGGCTGGAGAGCTGCAGCCTCTGCTTGGTTTTAAACTCATTGAGCTCAGATGAGTTTTGAAAACAAGCCTACAGTCAGCTTTGGAAACACTTACGTAGCTGTAAAATGTGAGTTCTGGCATCCAGCGTGCAAATGACCAGGCTGCCTCACTGCTTCTGAATTTCCAAGTGTCAGGTATCACTGGTTGGAAAACATCACCTTTGTTGGGAGAGAAGTTCATCCAAACTCGAGATGAGGAATGGACCAGACAGACAGAACCCACCTCGGGATTGTTTCCTGCTTGGCTTTTGGTACCAATTGCTGACAACATTTGAAGGGTTTTCATTTCATGGTCAGGCTCTGCAGGTCATTATAACCACAAATACACTTACTTTAAAAAAATCTATAACATATGCATGGTATATATTAAAATATGTGTTTTATACATATACATACACACATTTATAACCATGCATATATATTCACATCCATGGAGTGCCTGGGGTCCTTTCATGCACTACTGCACTGTTCATCTCCCTCCTTATGGGCTGCATGGTTGAATTGGGGCAGATTGGGAGTTCTGGTTACAATGTGTGCTCAGAGCTCCTTCCTCGAGCTGCCTGGGATATCCAGGAGCCTGATTTTTGCCTCCTTACAGAGTAACAATTCCTGTCCCCAGAAGGAACTGCCTGCAGGGCTGCTGGCAACATGGCTCTTGTCTAACCTGTGCAGGCAGGTGACAGCAAATCACCTGCTTGGGAGAGCCTTCAGGGGGGAAAAGCAGCTGTGCAGCATAATTCAAAATGTGCTTATTGAGCAATCTGACCCCAGAAAACCAGCACAAGTCGAGCTGGACACTGCTGGAGCTGAAGGATCCTCACCTCGTCTTGTTTTGGTGTGACTGTACAAAGATCTGCTGGGTTGGATGATTTTTTTATTCACAGATTACCAGGAGCTGTATTGAAGGAATAAGTTGTTGTGTCTGTCTTACAGGTTGGATTTCCAGCCTTTTTACAGGAAGGAGGAATCCTCTTCCCTTCTCTCCCACACTGTTTGCATCCAAGTGTGCTTTGGAGAGGCCCAGCCTACATAATTGCTCTTTAGGGCTCAGAGGAATATTTCTGCTTCTCTGTTACCTTGGATCCTTTTTATTCCAGTCCTTAGACACACCTTGGGTGATGAGTCCTGGTTCTTCAGTTCCTCCATTCTCCTAGTTCAGTAAAAGCATTGACATTTGACAGCCCTCCTAAATCTGTCACTTAGGAGTTCTTAAGAACAACCCAATCACCAGTCTCAGTTCTCCTTTCCAGCCTGCTGAAATGGACCTGAAGTTCATGGAAATGTCTGATTCCTTCCTAGGTCCTTTCTAATTCTGCATTGTTGGTAATCCTTTTGCTTGGTGTTAGTGGTAAATATTCATCTGATCCCAGAATGCTATTCCAGAGACAATTAGCTTCCTGTTAATGCAGCAATTTTATTCTTCCTTTCACCAGTTATCTCCTGGAGGTTTTTAGGTCCCTTTCTTGATAGTTATTTCCTCCTGCGACCTGCCTATATCTGTACTTACACTGTCCTGTCTTACATCCACACACCGTAATTTGACCTGGTTCTATCTTAATTCTCTTCCAGTTTCAGCTTGCTGATGAGATCATTATTTAGGCAAATTAGTTTCTTCCTTTTTCTTGGTGCCTTCATGCCTTTACATGGTTTCTCTAAGGAAGTGCCATTTCTCTTGAATTCTTTGCCTTAGTGCTCAGTTCTTCCAGGAGTGCTGAGAATGGAATGTCTTTGCATTTGCAGCTGTCTTCTGAGAAATCACCAGTTTTACCAAAATGACTCCTGAATTCTGTGGAAACTTTCATGGTGGTGGTGACGTTTGGGATGTTTTTAGAAGTCTGCTCTGATAACAGACTGGGGAGGGCTTCCTGCAGCACAACTGTCCTTAAATAACAGCACTGGCTTGGATTAGCACTGCCTGTTCTGAACTGAACCCTGAAACAAAATGTTCTAAACAGGCTGAAGAGTTGACTCTAAATTTTTTTTACAGCCTTATATTTATATTTGTTTCTTTTGTGAGTAGACACAAAACATTATCCAGACATTATTTAAGAGTAGGAAATGGGGTATTTTTGAAATCTAATATCATGGGATTATCTCTGATTCTACAGTTGGGCTATGGAATTTCAGATAATCTGATCAAGGCACCTGCAGTTTGCCTACCTAGGCTGGTGTCCCTGATTTTTGGGAGCAAGCTGCTTTCCATGCTCCCTGCAGCTGCTCCAGGCTGTCAGTGGAAGACTGTGAGAGCAAGAGAGTCATGGATTTGTTTTCTCTGCAGCAGGAGAGACCAGGAGGGCTGTGCTGGAAGCTCAGTCTGAGCCCCTGTCCCTGTCTCTGGGATAGGGAGGGCAGGTGACACATTCAGCTGGATGCTGGCATTGTTGTGCTGTAATTTTGTTTGGGCTAGTGGGATTTTTCTGCTCTTCCTCATGGTCTCTTGTGGGCAGCCCAAGCTGCTGAGTGACTTAATTCAAGTGTGTCACCACAGTTGTTTTTCTTCTAAATGCTTCCCTGTATGTGCCTCTGCCGTCAAGTGAGAACCCAAAGTCACGGGTCCAGGTTCTGTGAATTCCTGGCTCTGCCACCCATTTCCTGAGGCTGTTCTTGGCTTAACCTCATTGTCTGTGTCCCTCCTCAGCTGGGGTGTCCCCCTGGCCATCACGGTGGCTGCTGTGGCTCTGAAGAAGATTGGCTACGACGCCTCCAACGTTTCTGTGGGCTGGTGCTGGGTCAACCTGGATGCTGAGGATCGGCTCCTGTGGATGCTGCTCACGGGGAAGGTCTGGGAGATCCTGGCCTATGTGACCCTGCCCGTGCTCTACATCCTCATCAAGAAGCACATTAACAGAGCAGTGAGTATTTTGCTGGGTGATCCCATTCCCCCCTGCTCTGTGTTTCTTGCTCCTTGTTCAGCAGCTGCACAGGCAGGAGATGCTTCACAACACTGAAATGTCCCCACCTCTGGGAGAAGCAGTGGCCTGATCCAGCAGCACCATCACACAGTGACTTAGCACAAGCAGAATGTAAAAGCCCTTTGAAAACGAGCAGGGGTTGTGGGATGTTCATGAGGGAAATGCTACAGTAAGAATTGAAACAGAATGTGAAGGACAAATTCAGCTTTAATCAGTTTTCTGCAGTTCCACTTGTACCAAGATTGGAATTCTCAAACCTCAGTCCTTTTAGTGTCTCCAGTGATAGTTTGTGTTTGTGAATGTTATTTTGTACTGGCACCTCAAAGCTCCATTTGGGAGGCCAGGCACTGGATGGGCATACAGGAGACTCCCTGTCCTAGCAGGGGTTTGGAATTCAGAGCTGCAGTTGTTGCTGTTCCTTGTGAATACACAGAATCCAGGCATCCAGGGCAGCATTTGCATAACAGACAAATCTAGATGAGAAGGAGCTGCATCCAGATTCCTTTTCTCTCTGAGTTGTGTTAGGGAAAAAAGCCCCACGTGTGGGTAGATGTCCTTCTGGAAGTTTCTGCCTCTGCTTGTGGTGCAGCTGTGGCAGTGGTGGGGATACCCCCAGCCCTGGTTAGGGCAGGATCCTGCAGATGATTTGGAAGAAGGAGGCAATTTTCAGCAGCCCCAGTGTCCTGGGAAGGGCAGGGGAGCCGGGGAGGGTTGGCTGGTGCCTGTCAGCATCACCTGCCGTGCAGGCAGGACACGGTGTCCCAGCCGTGGGCACGGACAGCAGCGTGACCTCCTGGAACCCCAGCCCGGGCTGCTGCCTCTGCCAGGGATTCCTGGGCACGCTGCTGTCCCTCCCAGGCCTGGGAGCAGTGCTGAGGGCAGGCAGCTGTCCCTGTTCTCACCTCGGGGTGTGGGGTTCCGAGCAGCCTGCTTTCAGCAGGAGGGTTGGTGTTTGCCAAGGCAGAGGCTGGCTGGTGCTCCCCGCCGTGCCCGTTCCCTCCCTGCGGGACACAGGGGTTCTGTTTGCTCTGGGCAGAAGCCCTGGAGCTGCCCCATGTCTGTGCTTTGCTCAGCCCTTGTCCCTGTCCCTGTCCCTGCCTGCCCCAGCACGCCGCGCTCTCCGAGTACCGGCCCATCCTGCCCGGAGCCCCCGCCCTGCAGCCCCGCGCCAGCGTCGCTGACAAGAAGCTGATCCTCATCCCCCTCATCTTCATCTTCCTCCGCGTCTGGAGCACGGTGCGCTTCATCCTGACCCTCTGCAACTCCCCCGCCGTGCAGAACTCCGTCCTGGTCGTCCTGCACGTGAGTGTTTGCTGGAATTCACCCGGGGGGACACCTGGGGGGGGATAAGGCTTTGCTGCTCCCAATATCACTTTTTTTGGCGGGGTGGAGTGTTGCAAGAGCACCTGCTCCCCTCGGGTGAGCCCTGCCCGGGCAGCAGCAATGCCGCAGCAGTGACAGAAATGCAGCAGGAGCTGTTCCAGCAGCATCTAGTGGCTGCAGAGGAAGGCTGCACTGGCAGGGATGGACAGGGCCAGCTGCTGGAGGGAAAGCAGCTCCGACGGGAATGTTGGGTGTCTGTCCTCCAGCAGGGCTCAGCCTGCTCCTGACCTACACCAGTGCCAGCACACAACGGGCCCCCTGGTCTGCTTTTGGGGAAAAAAACCCTCATTTTTCTGAATTCCTTGTTCTCCAAGTCAGTGAGTGTCAGTACTGCAGCTGCTCTGGCACGGTGTTTGCCCCTCTCTGGGAGCAGCCCTGGGTGATTCCTTTCCTGCCTTTGCAGGGGATTGGGAACACGTTCCAAGGAGGAGCCAACTGCATCATGTTCGTGCTGTGCACGCGGGTGGTGCGGGCCCGGCTGCTGTCCCTGCTCTGCTGTGGGCACCGTGGGCCTGGGCAGGGCCCCCGCCGGGACCAGGACGTGCCCGGCCCCGAGCGCACCAAGCCGCGGCTCTCCAGCACCTGAGCTGCCCCCGGCTGCTGCTGATTCCTTCTCGTGGTAATTCCAGAGGGAGCCTTTCCTGCTGCCCTGCCTGTGCACAGGTGGGAGGGGTGGGAGCAGTGCCACGGGGGCTCTGCTGCCGCTCTGGGGGCTCCCTGGCTGACTCTGCAGCCCCGTCACTCTCCCAAACCCTTCACAGAACTGCTCTGGCTCCCTTCCCCCTGAGCTGCTCCTCGGGCCTGTAAAAGGAGGAACTGAACTGCAGGGCTGTCTGGCCCACAGGAACAGGACACCAGTCAGAACTGAAGAGGAATTGGTGGCTCTTTCTAATGTGAAATGCCACGTGCACACACATTTTGTCAGTGTTGCACAGATGAGATGTTTGGTGCCCCAAGTTTTCCCCAAAAGGGGATGCAGCCCCTGCTGCTCCTCATCATAGGAGGGAACACAGGGGAACTGATTCACCCAAGCTTGCCTAGAAAGTGTTTAGGAGCAAAACTTTGGCAGAAGCTCCTAATTTCAGGTGCAGGACTGGGCAGTGATGTCCTTGCACGGGTCTGGTTCTGTGAGCGCCTCGTTTCCTGCAGCTTGACCTCATGAGCTGCAGAATTTACAGGGGTGTCAAACTTAATCCATGGCAGAGCACTTGGGGCTGCAGGGCTGTGTGGGTTCTGCCTCTGCAGCAGATATTGGTGCAGCCCTTTGTGCCAGAGTGCAGCTGGAGGAGGTGGAACCCAGAGCAGCTGTCCTGGCTGCTCAGATAAATGTGCTGGGCTGTGCTGGGGTTTGCTGTCTCTCCAGGCAGAGCATGAAACCCTCTATGAAAGGGCACTTATGGTCACACTCAGTCCAGAGGGGTGAGTGCCAGGCAGGATGCCTGTCTGGGCTGTGGGGCATGGCAGGGGATCAGAATCCTGGAAAGCAGGCAGGCTGTTGGGAATGGCAGGGCTCTGAGCAGACCTCTCTCCATGAACCTGTTTCTCCTCCTCCCAGACCACACAGCCCATGAAAACAAAGGTCTTTTTATTTGTCATCAGTTGCCATTTTTAATTTGTAGAAGAGGTTTGTGCAAAGGGAACCTCATGAGCTGTCTGGGGAGGGAGGGCAGCTGCTCCAGGCCCCCAGCTGTTCCAAAGCTGCTTTTTTGGCTCATGGCAGTCATGGTACAGCAGGCAGCACATTCCATGGTACTGAGTCCTAGGGGAATGTGAGCAGAGGTGACTCCTGCTCTTTCCTGAAGCCTTGGCATTCAGTTTATAATTATATTAGTATATTTAAACCCTAATGTGCACAGGCTGTGCAAACACGGGGAGTCCTCAAAAGCTCATGAGCCCATTTCATGGGGCTGCTGAATGGCTCTGCTCTTCAGCCTCCCTGGTGTCTTTGAAAGGTAGAGGGAACCATCTTATCTGTGCCATAGATGACTTCAAGAGGTTTTGTTTTTTTTTTTTCCTGTCAAAAGGCTTTTAAAAACTTCTGAAAGCTAAATAGCAACCTTGATAGCTCAACCTCTTGTGAATCCCACAAGGCTTGGAAAGAGGAGCTGTGTTAAACTTCTTGCAGAAAGGTAGGATAGAAATTTTTAAATTTTATGAGACTTAGTATCATGCTGTGTTTAGTTTTTTTGGAGCCAGCCCTGAAGAGAGAAAGTAAAAGTGTCACCAGCTTGGCTTTAGGGAAACCAAAACAGCAGAAGGAACAACACCAAAAATAATCAAGAGAGATTCCATGTTCTCAGTTTGCCTTTTTCCATTACAGAGCTCTGAGAAATGCTTTTGGAGGAATGTGCCAGGGTTACATTTCCAGCTCCAGGAGTGTGACTGTCACTTGTTCTGTGCAGGTGCAGGGTGGTGGCACAGCCCTGCAGTGTGACTGTCACTTGTTCCTGCAGGTGTGGGGTGGTGGCACAGCCCTGCAGTGTGACTGTCACTTGTTCCTGCAGGTGCAGGATGGTGCCACAGTCCCACAGAGGGAGCTGCAGCCCGGGGAAAGCGGCGCTGGAGAGGCTGAGCCCTGGAGAGGTCCCGTTGTTCCTCACTCACACACAGCAGCCTCTGCTCCTCAGCTGTGCCAAGATCCTCTGGAACAGACTGTTCAGCTGTACTCCCATTTGTCTCCCCTCCTTCCCCTCACCCTTCACTGTAAATCCTAAAACTTGTTTGGGGCCTTGCTTTTCTGCCTGGCGAGGCCAGTGCCCGGTGAGTTCTGAGGTGAGCAGACCCCGTGGGGACAGGAGAGCTCCAGGAGCTGCTGCAGTGCCTGTCCTGGGCCTGGGTTTCAGTGGTGGTGTGTGAGCCCTCCCAGGAGCTCCAGCCTGGCTCCTGTTCTTCACCTGAACAGGGACAACGATGTTTAAATAGCAGTGGGGATGGATGGTGCTCTGGATGGTTTATCCCTCCTCCTTGCTGCTCAGGGGCTGTCACCATCAGGGTTTGTGGTGTGGCATGGGGGTTCTCCCGAGGGAATCAGAGCCTGCAGGCTCCCTTGGTGCTCAGGGACATGGGGCTTTGCCCCAGCTCCAGCAGGGACAGTACCTGCCTCTGAGCTGCTGTGCTTTGTGCCTTGGGCCCATTGGATCAGGCTGGGGAGGGGATTGGGCTTTGGAGATCATGTTTTACCTTATTCACAACTCCTCACTTGCTTGTTTTTTACGTATTTTCTCCAACGTTTACAAAATAAAGTTGTATTTCGTTACCAGGACACAGCCCAGTATTGCATTTGTGGAGCAAAAATAGGATCTGGTTCTTGGTTCCAGAGCCTCAGCTCTGCTGCAGAATCCCTATGGATCCAGCCCTTTCCTATTGCTGGGGATCAGACTGCCAAATCTACCTCTGCTTGTTTGATTGGAAGCAGTTGTACAGCTGATAAAGCAGGGTCTGTGTATGACTTATTTTCAGGCAGATAATTTGTTTCCTAAATCCTTGTTTCACCTGAAGTCCCATTGTAGCTCAGGGGCCCAGAATATTGAATTAGCCTTGCCTGAACATGCAATTCCTTCCCAAAGTGCAGGTGAGAAGGTGTCAGTCGTGGATGTATCCTGTGGGATGTCTCCTTGGGGTGGGCACTGCAATGAGCACTCTGCAGCAGGGCTGGCTGCCAGCTCACCACTAACGTTCTCCAGATTTACTGTCCTGGAAACTAAGTTTGCCCTCTTAATCATTTTTTCCCCCCAAAGATATCAGGGTTTCATAGGATCCAACCTTGAACACAGATCATTGTGCTGAAGGTGAATAAATCCCTGCACATGTGCAGGGGAACTCTTACTACGAGTTGGGTGAGGGCAGAGAAGGCACAGAGTGGAGTTAAAGTCTCCAGGCACACATGCTCTGGAGTGAAGAGCAGATGTAAAACCTTGGTATGTTCTGCAGCTGAAATGGAAAATGTGCTTGTAAAATCAGCTCTTTGCTCATTCCTGGATCTGTCCTTTGCCAAGTCCAACAGGATCCCAGCTGCTGAAGATGTCGCCCCTGCAATTGCTTTGAAAATCCAAGAAGTTGATTTACTATCCTGTCTCACTTCACCAACCTCTTCCAAGATCATTCCAGTGCCAATGACAACCTTAGAGGTGTTGTTACCACATTCTTGCTGTGTTTGGAAAATATTCAAACTGTTCTGCTGCCATAAGCAAATATTTACTCTGCTGAAGGGGTTTTGACAACAAACATGTGTTCTCTTTGATTCCTGTATGATTCAAGATCAGTTCTTCAAGTTCGGGAGCAGAGGTTAAAGATCATGATAGAGAATTCTCCTTCCCTGTATTTACTGAGTGTCAGAGCAGCTCTCATTCTGCCAAGAGCTCCCAGAGAGTGATACTGCCTTTAAAGGACTGGAAATCCATGATGGAAATTTGTCCTCTTTGCCGTTTCCCCAGCTCTGGGGCAGAATTTTCCCTCCTGCCTTAAGATCTGTAAAGGTGAGGGCAGCAGGAGTTGCAGCGTGAGCTGTGGGCTCGGCAGCTGTGACACAGGAGCGTGATCCCCATCGAGATACCCGGGAACAGGTATCAGGCTGTTCACTGAAAAGAAATGCAATAAAAGAAATGCCAAGGAATCTGAGGAGTAAATTCCACCACACTGAGAGCAGCAGGGCTCTGTTCTTCTTCCTACGTGGGGCATGCTGCCACGTGGAGGAGGCGATGCTGCAGCCAGCCAGGAACACGTGCAGGACACGTGAAAAAGAGGTGTTGCTCAAGAGATGCCTTTTTTGTGAGCTGGCTGATAAAAATAGACAGACCAATAAGCAGAAGGTTTGGTTCTAGTTTCTCCGGCTGCTGGGGCCGCCTCTGAACTTTGCATTTCTCTGATAAACTTTAAGTTGTAGTGGATGATTAACCAGGTCCTGGGCTCTTAAAGCAATCCCATAACAGAGGAGGTTAACAGCGGAGAGCCAGCAGCACGTGGCGCACCCCTTGCATGGAAAGGGAAAGGAACTCGAGTGCTTTGGAAGAGGCTCTGTGACAGCACGGCTCTGGGAGGATGAGCTGTGAGGACTGCAGGAGTGCCTGAGCCAGCTGGTCCGTGCAAGGTAGGACGAGGAGCAGCGTGCTGGCCCAGGGCCCGTGCCAGTGTGGCTCAGGGGGTTAATGGGGTGCAGCTGCAGTGCTGTGCTCAGGGCAAACACCCTCTCTGTTGCCAGGGCTGCTCCCCTGTTCCCTGATGCCGCAGTTGCTGGGCAACATCTGCAGCTGTACCACCCACAGCTGCCCAGGAGCTGCAGCTCCATGGGCTGCCCTTGTCCATGCACAGATATCAGGGAGAATTGGCTCATTTTACCAACTTTGCTGAAAGCTCTGCCCCTTCTCTTTGGAGAGATGAGCCTGTGCCTCCTGGCACCGGGCAGCACCTCTGCTTGAGACAGGATCTGGGAAAAGAACATCTGACACTGGCTACAGAGTTGAAAGAAAACTAAAGTGAAGCCATGGGAGAGTGAGGCAGAGGAAGGGGATGATCGGCCACGGTGCCTTGCAGGCAGAGCCTGCCGTTGATTGGATGTGTTTGGAAGAGTCACAGAAGGGGTTTTTCTGTGCAGGGCGTTTCCATCCCCTGGAAGAACCTGTGCTCAGCATCTGTGACTCACACACCAAGATGAAGCTGAAAGGGCGGCAGGACATCTCCGAGGGCAGTGAGGGGACCAAGGGGGTGAGTATGGTGGCTGCCTACTTCCAGCTTGAGTCTCCCACAGCAATACAGAATAAGCCCTGGGGATCTGTGGGCACCTGTAAAGAGAGGAAAAGACCGTGATCTTTTGGGCTGAGATGTTTCTGTTCTCGAGCCCAGTTTGTGTCTGTCTGCAGGGCAGTGTTGCACTGAGGCTCGTGATTGTCTGCAGCTCTCCCACCCCAGAACTTCTGTGTGACTTTCCCCTTCTGTGTGACTTTCCCCTTCTGTGAGACTTTCCCCTTCTGTGTGTGAGTTTTCTTTCCTACTTTCTAATCAGTTTAGGCTGCAGATGCTTCTGGATGGGGCTGCCTTTCACAGCAATGTTTGGGGAGTCTTGCACAATGCACTGCTGGGGAACGCCAGAGGTTTTCTGCAAGTGCTGGATGTCAATAATTAACACCAGTGGCTCTTTTGAGCTCCTGGGATTTGGTTAATGAGAGCAGGCAGCTGCTTTTCAGCACCAGTGAGAGCAGTCTCCTCCTAGAAAACGGACCTGGAAGTCTCAGCTTCCTCCTGATCCTTAGGCTGAGATAGACTTGAATTTCGATCTCCTGTAACTCTGCAGATCCCTGGCGCTGAGCTGCCAGAGATTTTGAGGAATAGAAAGAAGCACCAGCAGTTATTTGGACAAATGTTCAATTAGGGAAATGACAGAGCCCTTATGTGGGACCTGAGCAGAGTGCTGGGACGGAAAACCTTGCAGACATTAAAGCCATTAAGGCTGGTGACGGTGGCAGCAAACGAGATGAAAATGAAAAATGACTTTATTGATGTAGCAGCAGTGAGATGCATTAGTGAGCTATAAAAGCCAGCCAAACAAAATCCCAACAACCCAGCTCTGTCAACACAGCCCGGGGGCTGAATGGCAGCTAAACTGTTGGGAAAAGGGAGTTGTTTTGGTTGTTGGTGACGCTGGGGAATGCGTGCCCACAACAGGGTGTTGATCCCGCTCCAGATGGCAGTTCCCCTCCTCTGTTCTAGTGCAAAGTGCAGCTCTTGCAGCCCTCAACCAAGCCCTCCGTGGGCTGCTTGGGTAAGTTCTAATTGGCTTCAGTGGCAATCAGTTAGATCCATAAATAGCTCTATCCCAAAATGCAGAGGAAGAAAGAAACGAACAGGAAAGGGATTTTGCCACTTGATGCAAAAATCACTTCTTTTTAAAGCTTTCCTGTGCCAATATCCTGTGTTATTCCACTGCCCAATTTGCACATTGGAAAAGAATAATTGCATACAACCTTTTTCCCTGCAGGGTGGTGTTTTAAAAATGGTAACTTGGAAAAAAAAAAAAATTCAATCATCCAAATGATTCATCAATACCAGCAAAGCAGAGTGAATTACTCTAATGACTGTGGGCATATCAAGCAGAACAAAATGAGTTGTAATGGAAACAACTCATTGGGCTCATATGCAGCAAAATGAAGGGGAAAACAAGACTTTGGGTATTTCTTTGTTTTTACTGAATGTTCTTAATGCCTAAAAGCTAGACCCACTTCCAAGGTGGTGTTCGTGTCTTTTTTCCTCTCCCTCTGCAGAAAATGACACTTCCCCTGGCCCTGGTCGCTCTGATTTCTGCCTTTGGATCTTCCTTCCAGTATGGCTACAACGTGTCTGTGATCAACTCTCCTGCCCCGGTGAGTGCCCCCAGCCTGGGAGCGGGCTTAGAGCAAGGCAGATGTAACAGTCTGGAAGTTAAATGTGCTTTGTGGGCAGGAGCTTGTCCTCTCTTCGTGCTGGGACAGATGAGCTCTGGGGTGCCTCTCCCCCTGGGAACCAGGCACGTCCTAAAGGGCAGGACAGCCTGTAGGAACAGTTCTCCACCCCAGGCTTCTCCATCCCTCTCTTGCATTCATTTCCCAGCTCACTCATAGCGTATTTTTATCAGGACAGTTGTTTTATGGCAGAGCTTTATGGCGGAGCTTTATGGCATCTGTTGTTATCTAACCATTACATTGTACCTTTAGAGCATGAAAATTGTTCTCATTGTGCTGAATCTGCTTTGTGCTTCATTCCAGTACATGCAAGACTTTTACAACAAAACCTACCTGGACAGGACTGGAGCGCCCATGGACAGCAGCTTCCAGACACTGCTCTGGTCACTCACCGTGTCCATGTTCCCTCTGGGCGGCCTCTTTGGGTCACTCATGGTGTGGCCTATGGTCAACAACTGTGGCCGGTGAGTGAGAGCCCTATCTGAGCTCCTGCCCTCGCCCTGGGAGCAGATAACCTTTATCTGCTGGTGACTCCACCTCGCCCAGCCCTCCAGCAGCCTGGAACTCCCCCCACACCTCGAGGCTGGAGCAGGTGGGATGGGGGAGAACTGCTGGGCTCAGCCACCGGTGCTGTCTCCCCAGGGTGAAGGAATTCATGTGGTTCTGGGACGGCCAGGGCTGGGCTGTGGGCTGGGCACTGAGCCAGGCAGGGCAGTGAGGGAAGAAAGACCTGGGATCTCAGAGCAGGCCCAGCTTCTGCTGCTCAGGTTTCCTGAGCAACTTCACTCCTTTCTGCAGGAAAAAGGTGGCAATTGCCATTTCCTCCTTGATCAGTGCTTGGCATGATGATTGATGATTCATTTGAGTTTTGGACACCATGACACAGAGGGGATCTACCTGCAACTTAGAAACGCCCAACTGAATCTATCTCCTTCCCTGTTACTTTGCAGAAAGGGCACTTTGCTGATAAATAACCTCTTTTCCATCGCTGCTGCAATCCTCATGGGAACCTCGGAGCTGGCAAAAACCTTTGAAGTAATCATCCTTTCCCGTGTTGTCATGGGAATATTTGCTGGTAAGTGGATGGTAAAAGGAGAGCAATAAATATTTCTTTGGCTGTTTAAAGGTGTTTTATTCTCTCAACAGATGCTTTCACAGGTAGCACACTTTAGAATCTGCATGACAAGGCTGTGCTTGGGCCTGCTGCAGAAGTACTAAAGATCTTTGGGGGATAATGGCCCTGGGACTGGGATTTAAGCTATGGGGAGATGTGTGTCTGTAAATGCAGCAATAAACATCTTCTGGGCACTGCAGCTCCCACCCCAGCAAACCTGCTGAGGATAATCTGTTTTCCCAGACAACTTAAAGCAAATAGGCTACTTCTTTCCTTTTTAACACAACCAGAATAATCCATCAAAAGCATTGCCAGATCCAATAATCCAGTCCTGGAACTGATTGTTCTTCCTGCAGGAGAAAAGAAATGTTAAAAGGGAGAGCAAAGGGCTCAGAGCCACTGGATTTCCTGCAGAGATAGAGGGAAGCCAGGGATATCTGTGTGTTCCTGGTGTAAGTGGATTTGTTAAAGCTGCAGGAACAGAACAGAACCATGCTGGGAACCCCGAACACAGCCAGGTCTAGAAGGGTCCTAAGAGCATTTAGGCTCGGTTAATTGGCTTTGGGCTGGTGAGACTGGCACACTCCGTGGTTTGTTAATGAGCTGGGATAGCTTGTAAAGACAAATTTCCTGCTTTAGCTCTCCAATTGTAATTGCTGCATGTACAGATCAAGTTGCTTCCCCGAGCCAGTTTCTTGTTTTCCATTTTTTTTTTTTTTATCCAGTGGTTTTATTTTGGCTTTTGACTCCTTTAAACCTGGCAACTGCTTTCAGTACTGGAGCTTGGAATAAATGCTAAAGGGTCTTGTTAAATGTGATCCCTCTTTCTAGTTATTTATAACCAGCAAACAAATCCAGCCTGGCTGCCCTGGCTTGTCCTTCTCAGGCTGACCTGGCCTGAACTGTGGGTGTTGTGCCTGGGGAGGATCTGGGAGGATCCCAGTGCCACCCTTGGGAGGATCCCAGAGTCACCCTCTGGCACTGTTGGCACTTGTTTCTACACCTTTTCGGCCTTTTAGCTTTCGAATATCAGCCTGATCACCTTTGTAACACCCAGCTCCTGAAGCCTGGGGACTCTAGAAATGTCAGAGAAGAGTCCCCTGTGGTCATTTGATTCCAGGAGTTTGGGAGCTGCCAGGATTTACAGCGTAAGCACAGGAGCTGGCAGCTTGCTGGGGTCACTGTGGGCAGCCCTAGAATGTTCCTAAAAATAACCCATGTCCCTGGTGTCCTTATTAGAGCACAAATACCTCTCCCAGCAAGCCCCCTGCAAGACATCTCAGACCAGCAAGGCTCTCAGCACACCATTACTGAGCAGGGAATTTTTAAAAGCCAACACAAAGAGATTTCCTTCCACTTTCACATCAGCGTGTTTGGATACTGATTTCTCTTCTTGTTTTAGAGGAAGCAAAAGTTCCTCTCTTATACTTGGAGTTGGTTTCCAAACCTGAAGCAGCACAATTTCTCTTTGTGTGTCTTGTGCTGTTTCTGGCAGAGCCTGTTGGAAGAATTCCTTTTAGGAGGATGAACACTGAACACTCAAACCAAGACACCCCCAAATCATCTTCTGGGTCTCTAGGCAATGCAGGTTCCTGCTAATCCTTTCAGACTCCAAAAATGCTGTGCTGCCCAGCAGCTGGTAATCCAGACATCCAAAGCAGAAGGGTTTGAATGTGAAGTTTCTGCCCAACCTGTGGTTCATCAGGAATCTCTTTTGTTCCCCACGGGATATCAGCAGCTTGCTGAAGGTTGAGCTGCGTGTCTAACACTGTTCTCTTCTAGGTCTGGCTTCCAATGTGGTTCCCATGTTCCTTGGAGAAATGTCCCCCAAAAACCTGAGAGGAGCTATTGGGGTGGTCCCACAGCTCTTCATCACCATTGGCATCCTTTCAGCTCAGATCCTTGGTCTCAACAGCATCCTTGGCAATGCTAATGGTAAAGCTCTGGCTCAGGACATCTCTGGGGCTGCACAGGGGGAGGATTCCTCTCAGCTGACATCTTGTGTCCTTGCTGCAGGGTGGCCTGTGCTGCTGGGGCTCACTGGGATCCCATCCCTGATCCAGCTCCTGACACTGCCCTTTTTCCCCGAGAGTCCCAGGTACCTGCTCATCCAAAAGGGCAACGAAGAGCAGGCACGGAGAGGTACAGTCCCATCCCTTCATGGGAGGGGAGTGGCAGGGGGTGGATCTGGCTGTGGGACATGGCTGACAGCACCAGAGCTGGAAATTCTCCACTGAGGTGCTGCTGGTGGGTGCAATTCTCAGAGCACTGCTCCCTTCCCTGCGTGGGTGGGTGCCAGGGTCACAGGTGGCTCTGGCTGGGCCTGAAGCAGGAGAGCTCTCTGTACACCTGGGGCTCCTAACTGCCCGTGCTCTCCCCACCAGCTCTGCAGAGGCTGAGGGGCCAGGAGGACGTGGATGATGAGATCCAGGAGATGTACCAGGAGGACCGCTCAGAGAAGGAGGAAGGGCAGTTCTCTGTGCTCAGCCTGTTCACCTACAAGGGCCTGAGGTGGCAGCTCATCTCCATCATCGTCATGATGGCAGGCCAGCAGCTCTCAGGGGTCAATGGGGTGAGTGGGGAGGGCTGGGGGGACAAACTTCAGAGGGGTGGACCTTCAGAGGAGGAGATGGGGGCGGTGCTGGCACAGGACAGAAACCTGGGAGTGCCCCTTCACCCAGGACACGCCCAGTGTCACAGCAGGGTGAGTCAACCCTGGCCAGTACCAAATCCATGGACAAGGTACAGGGTCAGCTGCCCTGTTAATGATAATGGGAATGTTTCTAGAGTAAAGTGCTCATGTGTGATCCAAGCACCAGTGTCTCCAGAAATGGACAAGTTCTCTCCTCAGGCTTGTGTGCACCAGTGCCAGGATTTAAGCAGCCAGAAGGGGGATTGCCAGGTTGTGCCTCGGGCCATGCATGAACACAGCTGTGCTTCTGCTGCAGGTCTTCTACTACGCAGACAGGATCTTTGAGTCAGCAGGAGTGCCGAGCCACAGCATCCAGTACGTCACCGTGTCCATAGGGGCCATCAACGTCGTCATGACTTTGCTGGCTGTAAGTTTGTGCTGGGGCTCTCTGACTTCTGACTTGCCCAGTCTCCCCTCCCACTTGAAATTAAATTAACCTTAAATTAGGTTCTGGTCATGGAATCCTACAGCCACAGAATGGTTTGGGTTGGAAGGGACGTTAAAGATACCTCATCCCCAAAACCTCCCACTAGGGCATTATTTGCACACAGTGGGAGATGCTTTCCATGACAGATGCCCTGTGGTGTCCCTTGGACAGAAACACCTGCAACAATTGCTGAGCCCCTCTCCCCTCTCCTGTCTCTTCCAGGTTTTCATTGTGGAATCCCTGGGGAGGAGGATCCTTCTCCTGGCTGGCTTTTTGCTGTGCTCTGCTTCCTGTGCCATCTTAACTCTGGCCCTCAATCTCCAGGTGGGTATGAATGGCTCAGGTGGTCCCACCCATGATTTCTGGACTTCACAGGGAACAGGCCATGGGAATATTTTGAGGATGTCTCTACTGCCTGGGGAGGAGGGGACAGCATGAAAGGTCTCTGTACTTGCATATCTACCTTAAAGAAAGCCAGGAAAAGCTGTGATCCTGCTTGCCTGAATGCTCCTCCTGGGATGTCATGTTCACAGTTCCTGCTGCATCCCTTTGGCAGCAAGGATCATCCCCAGGCTGTGCTTTCTGTGTCTAATTGTGGATGTGTCTGGCCTTTGAATGCCTTCAAATCTTACTGTGAACAGTGCCTTGAATGTGCTGGTGATGTTCAGACAGGAACACATCTAACCTGTGATTCAATCCTTGCAGAACACTATCTCCTGGATGTCCTACCTCAGCATAGTCTGTGTCATTGCCTACATCATTGGACATGCCATTGGACCCAGTAAGTGCCCACAGCCTGCCAACTCTCCCCCCTCAGCTGGGTAAAGCCAGGTGCTGTGTTCAATTTCCAGCCAAAACCTTTGTGGAGCCCATCCAGGGAGGCTGAATTTCATCTCTGTCTGGCCATGCCCTGTGCAAGTCATTTAATTGCCCCGTTTTTTTCTTTAAATGTAATCCTTGTTTGATTTACTGGGTGCTTCTGATAGTTAGAAACCACTGTCTGCCACTGGAATGAGCAGCGAATCAGGAATCCAGAGTGAGGGGATTGCCTCTGGGATTTCCTCACCTTGGCTGCCTTGCAGGTCCCATTCCTGCTGTGATGATCACGGAGATGTTCCTGCAGTCGTCCCGGCCCGCCGCGTTCATGGTGGGGGGCTCTGTGCACTGGCTGAGCAACTTCACTGTGGGGCTGGTGTTCCTCTACATGGAGGTAAGAACCCCCACAGGGCAAAGCTTGGGCTGGAGATCGGCCTCTTCACCCCTGTGTTCTTACAGAGAGGCTCAGAGGAGCTGTAAATGCATTTGTTGGTTCTCCAAACCTGTGTGTGGGATAGTGTTGAGGGCAAGAGAATGCTCCTCAGCATTTTCTCGTCACACCTGGCTGTTGCACAGGCTTTAAAAGAAAACAGTTTGATTGCCAGGTCTCATCCTGAGCTCAGGAGCTTGGAAAAGATGGCAAATTCCCCATCTTCCACTGCAGGATGTACCTCGGGGGGACAATTTTAGCTTCTGAAATCTGGGTGCCCAGTTCAAACTGCCCCCAGCAGCAGTGACCCCTAAACTGCTGCAGTCCCTGTCTTTAACCTGTGCAGAGGCAGCTGCTAGTTTGGTTTGAGTTATGGAGCAGACCCTCACCCTCCTCTCCCAGTAAGTTTCCAATAAACCTGTGGTGCTGGTTTGAGAAGACAGAATCTAAAACCACCCCAACTTTGAGTCGTTCAGCTTAAAACACGTACACCTCACTGTGGCTGCATTTTCTGCAGCCAGTGCAGGGTGCAGGACGTCCAGAGCAGGTAACTCCCACCTGGAATGTTGCCCTGACCCCTGCTCTCTCCTGTCACTGCCCTAGGCTGGGCTGGGGCCCTACTGCTTCCTCATCTTCTGTGGCATCTGTGTCACCACCATGCTTTACATCTTCTTCGTTGTTCCTGAGACTAAGAATAAAACCTTCATGGAAATCAACAGGATCATGGCCAAGAGGAACAAAGTGGAGATTCAGGAAAGCAAAGAGCTTAAAGATTCCTACCCCCCGGGCAGGCAGGACGAGAAGAAAGCGCTCTCCAGCAGTGAGATGTGACCCAGCTGTGTTTGGCCTGACGGGATCTGTCCAGCAGGAAAACAAATACAGGGACTCCTCCTTTGATGCTGATCTGACAATCACGGAACTGCTGAGACTGGAAAAGACGTTTAAGATCAAATCCAACTGCAAACTTAATGCTGCCAAGTCCTTCTCTTGTTCCAGGGAAAGGGAAATGTCCTCAGCCAGCTCAGTTCTGCGACCAAGCAGCCGACGGCACGAGGTGATGTGTGTCCCTGGTGTCCTGGTGACACATTCCGGAGGACCCAAGCCAGCCCTTGGGCTGGGTGTGGGGTAGTCGAGTGCAAGGAGTGCACCAAACTCCTCTGAGGAACTCTCCCTTGTGTGTTTGAGGATCCAGCAAGGGGAAATTAAACTTAATTTGGTATATCAGTGTTTTAATTTGGTATATCAGCCCTCTGTTTTGAAAAAAGCAGAACTGTTGAACAGCTTGGCATGGATTTTGTGCAGTAGATGGAGAATTCTTCACATGATTTACTTTAACCTTAGAAAAGTAGTTTACATATACAATATATCTGCGCTCAAGTTTGTGATATGTAAGTGTTGAAAAAGGAGCTTTTCCCATGCTCTGTCTCTACATCCACTACAGAAAAGAAGGCAAAGTTATGCCACTGGCCAAGTCCCAGGGATTGCACAGGACCTGTCCTAGGACCTGCCCTGCCAGGGCTCCACATCTGCTCCCCTATGGGACATGACTGCTAGGGAGGGGGTGGCGAGCTGGTGCTGACAAACAGAAGGAGGGACAAGCAGGGAAGATGGTGAGAAACTGAAACTGGGTGAGGGATGGGAGAGAAATTTTATTTGAGAAGGCAGCTCCTTTGACCAGAGCTCTTTGGTGTGAAAAAAATCTGTCTATGGGGCTCTAAATCAACCCCCTCAGGAGGGACGTAACAACCTAGGGTGCTGGACTGTGCCAGATGCTGCAGTTCTTTGCTTTTGTCTCATTGACGGAGGTTTTGGTCTCTTGAAAAAACATTCTGGAGCACCAGGAGTTGCACAGTGAGCCCATACAAAGCAGGAGGAGAAACAAGCAAATCTCAGTTTTTCTTAGTTTTTCCAACAAACATCAGGATTCCCCTGATGCCTTCAGAAGAGCAGAGGCTGTGCTCAGTGGCAGCTGGTGTCAGGCTGCAGGAGCACCCCCCCGAGGAGGGCCATGGGGGTTTGTCCCCAGGCGACGACGTCCCCCCCGGGCTGCCCTGCCTTGCAGAGCGCCAGCGCCCGAACCTCTGCGGCGCCGAGCACTCGGCTCCACACGTTCACCTGGCTCAGCCACCCTGCAAACCCGTTGGAGAACGTCCCCAGCAGCGTGTCCCTGTCCTTGCCAAGCAGCAGGGTGCCCCCAGCCCGGCTCACGTAGCCCTTCTGGACGCTCTGTGCTTTGCCAGCTGCCCCGTTGAGCCAGGGGCTGGCCATGCCCTGCCGCGAGGCCCAGCTCACGCAGTGGTGCAGCCAGCCCTGTGCCCCGTGCTGCAGGGGGAAGCTGAGGAACTGGCCTCCTAGCCACAGCCCCAGCTCTGAGCCCACGGTCACCACCAGCTCGTGCTGGCTCTCCCCAGTGGAGTAGGACAGGACGGTCTGGCTGCCCACGGGCTGGGCTCTGCTCCAGAAACACACGGTGAAGGCTTGGAGAGACAGAGCACGGAGGGGATGAACCTCCACAAAGCTCTCAATGTTTTCCACGGGGAAGTAGAAAGCTGGAAAGGCGCTGGATTTCGTACCTGAAATAACCAAAAAAGCCAGCAGTTACATTTGCTGTAAATAAGCCAAACTCCTGGAGAATAACACCCACTGAATGGTAGGGCTGTGTAATCTGAGCTTCCAGTTACTGTGTGTGTTGTGCCAGCAGGGAAGGGGTTTGAACTGATGAAAAGCTGAGCTGAGCTCCCCCACCCAACTGTTTGGAAAAATCATATTTTTCCCTCCTTCCTCATGTTGTGTAAAATAGAGGAGATGATTATTTATCCTGGGGGAACTGTGAGCTGAAATTTTTCACTGTCTGTAAAAATGTGCTCCCATGTGGCAGGAGAGAGCTGCAGCTGCTGTGGGAGTAGTTGGGTTAGGGCTGATGATGGTGAAGGATTTCCATCAGCAGGCCCAGATATGGGACCCCGTTCTGTGTGTGCCAGTACCACACCTGTCAGTGAGTTGGGCCCCCAAGGTCAGCAGGGCATGGGCTGTTCATCCTCACAAGGTGAGCTGGACTCAGCCTGTGTTTCTTACCTGTGTGGCTCAGCCCATTCTGCAACTCTGTCTTCATGTCCTGGAGCTGCATCTGGATTTGATCCAGCCTGAGGGTGAACTCCTCTGGATGACACTGTGCTGGAGCAATCAGACAGCTGAATTTACAAAAGGCTGGCACCTACACATGGTAGATTTTCTAGTCTGAGCAAAACCTGTGTTTTAAAATCCTCTCCTGTGTGTGGTGCCTGGCTGCCCAGCCAGAGCTGCTCCCACACAGCCCATGCACCACACACACCTGAGCTGAGGGTCCTGACGTGGTGCCAGGTAGCACCAGCTGCCCTGGAGGTGTGACACTCAAAGGCAGGGCTGGCACACACCTGAAACCAGGGGTGCCAGCGGGGAGGCACACGGGGCTCTCCACCTGAGCAGGGACCCTGCTGCTCCAGGACAGGGACTGCAGCCGAAAGGAGCCGCAGTTTCACACCTTCTCTGTGGGATTTGTCCCCTCAGGTGTGCAGGGGCCCTGGCCCTCAGGTGTTTGTTCCTGCACCCTGGCCCTCAGGTGTTTGTCCCCTTGGGTGTGCAGGGGCCCTGGCCCTCAGGTGTTTGTCCCCTTGGGTGTGCAGGGGCCCTGGCCCTTACCCTGGGCACGCTGGGCACTGAAGGAGGCCTCCACCACGCGGCCCTGCAGCGGCTGCACGTGCCGGTAATCGTTGCGCAGGGTGCGGTTGTGCCAGTCCAGCAGGGTGTTCTCCAGGAGCTGGATCTGGGACAGGGACATCACTCAGGGACAGGACATCACTCAGAGACATCACACAGGGCAGGATGGCATGGGGACATCACACAGGGCACAGGGACAGCAGCTGTGCCCAAAGTGCAGGGCAGAATGGCACAGGGACATCACAGAGGGCACAGGGACAGCAGCTGTGCCCGAAGTGCAGGGCACATCCTGCAGCTCTCGGTTGGACTGAGCGACTCGTTAGACAGGAATCCTCAGGGTCTCTTGCTGAGTAGCAGCAGGGAAAGGATCAGAACTGAGGGCTCTTATCAGCTAATTCACGATAAAGGCATTTTGCCTGGGGGAGTTCTGAGCATCTGCCTGATGATATGCATGCATGGAATGGAGATTTTGCTGCTATTCTGTACCTTTCTCATAAGTGCCTTCCAGACTTCCCCTGCCAAAAAGAGTATTTCTTTTTCAAAGAGAGCACGCTGTGATCTCCCACTACTGTGCTCTCAGTTTTACCTTGTTCTTCTCCTGGAAGAAAATGTTTCTGACGCTTCTTTATTATTTATTAACTTGAAAGCATTACTTTCAGTGTAAGTCTAGACAAGGTAAAACTCTGAAATGCCTTCTAAAATCTGCCAATTATTCTGTAATTATTTTAATGTTATGCATGGCTCTTTTTTGGGGTTTTTTTGGTTTCTTTTCAGGAGGACTCTCTTGCAGTAGTTTTTGCCGTGTTAATTCGCATTGGTCTATAGTGCTTCAGGGTGGCTGAGCTTAACTGAGAAGAGAGTTTTGTTATCGACCTCGGGTCACCTGCTACCCAGCCTGGCCCTGCTGTGACACGGGATCACAGCCACCTGTAATTCCAGTTGCTCAGGAATCCATTCCAAAAGCTCTGTAGCAGAGATGCCCTAAGAGCTCTTCTGTTCCCGAGGTCCCTGGAGGACACAAAGGAACCGCTGGGAGGGGAGAGCAGCTGGTGAGAGGCAGCACTGACCTGTGTGTGTGACAGGACAATTGGGGAGTGGAAGATGGTCCAGATGACACTCTCGGAGCACGGGGGGGTGGTCAGGGAGCCCTGGTACCTGTAGAAGTGGGAGAGGTTTTCTGGCAGCATGGCTCGGACGTCCAGAGAGCTGAGCGTTGTTGACTGACCTCCAAAGGAAGCAGAGATGGGATCAGGAGTTAGTGGGGAGGGAACAGAGGGGTGAAAGTGCTCCTGGAGCTGGGGGTGGCAAATCCCTCTGCCCAGGGCACTGGCTCATCAGACCTGGGCGGCTTTTTTGTGGAGATGGAGAGGCAGGAGAGGCCCTTTCTGGGTCTGTGCTTTGTCAGTCAGAGATGTCTGGGTCCTGGGGCTGCTCTCAGTGCTCTGCCAGTCCCTGGGGGTGCTCCCAGCAGGCTCCAGGGGGTGTGCAGGCTGCAGGAAGCTGATACTGGTCCTGCACAGACCTCCAGGAGTGCATTTATTGCTGCCTGAGCTCCTTCCCCAGAGGCCTGGGCTCTGCAGGGCTGAGGATGCTCTGCCAGCTCAGCAGCAGGAAAATGTCTGTTCCCAGTGAGTGCACACAGCTCTGAGGGTATCAGGGACAGGGAAAGGCATTCCCAGTCTTACCTGCAAACCTGATCCTTGCCAGTTTGGAAATGAATTCGCTGTAGTAGGTGTTCTCAAAGTGCCCATCCTAAACACAGCACAGACACTTGATCAGAAGGTGTGACCTGCCTTCCTTTCACTGCTAATCAGCTGGGGGGGCTAATTCATCAGCTGGGAGACAAAGAAAACAAATACCCCCACAGATCTTCTGATGGGCTGGACAGTGCAAGGCATGGTCAGGCTTGTAAGCTTAGGTAGAAGAGTGAGCAGGATTCTTTTTTACTACTGTTAAATCCACACTGAATCAAATGTTCCCACTGGCAAAGCAGAGCAAGGCTTGGCGGCACAGCAGGGAAACCCCAGCTGCCACACCTGATATTCTTATATATGGGATACAGATATAGATACATATAATACTGCTTATGGGGCAGTTTTCTGGGGCTCCCAAGGGGTACTGGCTGCTGTTGTGTGAAGCCCAGGTGGCCCGGGGGAAGCAGCACAGCCTCCTAAAGAGGTGCCAGCCCCCACCTCTTGGCACAGCTGTACCCACCCGGCCCGGTGCCCGAGGGACCCCCGGGGTCACACCTACCGTGTACAGGAAGGCCAGCACAGCCAGCCCCTGGGGCTTGTCCTTGGCCTCCTCAAAGCTCGAGTAGTTGGCAGAGTTGTAGTGGACAATGTGCAGCTGGGGAGAGAGATGGGGTCGTTTAGCAAGGAGAGATGAATGCCTTTTGCTGTTTAGAGGGACACACTGAAGGGACAGTCACCTCCCCAATTCCTGCTGGTTGTGCCTCACACCAGGCCAAAGGGACCTTTGGTTTAACAGCTTTGTGGTGACTGGGGGGGAACAGGAGTGCTCCTGCCATGGCTTTTTTGGAGCCTTCTGGTCCAGCACCGTCCGGCTCAGCCCTCCCACTGCACCAACCACCGCCCCTGTGGCAGCCCTGGCTTCCCCCTTGGCCCTGCATGGCTCCCTGCAGGCTCTGTGGGATGCAGCCTCCAAGTTCCCAGGGTGAGGGGCCCTGAGCCCCCTCCCCACAGCCCTGAGGGGCCCTGGGCCCCCTCCCCGCAGCCCTGAGGGGCCCTGAGCCCCCTCCCCACAGCTTTGAGGGGCCCCGAGCCCCTTCCCCACAGCCCNGCCCCCTCCCACAGCCCTGGGCCCCCTCCCACAGCCCTGAGCCCCTCCTCACAGCCCTGGGCCCCCTCCCCACAGCCCTGAGGGGCCCCCTCCCCACAGCCCTGGGCCACACCAACCTCGGCGAAGTAGCGCATGCCGTCGATGGTGTGCTCGGAGCCGCTGCTCTCCAGGTCCAGCCCTCCCCAGTGCAGGTGCATCTGCACGGCTCTGTAGAGACCTGGGAGCCCTCGGGAGATGTTCATGGTGGGGGGCAAATCGATCTGAACTGAGAAATGGCAGGATTGGAGGCAGCAGCCTTGCCCATCCCTGTGGTGGTTCCTGCAGTGCTCCTGGGATGAGCAGGCACGGCCAGGACCCCAGGGTGGGAGGGAACGCTGAAGTTTAAAGCTGGGTGTGCTTAAAACCTCTCCTGGGCTCAGGCTGGAGCAGCACACCAGGCAGGAGCAGGACTGGGCCCTTCTCCCCTGAGCAGCTCTGGTTGGCATTAGGCACTGACCAAGCCTTAATGCTCAGCTCATCTGGCTCAGGGCTGTAAACCACCTCCTTTCCAAGGCAGAAAAGGGGAGTAGGAATCAACCCAGGGAGTGGCCTCATCTTTTATCATAATTCCTGTCACCCAGTGAGGCCCAGCCATGCTGGGAACGCCCTGTAGATTTGGAAAGGCTGTCACTGCTGAAGGATTTACATAGACAAACCTTTTCTTCTCCTTGCCAAGGAGAAGTCACAAACCCTTTGTCTTCCTGCTAATTCACTGCCAGAAATCATAGATTATGTTAATAAATCTAGGAGTGAAAGTGGAGAATTGCCTCATCTAAATGAAAGCCCCCAGCATGTTACAAAAAAACTAGCAACTATCCTTGCAAAATACAGCACAACATATTATTAATTAGTCATAGTTTGGGTTTCTGAGGAGTTTCTTTTGTTTGTGAACTCTTTATAGATAGACAAGATGAAACCATGCTTCCTTTTAATATCCTAAAGGCTCTAGAGTGGGAGGGATAAAATAATCTACCTTTTTCGTAAGTTCCCTGCTGACTGCCTTCCATAATGAGGATTATTTACTTCAAGTATCTCACCAGGGTTTCTACTTCCTACAAAACACAGCCAGGGAATTGTGTTGTGAGTTTGTAACAAGCTTAAGGCTCCTCTAGGATATTCTAGGCAAATATTTGCTGCAAGCACAAGGTAGGGAGTAGCCTGGTTTGCTTCTGCTTTTCCTCCACGTGGAGTGTGAGTGGGGAGTGTGACTCCGAGCTGGCAGAGCTCACTGCTGCTCTGCCTGGCCCTGGAGAATCAGCTGGGGCTGTGCAGGGTGAGAGCAGCTGAGCCTGCCCCAGCACTCCTGCTCTGCAGCTTGGCCTCTGGCCATCCCTGCCTGCAGGGACAGCAGGGACAGCCAGCCCGGAGCCAGCTCTGGCCCCCGAGCAGGCTGAGGCAATCAGGGCCGCTCTTGAGGTCCCAGTGAAATCTGCTCCTGGAGAAAGATGCACACATGGATGACATTTTAATTTTTCAGCGCTGTGCTTGTCCTCGCTGACAGCTGGAGGGCCAACCCTCTTTAAAAACATAAGAAAGGTGCAAATACTGAAGGCTTTGTTAACCCAAGGCTCTCTGTGTGAGTGCCTCAGCAAAACAAACAGGCATTTTCAGGTGGGATTTAGCCTGGTGCTAACAGACTTACAGAAAAAATGAACCTGGTTTCCTGGGTGAGACATTTGGGCCTTGGCTCTGAGAGCCTGTAAGGAGAGTCCTGCTGATAAATCCCTCTCCTGTCCCCCTCAGATCTGCTGAGTGTTTTCCTGAGAGATTCTGCTGCCCTGTCCCATCTCACTGAAGCCAGTAGAAAAACCCAGCCAGCCTCACAGGAGCTGTGAATAGGGACAGTCGTTTGTCTTTGTGCTTTAGGAAACTGCCCCGCATCAGAAAATCATTGTTGGGAAGTTAACAAAAGAATGGACAAATACACAGATGCAGCCAAAAAAGCTAAACCTGCAAGAATTAATGTCTAGGCAGGCAGGGCAGAAGTGCTGACAGAGAGCTCGGGGCTGAGCGCTGAGTTTGTGTGGGCCACACAAAAGGAGGAGCGGTTTTCAGGAACACAGTCACAACAGTCTTCCTCGCTGGCTCTGTCCCTCAGCACTCCACTGCCCTGCCCTCACCCCGGGTTTCTCTCTCTTTCTTGTGGCAGGAGGAAAGAGCTGCTGTGCGGGACTCAAGAGCTGACAGCTTTATGTTCCCCACACCTTCCCAAAGCCACTCATCCTCTCTCCCCTGCAGCCATTGGAAAAGTCTCTTTTTGCTCATCTGTAGTCCAAAGGCATTATCCCCACAGTAGCAGCTGATGAATTATTTAGGCAATGAATTACAGATTGCAGCAGGGGAATCTGGGATCTCCTAAATTATAAGCATTGCCCTGAAACTGTGTAGCCAAAGCTGGGCTTTTAACATGTGCTATGCTTCAGTTTCCTTTCCTGAGCCCCAAAATACCAATCCTCTGGCTGTGTTGTACTGGGTGACCTACATCCAGCCAAACCTGGGAAGCAAAAGTTTCCATTCCTGTCACTTCTGATTAATTCACAGGCCAAAAGATGCATTTTCTGAATGCAGAGGAGTCAGTGTGCCCCAAATACCACTCACTGCTGCACTCCTGTTGTCTTGCAGCACATTAAAGGAAAGGGTCAATCTGGAATTCTCCAGCTGCAGTTTATCCCCTTTTCATGCCCAACAGAGAAAATACCTTGCAGAAATCTAACTTCCTTTTATTTGTCTGGTTTATTTATGTATTTCTGCAGAGCCTCCCTAGGTGATTGAGGAAAACAGCACACCCAAGAGAGCAGAATGAAGTGAGATGGCAAAGGAAGGTGAGTTCAGAAGGAGGGCATTGTCTGTGAGTGCATTTCCACGGCTGAAACAAAAGATGTGTTCCTGCCCTGAGCCTTACCGGAGTGGCCGTTGTTGGTCATCCTGAAGTGGCCCTGCAGGGGCCCATCGTAGCCGCTGAGCTCCAGCTGCAGCAGGGGGTTGTGCCTCACCTTCCTCCTCTGGATGTCAATCGGGGACTGCTGCTTGCCAGCACAGGCTGGGAAGTGCTGTGCCCAGTGCTCCTCATCCAGCTCTCCCTCTCCTGCAGGGGAGGCAAGGCGGGGGACAGGGCTGTGCTGCTCGTCAGGACTCCAGCCCTCCTCATCCTCCGGCAGGAAATGCCGATCTAATTATTGTAACGCCAGGAGCTGCAGCCATAAAAGGTTGCTTTGCCTTCCCCAGAGTGAAAATACACATTATTGTGTCTGCAGGACAACTGTGCTGCAAAGCAGGAAACCTGCATTGCAGCAGCTCAGTGATTGCTGGAGGCTGAGCCTCCACCAAAAGAGGAGCAGTGTTTACATGGAAATGGGGATTTAAATGGGTCCCAGCTGCCAGAGGTGGGGAATTGGCTTCTTAACCAGTGCGAGTGAATAGGATCAGGGCAATAGGCAGGAAGGCTCAGCTTGGGATCAGGAACTGACAGCAATTAGCTATTTCTAACTAGTCAGAGAGCAATTGCAATATTGCAACTCTTCAACAATATCCTTTGTTTTCACTTAGCCCACTGAAGATCATAAAAGGATTAACGTTTACTTCAATGAGCCCCTGACACAAATGAAATTTAGATAAAATTTCACCAAAAAAATGATAAATACCTAAATAAGTACTTCTTAATGCTCTGTACTGCCTGGGATATGACAATAAAATAAGAAGCAGGCAGCATTTAAAGCTTTCCCTCGCAGGATCATCCAAAGGGCAGCTTTTCTTCTAAAACACTCTAAAGATTTCCCCCATTGTTTGAACCTGGTTGTGCTGCCAACCTGACAATGTGTCCTAACCACACAAAGGAGTAAAAAGAGGTGACATTGAGGAGAATCACTTTCAAGACACGGAGGCATCAGTAAAGTGGAATAAATGAGCTGCTGTGATCTCTCACTAAGGGACAGCCAGGCTGTTTCTGCAGCACAGAAGGGAAGGGAAGGGAGGCTCAGCAGCCCCAAGGCAGCCCCGTTTTTACCTTGGTACGTCCAGGGCAGCTGGTGGGGGTGGCCGAGGGGCGCCAGGAGCAGCAGCGCTGCCAGCAGCATGTCTGTGTTGTACCTGCAGCCAGACACGGGGAGCACTGCTTTACGATTCCCTTTACTGACGGACCCAGGCGTTCCCGGCACCCCTGCCCTCCTGCTCACCACCCAGCAGATAATCCGTGAGAAAGCCAGCCCTGCTGGCCCCACAGGGGACAGCTCCCCGGTGGCCAGAGCCGATGCCCCGGTCGCTGTCTGACCCCTGCACAGCCCTGCCCGCTCTTCCTGTCCTTTCATTGCTGATGAATGGGGTGAAAAGCCTCTCGCTGCAAGTGTGGGGACAACAGAGCTTTGTCAGCAAAAATACCCAGCCCAGAGCTCCTCTACACAGAGCAAGGAGCCAGGGCAGAGGCATTTAGAGGCCTGGATTTCAAAAGTGCAGAGCATTCACAATCTTATTAGAAATCAAAACACTAGGCACTTAGCTCCTCTGAAAATCAGACTCCTGAGACTGGGTTTAAAAGCACTCCACTCCCCTGAGCCTTACCATTCAAAGCATTTTGCTTGCAACACCTTCCCTCATCACTGAAAATCTCATTTTGAATGGGAGAGATTTGCAACCTTTGAAAAAATTTAGAGCTCTCAAAAACTATTTGGAGTTGAAAGATACAGGCACCATACAAGAGACTGAAACTCTGATGGCTTTCCAAAAAACATACAGGGATTCAGATAAAAACTAGCAGGTGACAGGTGTCTACATCCTCTTGTGGACTTCTGTATCTCTTCAGACACTCGATTTCCTTAAAAATGTGTCCCAAGCAAAGACTTGTCTGTGGTCCAGGAAAAGTCATCTGGCAGAACAGGGAACAGACCATGGATTCTCTCCCTGCCTTTTGTATCCTGTCACCAGGCAAATGCCATTCCCTTTGAAAAACCTCCTCCCCCCTCAGCAATGACACACTGCTGGCTGCCCTTTCTTCCCAGCCGTGGCCCCCAGCTCCTAAATCCATGGTTTCAAAACAAAAGGGGAGCAGAAATCTCCCCAGGAATGGAATTTTTACCTTCTATGGGAAAGAACTAGAGATTCCAACAAAAGCAGCATGGCTGGGCTGTTGGTTTTAGGTGACAGGCAGCAATATTAAACACGAGGCAAGGAAGCTCAAATCAGTGAAATCTCAGCACTTCTGCTCCCAGGGTTCCTGCCACCCGGGATAAAACTGGCAATTATTTTCAGGAACAAGGTGATTTTCAGCCCCCCAGCAAGGTGGCAGCAACTGAGGTGAGTCTGGGGGTGAGGGTCAGGCTGAGCTTCACAGGAGGCAAGACCTGTGTGGCAGTTTGGGGCAGTTTGGGTGGCAGTTTGGGGCAGTTTGGGGCAGTTTGGGGCAGTTTGGGTGGCAGTTTGGGCAGGACAGGCCTCAAGATGCTGCAGCACGGGCAGTCTGCTCATTCTGTGATTCTATGAATAATAACAGCAGTTCAACAGTAAGAGGCACAGGTGAGCTCCGGGTGCCATGGGAACTCAGGTTTCTGTGCTGAAGAACAGAAGCAGGTATTTTACTCAAAATCTTATCCTTTGCAAGTGAACTGTTAACATGAAAAGGCCTTTCCTGGGTTGCTGGTTTGTGCAGTGCATATTTAATCTTTGGGGACTGCTGTAATATTGAGCTGATTAACCAAATGTGTTTTTTCCCTCTCTCTTCTGAAGAAGTCATTTACTCTGACGGTTGCACTGAAGTGTGTAAGGACCAAACTAAGCAAACCTGCCCTGCAATGCACTCCTTAATCCTTGTGTACCCAGTTGTGTAAATAGGCTTTGCAATTAGCTGAGGGTGAAGTTTTGGGGGTTTATACCTCTCTGCACTTCAGGATTCCATGCAGCAGCACAGGAGGGTGTGAAGCACAGGAGGAGCACCTCTCCTGTCCCCTGGCCCAGAGTGCAGCAGGGGAGGGGAAATGGATGTCACACAGTGACAAGCTGCTTCCCTTGCCTGTGCTTTACTGATCAGCCAGCCCAGTCTGCACAAGGGACTTGAAATAAAGCCCATTCAGGAATGTACCAGTGCCAGGAAACTGGAGATGACAGTGAATTAATTTTTAATGGAGCTTTTGCAACATTTGTGACATTTCACTTGGCATCAGCAGGAGCTGTGGGTGCTCAGCACATCCAAAACCCACATCTCTGTTAGCTCAAATGATGTCCTCAAGGTCCCTTCTAAGCCAAACCATTCTGTGATTCTATGCAGACACAGCAATCCATGGAAAGGATTTACTAAGGGCACAAAGCATGAATTTGTTTTGGGGTTAGGACAGAACTATAATTTTAATTAAGTTCTTTAAATGTATTTGGACATTGAGCTTCTAACTACGAGCTGAATGTTCCTCCTGTATAAAGTATTGCCCACATCAACCACTGGTTGCTGGATCTTGCAGCTCTTTTAGTGTATGTGGTATTAAACCTGGCTGGCCTGAGGCTTGTCTTGGTCAGCTCTTTTGCTACCTGGAGAGGAGAATGGACAGAGTGCCTGGGAGCTGCAGGCAGCACAGCAGCACCGTGCCTGAGGTGAGCTGGGGGCTCATAGGTGAATCTTGCACTGAGATTTAGCCAGTGAGAACAGCTGATGTTGTGTGTGTCAGCCATGAATGTTCTTGGCATGATTTCTTCCCTGGGGCAGGGAACTTTCACACAGACCTCAGCCTTCCCCCTCCTGCCTCGACTGCAGGGAAATAAGCCTTTTATCCCACATTGCTGGCTTCCATGCACTTCACTTTTATCTCTACAGTTTCCCCTGACTCTTTGCCATCTTTTAAATCCTGCTTCTCCCAGGCTATTCTCTCTGTCCTTGCTGGCCTAAAGCTGAGCTCAAGTCTGACGTTCTGAGTATTGGTGGCCACATTAAAACCTTGATGTGGCATTGAAGTAGCTGGCTCAAACCTCAGTGCTCCTTTGACCCAGAACTTGAAAGGGTTAACTCCTCTGCCTCTGAATCAGCAGGAATTCCATCAGGGCTGGCAGTGAGAGCTGCAGCACTCCCCAGCCCAGCAAACATTTGACCAGGAGCAGGCTGTTTGAACTGAGATGGACAGAGTGCCTTCAATCAGGCCATCCTGGTTTTTCTAAGTGAGTCTAAAACCTCTTCAAACAGAGCTCTCTCTGCCGAGGTTGTGCTGGATGAGTGAAGCTATCCAGAGCCTACACAAGTTTTATGAAAGGCAAAGATCAGCCAGTGCTGGCAGGCCCAGACCCATGAGGAAACCTGACAATAGCTGTGCAGATTGAAACACGAGATTCTTTTATTCAACAATTCCTGTAATGTTTCTACATCTTATTTCCAAAACTGGCCCTCTTTTCTTTGATATTTTGCCCATGCTCTTTTTTTTCCTTCCCTTTTTGCCCCTGGTTTTCAAGTACATACAGAGATCACAGAGGTAGAAAAGCACTGGAATTCATTTCTCCAGTTCACACAATCCCTTTAGACCTCCTTCATCTTATAGAATATTTTGATGTATTTGACTAAATTTAATCATAGAATCACAGAATGGTTTGGTTTGGAAGAGACCTTAAAGAATATCTAGTCCAACCCTCTGCCATGGGCAGGGACACCTTCTTACCTTCTTCTGATATAAATTCAGACACCTTTATTGATTCTGCTGAAGCTTTGTGGAAGAAATGGGCTTTGAGGCAGTCAGAGACAGACACCAGAGATCTACACCAGTGCTCCTAAAGGCAGGATTTGCCCATTTGAAAGCAGAGAGGTTTCCTCTGCGAATTCCATTTCACGGTCTAACAGATCTCAGCATTAGCTACCTGCAGTTCATTGTCAACCTAAATTTTCTTTTGCTCAGTTTCAGCCAATTACTCTTAGTTATAGCTGTAACCCTTGGATTATCTTAAAATAGTTTGCCCTTTTTAATGTTCACATCACTTCTGGGGTGGTTATCACCTCGCTGCACCATGGGCAGGAGCAGCCTTTCACTGCCATTTCCCCAAGGTGGAGAAAAGGACAATGTGATGCTATAAAAAAGAGAGAACATGGTCAAATAATCCCTCTTCATTTTCATTTCCAGGAAATGTCATTACAGCTCTTGTAAAGTCTCTTTAGGGCTGCTCTACAGACTTTGCTGAAAGGGGATTTCATGTTCTGGATCTCTGCTTGAGTCTTGGGAAGAAAGCAAAGCGTGAAGACAGGATTGGGAAGGGGGAGGCCAAACCTGCCACTGCACTGAGTGTGAGGAGCACTGCAGTGTGGTCTGGGTGTGGGGACTGAAGGAGCTGTGTGGAGAGAGAGCCTCAGAGAGAGGTTTCCATCATCCCAGGGCTCTGTGCTGTGCCCTGGGTGGGACAGAGAAGGAATAACTCAGAGACAAGGCAGCTGGGCAGCATGTGCCAATAGCTGCTCGCGGTGTAATTCGTGCTCTATAGGAATCTGCACCGCTCCCCTTGAAAAGGTTCAGTTTGCTCCTCATCTCCCAGGGCTGTGGCAGGCAGGGCAAGCACAACTGCTGCTTCTCTCTCTGAGAATCGACATTAGCAGGGCACAAACAGAGGAGAAGACCCCAAGCCCCTTAACAAACAACCAAACACCGTGCACAGAACAAGTAAAGGCTCTGGAAACTGCTGCTGCCCATCGCTGGGTAAGCACTTTTCCTTTCTGCTTTCAGCTGCATTGTGTGTTGAGCAGCTGTGACATCCAGTGGCCAAACACAATACGGGTAGGTCTGGTACAGACCTCTTCATACGTGGTAACAATAACAGAGCCTTTCCACGGCACTTTTCATCTTCAAAAAGCTGCATAAGCAGGAATTCATTAACCCCCGCCCAGCTCAGCAGGGCAGACGGGTGCAGGGATCCCAAAGGTACACCCGGGAAGGGCACCACTCTCCAAAGGCATGGCAGTCAGCTCTCCAGACACGTGGAGAACCTGGGTTCAGGTGCAGGACCTTCAGCCCCAAGGCAAGGAGCAGCCACTGAGTGATAAGGGATCAGGAAGGTGCTGCTCCTTCAGCACCTGACGAAGAGGCCACACCTGAGGGATGAGTTAGGCTTGTTTTCCCCAAAACAAAAAAGTCCATGGAAAAAGAGGGGGAAAGATGGGGAAAGCTGAGAGATCCCAGCAGGACCAGAGCTGCTTTAGAAGATATCCTTTGTCAGAGGCCTGGCCTGAGGAAAAAGCTTCTGCAGAGATTTTCTGAAAACATCAGAGGACTTCGCTGGTAGATGTGGAAGGTAGGGAAGGCAGCACAGATGTGGATTTGGATTAAGAAATGCAGTGGTGGAATTGAAGAAATGTGACTACAAGGAGATGCCACCTTAAACTCCCTTTGCAGCCCATGCACCAAGCCAGCCTTGCCAGAGATGCTGTGTTTTCTCTGGGTATCTCTGCTGCCAATCCAGACAGGCCTGTTCCTTTTGACGATAAAAGCAGACATTGATGAGATGCATTCAGAGATCCAAGCTGGGGACAGATGCAGCCAGTTTCAGTGACCAAGGAGCCAGTCCTTGCTTTCCCGAGGGTGTCAGTGCCCCCAGTGTTTGCTTGCTCAGCTCTGCAGAGGATTTTTCTGCAGGCAAGGTCATTGCAGGGACCTTCAGAAGGAGGAAAGTGCCCATAGTCTCTCCTCTCCCAGCAGCTCATCACCACTGCACTCTGAGGATTTAAAGGTGATGATGGGAGTTGAAACTGTTTCCCATGAGAATGAGGTTGATTTTTAAGGCAGGAAGACAACATGAAGGAAATTTAAATCCTGCTGTCTGTGCTGTACCTGTTCTGTGGCAGGAGAATCCTGCTTGATAACTCTTGTGCTTTACATAAGTATTTTGTACTCATTAAGGAAACAAATGAGTTGTTATTGGACTACTCTTTTTTTTTTCAGGTTATCATTCAAAAAACTCCCAATCTTAAAACACTAAATACAATTTCTTAAGGCTAATCAATTCCTAGCTTGCTTTCCCCTTTATATATATTTCAAAGAGAGGGGAAGGCCCTGCTCAGCAAGGATTCTCAGACACTGTGAGAGGCAGTGCAGGACTTGCCCTCTGGCCCCTGTAGAGAGGATTACTTCATGGTTTCAGCGTGGTTGCTACAAGCAGCTATGGCCTTTGGATCCACAACTCCTGGCCATTAATATCCAGCTGGTTCAGAAGCTTGCAGTCTTCCTACAAATCACCATATCAGATCATCAGCTTCTGGGAAATGTACTCTTGGGTATCAGCACCCTGATTCATGCATGGCTTCCCTTCCAAATAACCATTCCCTGTGCCCTGGAAACAGATGTGGTAGCTGTAAATGTGGGTTAGCATTTCCAGTAGTAAAGAATGTCCTGCCTGGTACCCGAGTGTCTCACACAGCCCTCGAGTGCTCAGGGAGGCTGGTGCTGGACCCACACACACGTTCACAGCTGCACACAGAGCTGTGCCCCCACTAACCAGCAGGGACTAGCCAGCCCTTCCCTGAAGCCCTGGGAGAAGACAGGATAATGAAGACTGGAAGTTCAGAGCATTAAGAAAGCCATGAGGTCTGTCACCTCCAGCCATCTCACTGTTCATGTGCCTAAAGCCTGCGGTGCCTCACCGCAGGGTGAAATTGGGAGGCAAAGGCATGGCAGAAAATGGGATGGAAAGCAAGGAAGAAGGATGTCAAGTCAGAGGAGGTTCTGAATGCCTGGAAGAAAACATCTTAAACAGTCATTCCACAGTTTAATAGATACCCAGAAAGAACATTAGTCAGACTCTGCCATTACCTTTCCAATGAATGTTCCTTAAAACCACCGGGATCTGCAGGGTCAGTGAAGAGCAGAAATCTGAGTGGCAGAGTGCTCACGTCTGCATCCAGTGGCTTCCCTCTGGAGATCCCACCTGGGCTGAAGTGAGGTGCAAAGCCTGGCTCCCTGAGATGCAGAGCTCCCTCCCAAAGGAACCTGCTCAGAGCACAAACAGGCTGGCACTTGCTGAGGTGTCGGAGGGAGCTGGCGAGGGAGGTGCCGCCACCCAGACACATCTTCAGGTGTTCTGGGAGGCACTGGGGGGAAGGAGAAGTCCCTGAGCATGCAGGAAGTGCTTTCAAGGTGCTCTGAAAGCTCACGCCCTGGAATGCGCCCTGCGCTGCTAATGGTTATTAGCACTTGAATGCATCTCTGACAAGTCCTGATCTGTGGTGGTTCTGCTCCTGCCCTGGCACCCTCAGCTGCCTGAACCAGTGATTTCACACTCGGCAGAGCTCACAAGGCTCCTGCCCAACTGCTCTGAACAGGGCAGGGAAAGGCTGGCCTGGCTGGCTCCTCTGCTCATCAGTGTGTTGCAAGCAATCAAAAAATTTTCATTTATCACACCTGCAGTTTCACCTGTAAAGCACAAGGAACGCGAGGCCTTGCAGTGGAGGGGTTTTGCTGCTGAGAGTTGTTCATTTCTGGCTGGTGGATGCCTGTGGGCCAGCTCTGTGCCAGTGTTTTTTCCCCATCTGCTCCATCAGCAGTTCCTCTGCTGTGTTAGTGTTCCTGCGTGGGCTGTCGAATGGGAGCACTGGATTTATGTGTCCCCAAACTCTCTGTCCCCAGTGTCCACCCTGCTAGCCATACAGGCTCCTTCCAAATTGCGAAATATTTTAAGAGTGTACTGAGTATTTGATAAACTGGTAAGAAGCCTGGATTCTCAAAAGAAACTCATGCTTCCTAGATATCCCCTAGCCTTGGGGATGCTCTTTAAAGCAAGGCAAAAAGAAAAGCCAGGCAGGATACACGACTGAGCAGCAGCACTTTCAAAATCAGCTCTGAGTTTAATTTTAACATGTATGGCACAGCGCAAGTTTAAATCTGCTGATCCAGGAAGAAATGACACCAACACCTGAAGAGCGCCAGGCTTGTGCTCATGGATGGCTGAGCACTGCTGCCCGGTGTCCCCAGCTGTGACCCCTCGGGGCACGGTGTCCCTGGCCAGGGGTCCTGCCGGCATGGGGAATGCAGCCTCTCAGCACTCGCCTCATTGCTCCCTCCGGCCCGGGAAATCTGCTTTGTGCTGCCTCTGTGCCCATGGGGGAAGGAGGGCGAGGCAGGGACAAGCCCTGAACTCCGTAAGTTCTGAGTTTGTCACAAGGAGGGGTTTAGGCTGGACTCCCGCAGCCAGCTCTCCCGCACAGCTTTGGTTTGGGTGAATGGGAACAGGGCAAGAGCTCAGTGCTCCAGGCAGGGGGTTTGCTTTGAACCCCACTTCTGCCCCCCCCAAGCAGGCTAATTATGACCTTTCAGAATACGTTTTGTCCCCAGAGAGCACCCTGCTGTACTTCAGCATCAGCCCTTGCTCGGCTACTACAATGTTTAATTTCCCTCCGCCTCAGGCTTTCTTGTGCTCCATTTTCTTTAGCTCATTATAAGACTTGACACCTCTGTGTGATTTTCCTGCTTGGCAATAAAGGCACTTTTACGAAGTGCAAAGATAGTGAAGCATCTCTAATCCAGCAGTTACCCAGCATAAATATCCAGCTTTACAATTTCCAGCATCTGGGATGTGTTTTTCCCGGGGAGAATGTTCCCCTCTCGTGCCCTCACACCAGGAAGGGAAAGGCTGCAGGACAAGCCAGCGCTGCCAAGGACGCAGCTATAAGGGGCACAATGTGCAGTTTTAGGGGGGCTGGCACTTCAAAGAATTATCTACCTGAGACAGTTGAATTCCAAAGGCTTTTCCTGCCCAATGGTGCCTTTTCTCAGCTGGGTACAGCCCAGCAGCATTCTGACCTGATTCATGGCTGTGTAGGGAAGGCACAAACCCCACGCACAGTGGGCACGTGGGACCAGGGCACTGTCACAAACCAGCACAGGGCTTCTCCCTGTCCCAGCCTGCGGTCACGGGGCTGAGGGCACTGTGGAGTGCCTCTGACGGTCACTCCAACAGACTTCCTTTGCTCTTTATTAGACTTTAAGCTTGCCCCGAGGGGATGTTCTCAGGAAGGAAAGAAAATTGTGCCCAGAAGGTACATCAGGCACAGGCTGGCAGGGCGAGGCAGGGCTGGAGGAGCACAAACTTCACTGATCCGTGAGCAATAAAACGGCTTTGTGGGTGCAGTCAGGGAGAACTGCGCACTGCCACATCCTCGCAGACAGAGCACGGAATGGTTTGGGTTGGTGGGACCTTGAAGCTCAACCTGTCCCACCCCTGCCAGGGGCAGGGACACCTTCCACTATTCCATGTCCCAGAAGAACGCTTGGAAAAGTTTGTGTTGTGTTGCGTAGTGTTGTGCTGTGCTGGCACACTGGTGTGAGGTGTCACAGCCCATCACGTCAGTGCTCCTTCTCCCCCACAGGAAGTGTGAGGTTATTCACTTCAGAACCAGAGTGAGTATTTATTGCATCTGTCATTAACCTTTCCCTGGAGCTATGACAAACACACGCAGCCCTTCCAGCCCTCCTCTTTGCAGGTCTCCTGGTTATCCCCACACGCCCTCAGTCCCCAGCCCAGCTCTCAGTCTCTCCTCAGCAGGGAGATGCTCCAGGCCCCAACTTTGTGGCCTCTGCTGGACTCGCTCCTACTGAAGAGCCCAGAACTGGGCACAGCGTCCAGATGGGCACAGCTGTGAGGGAATGCTGAGGGAATTGGGATTGTTCTGCCTCAGAGAAGCTCTGGGGCGGCCCCAGTGTGGCCTTCCAGCGCCTGAGGGGAACGTAGAGGAGAGATGGGCAAGGGCAAGTAGCGACGGGACAAAGGAATGGGTTTAAACTGACAGAGGGCAGGAAGAAATGCCCTGCGAGGGTGGTGAGGCTGTGCACGGGGTGTCCAGGGGCCTGCGGATGGAGGATGACTCTGGCAGTGGCCGAGGCCAGCCCGGACGGCGCGCGGAGCCACCGAGGCGCGGCTGATGTGCAGCGCCCCCCCCGCGCCAGGCCGGTCCCTGCCGGCTCCCCCCGCGCTCCGCTCCGCATGGTCCCGCCCGCGCCG
>VXBQ01016703.1:96550-118495 GCA_013400175.1 Phainopepla nitens | reverse complement strand
GGTGAGTGCGGGCACTGCGGTGAGTGCGGGCACTGCGGGCACTGCGGGCACTGCGGTGAGTGCGGCCGGCACGGCCGCGGCTGCCCTTCTCCGGGCAGCAGCCGCGGAGCCCCGGCCGTCCCCGTGGCACAGGGCCGCGCCGAGGCTCGGTGGTCCCCGGGGGATGCGGGCCGCGGTGTGTTCCTCGACCCCGGCGGGGCAGGGAGGGCCTGCGGCGGCCTGAACCCCGGCAGCGTGCGCGCGTGGGGATTAAAAACGGGGGAGTATGGCGGGTCAAGGCGGGGACAGAATCGGGGTAATGTGGTGGGTCGAGGCATCCTCAAAGGCACAGTTTAACCTCTTTCTTTTAATCATTAACAGTCGCTCTCGGGTTGCGTGCGGTGATTTGGACCTTCCCCTCTTAAGTGGATGTCCTTCAGCTTCTCCTCTGACACGCTTAGCGTTTGCTGGCACTCCATTAGTGCCTGGGGTCTCGGAGGGTGGCTGAGCGGCGGCGGGGAGCAGCAGCTGGGTGTGCCGGTGTGGGCACGGAGCTGCCCGCGGGGGTCCTGGGCTCTCCGCGCCTCCGTTACTCGCCCGCTGAGTCACAGGGTAGGGCCGCGGCTCGCCGAGCCTGCCAGGAAGTCGTGGAGTTTGTCATCCGAACCCACAGGCTGAGCCAACGCAGTTTCAGGCCTCCATCTTGTAGAAGACAGGGAGAGAAAGTGGCTGAACGTGTCTGTGGTTTGCTCCCTGCCAGGCATCCTTTAGAGCCCGTCGGATCACGTTGTAGAGGTGAACTAATACCCCGTGGAGTGCAGAGGAGCAGGGCTGGAATGTGCACATTTGTCCAGTTTCTGGGAGTGCTTTGGCAGGGAATTAATACGTTGGTATCTGATAGAGTGCACTGAAAGGTCTCGGCTTTTTTCAGAGCACTGGTGGTATGAGAGTTAAGGCCATGAGGACCTTTAAGTGTCAGGAGAGGCTTCCACTGATAAATGTGACAGGCCTGTAATAAGACACTCACTAGGGCAGTTATTTCTATGGCTAAACTTTAGTGTTGCTTTTTAAATCTCCATTCAGGTGCTTGCAGTGCTCAGCCTTAACCCTGTATTGATTTTAGAGAAGCGTGGCTGCAAAATAGCTCACAAAGACAGGTTTTGGTGGTTGGGTTGGCTATTAAAAAAAAAAAATCTTTGGAAATAGTTTTCAATGGGAGCAATCTCTAGCTGTGGGTACTGCATTGCCTGTGCAGGGCATGGGGTGAGATGAGGAGTGAGTGGTGATTTCAGACAGGAGCTGGGAGTGAAGAAGGTGCTCAGGGCTGGCAGGGGCTGTAAGTTACCCTTGGAGAAGGTGTCCCCGTGCTGCTGGGCTGTGTGCCTTCCCCTGGAGGGAGACAGTGACCTTGGCAGCAGATTATGCTGTGCAAAAAGGTTTAAGGCAGTGTGCTCGTTAAATACCAGCGTGGTATTTGCGTGTTTGGCCCAGGACAGAGCCCTGAGCACACGGGGCTGCTGTGGCCTCTCCTGTCTGCAGCAGCACTTCCATGGTTAAACTGGGCACGGGCTGACCCTGCTGTTCTGGGTGAGTTGACTGGATTGATGGAGGCAGAATTCATCGTGGTGAGCTAAACAGCATCAGTTTTACCCTACAGCTCAAAGGGGAAATTGTCTCTTGAACACTGGAGCGAGGAGTTTGCAAGTGGAGCAAAAAAAGGAGCATGGAGAATTTCCGGGGTGATGCAGTGCTGTGAAATGCCTCTTCCTGCAGGAGAGGGAGGGACTCTGGTCCTTTGTCAGGGAGGCTCCAGTAACGTCTGACCTGCAGACACTGCCAGTGGAGGTTCTTGCAGCCTGTGTTCCTGAGGTGCCTCCTGCTTGAAGGTCAGCAAACAGCTCCAGCACTGCCCTGAGAGCTCTCAGAATGAGGCACCTCAAGTTCTGTGGCAAAACCAAGGTTCTGAAAATGAAAGTAGGGTTTAGCAGGTGCCAGCCTAATAAACTCTGCAAGCCCTTTCTGGATTAGTGGGCATTTTTCCTGTTAGCCATTGCTCAGTGCATCTGCAGAGAGCTGAGTGTGGGTGGCACTGATAAGCAGAGAGGTGCAGGGATTTATTTCTAGCATGTGGCTTCACTGATTGAAGCTCAGTAGTGGCAGCATGAAGGTCAGCTTGAAGAAGCTGTCTTTATATCAAGTTGTTTCATATTTTAGCCATATCGTGTGTCAGTGTGGGGGTCTGACTGAAATCTTAGACAGCATGCAGGGGCAGGACAGCTGGAAGGGACACTTGAAAGCAAAGGTTGCCTGTGCTTTTGACCTGGGGAGGGCAGAGTTTGCTGTGGGGGAGGAAGGAGTGTGCAGCTCCCCCTCACAGACTGAACCAGCAGCAGCATTTCTAAGGTCATGTTTTTTTAACTTTGCAGTAACTGTGGAAGGATTCGTGACCATTTCTGTAAACAGGGTTGCCACCCACATTGGCTTGCCAAAAAAACAGCTTCCAGATAGTTCTGCTTCTGAGGCTGAGCTTTCTTCTGTGCAGATGGGCTGGCTTTGGTGCCAGTCGATGGCTTACAGGCATGTGTATGACTTGATTTTTAAAATGTGGCTGGGCTTACATAACAATTCCCTTACTGCAGTTTTCTGAAGTGGATAAATGTCAGAAGGGAAAAAGGAAATATTCAGAAGAATAGGGGGATTTTTATTCCTTTTGAGGTGAAAAGTTTAGAGGAAAAACTATTCCTTTAAATGCTCAACAGGGGTGTAAGAATTAATGCAAGCTTTTAATGAGAGCTGTGACTGCTGCTCCTTGGTCATTGGTTCTGTTTGGCTCTGAGCAGCTGCTGTGCATACTAAGAGCACTCTGCTTGCTGAGAGCTGTTGCACTCTGGTCTCTTATCACAAAGAGCTCTTAACTGACAGCAGGGAGTTGCTGTTTTGGGGTCTCTTTGCTTCTCTGACATGGTGAGGTGACGTTCCTTTAGATTTGTCATCTGCTCCTGCTGTTCTGTCTAGGGTCTGACAATGCATTTCAGGACATTTGGAAAAGATTGCACATAAGGAAGTGATTTTTTTTTAATAATAATAAAAGCCATGGGACACTGGAAGAGCCTGCTCAGAGAAGCTGTGGCTGCCCCATTGCTGAGAATGTTCCAGGCCAGGCTGGACCAGGCTCATGCAGCAGCCTGGTCTGGTGGGAGGTGTCACTGCCCATGGCAGGGCGTGGGATGGGTTGAGCTTCGTGGGCCTTTCCAACCCAGACCATTCAGGGAGTAATTCCAAGCTCCTCTTTGCAGGTACTAAAGATGTCTATCACCAAGATCCACGCCCGTGAAATCTTTGACTCCCGTGGGAATCCCACTGTGGAGGTAGACCTCTACACCAACAAAGGTGAGTCCTCAGCTGCAGGAGTTCATCCCTGCCCTAGATCTGATACAACTCGAGGCAGTCAGAAGTCAACCTGTCCTGTTCCAGCAGTGGCAGTGTGCTGCCTTCTTCCTCCACACATAAAACTTGTTGGAACCTGCTGTGAGACTTGCAGGAAAAGCCTCTGCCTGATTCTGCTGGATGAGGTGTCTGAGCTCGAGTTCCTGGCCTGGGCAGTGCAGGGTTTTTTGAGGGCTTCTGCATCTTACAGCCTAAACTCTGAGAGCTGTTCCAAACCTGCCCTCGTGCCTGGCCCCAGCATAAAGTGGGATAGCACCTGGAAACGTGCCTGTCCTGGAGCAGCTGCTAATGGCCCTGGCTGTCAGTGCTCCCCACCTCTGTATGAGTACACGTGAAGTTTCATTCTTAATTTGTCTGCAGTGGTTTTCTGTAATGACAGTCTTCTGCTGCACAGCTGAATATTGGGTAATGGTTTCCTCTCTGCCTGAGAACTCAGGCATGACCAAAGAACTCGTCTAATTGGGTTTTCACATGTAACATCTTACATTTTTAATTATTGCAGGACTTTCCCTTGGTTTGTTAGTTGTTCGTCCCACATCTGATGGGATCTGACAAAAGCATTGTGCAAACTCATACTGCTGTGGTCTGGTGGAATGAGCAAACACAATGGCTGTAATACACTGACTAAAGAGCTGATCTTTCTGCCTCAAAAGATTAATGCAGTCATTTAATGAGACTGCCCCCACTAAGCCCTTTGATTTAGTGGGATAAGGAAAGACTGGAGGCTGAAGTTGGCATCTTGGACCCGAGGCAGAGCAGGCTCCAGTGTGCAGATTTGCTCCAAGTTCAGTGTCCTTGGCTGGAGGAATGGGCTGTGTCTGGGTGGCTCTGCTGTTGTCAGAAGAGCTCACAACTCCTATTAACAAAATAGGTCTCCTAATTGTCCCTTTTATGCCATATCCTAGAAGAATTTAAGAGCTTGCCTATCCTGAGCTCAAAAGCAGATCCAGTGAATGAAGCTATCTTTTTGGCAGGGGAATGGATGCTTTCCTTAACTCTTGAAGTGCCCTGTGGGAGAGGAGGAGTCAGTTTGCTGTTGGTCAGTGTGAGGGGGATGCTGATAAATGAGCAGAAAGCCCTTGCAGGATCACTGTGTACATGAGCAGAGCTGTGGTTTAGAGACTCCCTCTCCCAGCTCCGGGGCTGGAGGTGTGTGGCAGGCTGGGATGGTGTGTGCTGGAGGCTGCTTTGTGGGTTTGAGTGTGCCAAGGTGGTTTTTTTCCTGTTGTGACCAGGTCTGTTCAGAGCTGCTGTTCCCAGCGGTGCCTCAACTGGAATCTATGAGGCTCTGGAGCTCCGTGACAATGACAAGACACGCTACATGGGCAAAGGTAAACCTGGCACAGGGCTGTCACTGCGAGTGCTGGGCTCCTGTCCCCCTCTGTGTCCTGAGCAGGGCCAGGGGGACAGGCAGGGAGTGCCAGCAGGGCTGTCAGGGTGGGCTGAGCTGGGACAGAGGTGGCTGCCCTGGTTTCCTGGGCGTGACCTGCAGGGTGACTCTGCCTCCAGCAGTGCAGCTGCCTGGTGCTGCAGGGCAGGGCACTGCACAGGTGGGGCTGTGGCACAGCCAGCCAGGTGACAGTGTCTCTGGTACAGTGTGTCCAGGTGTACTTTGCTACCCTGCTCCTCTTGCACTGTGTGTTGGTGTGTGCAGAGTGCTTTACCAAGCTGCATCTGAACTGCCATCTCCAAGAGCCTTGGTCATCCTGCAGTTAGTCACAAGGCCTTCTCATAGACCCAATTTTCCCAGAACCCTAAAATCTGCCAGCTCTGACACTGTAGACTCCTTAGATCCCAGGTGTTAAACCCTGAGCCTGAGGTTTCATGCCAGCTGCTGTCCACAGCTCTGCACTGGCAGTCCTGGGAGGTGCCTCTGTTTCAGACCCCCCAACTGCAGCCACTCTGGCTTTTTGTCTGCCATTACAGGTAGCCAGGATATTTAAGTTTGTGTTAGTGGTGTAATATTTCACTTGGCTGGGGACTGGTTGTGCCTTCTGAAAAGGAGCTAAACCCAGCAGTCACCAGGCTGGCATGGGAACAGGTATGGGTGAGAGTGAAGAGCTGCAAACAAGGTGGCATTACCTAACAAACATCCCAGTGAGACTTGTGATTATTCTGAGAGCATGGACAGTCAGGGCTCCTTCTTAACTTGCTGCTCTAAAAGCATTGGTGATGCCTTTGAAGTGTAAGCAATCATCTTGACTTTTGGCTGGAAGAGCGAATTCTTTTCAAACTTTCCTGCCAGTCAGCTGAAAAGAAGCTGAAATGTTTTTTGCCTATTAAGAAAGAGCAATTAAAGTGGATAGCTACTGAATTGAGCTTGGAGAGCCTTGTCTTAGAAGATTCATGGCTGTTAATACCTTAACAGAATAAATGCCTGGATGACTGAATGTCCCAAAAACCTGAGGCTCTTATGCTGTTTACTTGGGAAACTTTTTCTTGCAAAGAATAAATGTGTATTTACCTCACTGTGCTAAATGTGTGTGTGCTTAGACCTGTTAAGCCTGATCCTATGGGCAGTTCTTAATGGCATTTAATTAGACTGTAGTTAACAGGCTGTAGCTGAAGGGCTTTGTCAGCTGGGAAATAACACAAGTTATGAAAAAATAATCATCAAATGGGATGAGTTGCAGGTAGCTGGTAGGCCTTTTGTAATGGAGGTCTGCAGACTTAGAGCATTTGAAAAAGCAGTTAATATGGTTTAGGATGCAGTCAATTAGCATTCATCATTCTGAAGCTTGGGTTTTTGGAAGTCTTTAAACACTGCACAGTAAGTAAGGTGATGCCATAGCAGTGTTACAAAATAGTGCCAGGTAGTGCAGTGCCTGAGCTGCTGAGTGTGTCACTTCTGGGGAAGCTTTATTCCCTGCCCTTCCTCCTGGGTTCTGTGAGTTGATAGGAGGGAGAGCCCATCCTAAAGCCTTCTCTGAATGCTGTCCTTTGGGCCTGCAGTGGTGATGGCAGAGTTACAGAGACCTGGCTGGAAAGCCCAGAGAGCCTTGCACAGCTTCCTCTGCTCTGAGCCTCTTGTCTCTGGGCCACTGCTCAGCACCAGAGTCCTGTTTGTGTCCTCCCCTGCCTTCCTGTGGGGCTGGCTCTGAGTCTGCCCCTGGCCCTGACTCTGCTGTCCCTTTTGCTTCTGTCAGGTGTCTCCAGAGCTGTTAAATATGTTAACGAGTTCCTGGCCACAGCACTGTGCACACAGGTAATGGATGTGCTCCCAGTGCAGCCCTGGCACTGGGATGAGTCTCTCCAGTGCATGGCCTGGCAGACTAACCTGGCATTCCTGGACAGTTCCTAGCCCATGTGTCCTTCGTGCACCTGCCAGTCCAGCCAGGGCCTCTCGGTGTTCAGGCCTGGCCTGGGGCTGCATGAGGTGTTTTTTCCTGGATGTTCCTGAGATTCCCCTACTAATCCCTGCATAACCTGTGTGTTGACCAGTGTCTGATTTGCTTGTTCCTTCCAGGTGTCTCAAAAGCTGTTGAGCACGTCAATAAAACGATTGCACCTGCACTGATTAGCAAGGTAGGAGCAATCTGTCTTCTCTTAACATCTCCTGCAGCCAGGCAGTGTCCAAAGCATCCTCTGCTGGTGTGTGGCCTGGGGAGGTGTCAGCCTGTGTGCTGGAGTGCATGTGGACACACTGACTACAACCGTGGTTTTACTGAATTCACTTAATGAGTGCATCTCTAACACCTCATGAAACGTTCCCCAGCAGCCTGGTGGCCCAGAGTGCAGAGACACTTCAGCCCTGGGAGCTGCAGTGGTGCAGCCAGGATACAGGCTGATTTATGCTTCAAAGAGTGCCTGAATGATGAGGAGGGGCTGGGTTTTATCCAGGCAGGGCGATTGGGAAGGGGATCTAGAAGAGTCTTCTTGAATGAGATTCCTTTGTGCTTTGTGGGCACTAAGCCCTGCCTACAAAGGCTGGTGCAGAACTAAGTGCTAATGGGTGAAGTGGTGGCACATCCAGCTCAGCTGTCAGCCCTGGGCTGCTGCAAGTGCCCAGAAGCTGCTGCTGTGTGATGATGACAGGACTTGTCTGCTCAGCTCTTGGTAGCTGCCCTTGAGCAAGAGCTGGTGTCTGCAGAGGTGGGGAGGTGAGGGTTTGTGGACCTGTGCTTGGTGTCAAACAGTGTTTTGGTTGCTTCTCTCTGCAGAATGTGAATGTTGTGGAGCAAGAAAAGATTGACAAGCTGATGCTGGAAATGGATGGGACAGAGAACAAATGTGAGTGGGCTTTGTGTTGCACTGAGGGGTGAGAAGATGAAGATGATTCAATAGAATTCTATTTACCAGAACCACCAGCCAGTGTATGGCCTTGTGCTGTGCACTGCCATAATTCAAACCATGGGCTGGTATGGCTGAGCCTCTTTTTATAAAGACACTTTTCTAAACCATTTCTTCCTCTTTCAGCCAAATTTGGTGCCAATGCCATCCTGGGTGTGTCTCTGGCTGTGTGCAAAGCTGGTGCTGCTGAGAAGGGTGTTCCCCTGTACCGCCACATCGCTGACCTGGCTGGAAACCCAGAAGTCATTCTCCCAGTTCCTGTAAGTGCCTCGTGCCTGGGCAGGCTGGCTTCCTTTGGCTCCAGCTGGTGCTCTTGGCTCAAGCTCTGGAGAACGGGGAGTGTGGATGTGGGGGCTGCTACCACGTTCCAACCTGGCTTTTCCTGGTTCCTCCAAGGCTTTCAACGTGATCAACGGGGGCTCCCACGCTGGCAACAAGCTGGCCATGCAGGAGTTCATGATCCTGCCCGTGGGGGCAGAGAGCTTCAAGGACGCCATGCGTGTGGGGGCAGAGGTGTACCACAACCTCAAGAACGTCATCAAGGAGAAGTATGGCAAGGATGCCACCAACGTGGGGGACGAGGGTGGCTTTGCCCCCAACATCCTGGAAAACAAAGAAGGTAAGAATGGGCTGGGTGTGGGAGGAGATGGAACTGATAGCTGGAGAATGAACTGATAGCCTGCCCAATATCAGTGACAAGCAGGATCAATAGGATCGAAGGTGTAGAACCTCCTGCTGTGTCTTTGCTCTGTGTCTTACCCTGGCAGACATCCTGAGATGCTCTGCTGATGTGGTCAGGTGTTCCTTGGACATCAGTTTATGCAGTTTGACAGGCTGGTTTTTACTTCAGTGCCTCATTGCTCTCATTGCTGTAGCAGCTTAAGGGAACCTTGTGCCCTTCCAGTTGGAAAGTGATGTGGGAACATCTGTGCACTGCAGGTGTTCCAGAAGTCAAGAGTCAGAGATCAGGGAGTTGTTTTTCTGCAGACAGAGAGGGAAAACAGTTTGTGCTCTGCCTGGCTGTGTGTGGGAGGGCATGAGGGCTTGCCTGGGAAACTGAGGCCGTTGCTGCTTCCATGGCCAAACAGTTGTGTTCAGGAACCTGTGGGAAAGGCAGTTTGTCTGTGGGAAGCAAAATGCCTGTTCCTACAAAAAGTGTACTAGAGGAGCTTTCTCTGCCTCTCCAGAGATGGAGCTGCTAACCAGGCAGTAGAACACGAGCTCAGTTCAGTTGCTTTTTACCTTAGAGCTGTTGGTTGTGTTATTGTGGAGGGGACTGGTGAACTGCACTGCCTTGTCTCAAGATACTGAGACAGCACCAGCAGTTGTGGCATTTGAGTCCCTGTGTCACAGGCAGCTTTGCTGGGTCTGTACCCTTGCAGACATCAGTGAAGATGACCTTGAATGACAATGACATTCCAAGGAATTTTTGTTGCTTGCAGCAGCTGCTTTGGCAGTTTGTGTTACATTAGCATCTTAGAAAACAACCAAACCCAAACAAAAACCCAACCCAAGAACAAAAGAAAACACTTGATCTAAGCCTCCTGCTGCAAACAGCCTGGCTGATCCCAGCTGCTCCCCTGCAGCTCAGGGCTGGTTGGGACTCTGCCAAACAGCAGCACAGTGGGCAGTATGCAGAGGCTTCTGCTGGGTGGTTCTGTCCCCTCTTGGGCAGGTGAAGGTGCTCGTGGAGAACAGGTAGATGCCAAGAGGGCTCTCCTGTGCAGAGGCAGGCTCTGTCTTCTTTCTGTCAGGGTTTGGATGCTCTCCACTTCCATGGCCAACACCTGCTCTGGAGCTAAAAGGGATTAGAGTGCAGGCACTGCTTCCTGCCCACATGCATAAAGTTGAAAGAGGATGTGGTATCATCTAGTATTAAGCTTTCTGGGCTGACATGTAGTCCTGCCTGAAGAGATTAGGAATCCCATAATGGTGTCTCAAGGGTATTACAAGCTAAAAGCAGTATTAAAGTAATATCTTGTTCCAGTCAGTTCAGAAGTGGGAGAATTTAAGAACCTTTTCCTCTGGGCTTTGTGAGGGGGTAAGGGAGATTGTGTGCTGCTGTAGGGAAGTGAGGAGCTGTGGGCTCTGGGTGCCTGGCAGGCACTGAGGGGCTCTGGGTGCCTGGCAGGCACTCAGGGGCTGTGGGGAGGTGAGCTGAGGGTGCTGGCAGGCACTCAGGGGCTGTGGGGAGGTGAGCTGAGGGTGCTGGCAGGCACTCAGCAGCCCTGTGTGTGCCCCAGCCCTGGAGCTGCTGAAGACAGCCATTGCCAAGGCTGGCTACACCGACAAGGTGGTCATCGGCATGGACGTGGCCGCCTCCGAGTTCTACCGCGAGGGCAAGTACGACCTGGACTTCAAATCCCCCGATGACCCCAGCAGATACATCTCTCCTGACCAGCTGGCTGACCTCTACAAGGGCTTTGTCAAGAACTACCCTGGTAAGCTGCTCATCAGTGGCAAGTGCAGCAGGAGTGGGGAATGGGGGTTGATTGCTGAGGGAGTTGAGTGCAGCCCCTCTTAGAGGAGAGATTGAGAGCTCCTGCCCTACTCAGCCTCTCTGGAGTGCTCTGGCAAGTGGCTGGCTCTTGTCTGCAGCACTTTGGTGCCACAGCCAAACAAGACCTTTGTGCTGGCATTGTCCTAAAGCTGCTGTGTCCCTCTGCAGTGGTGTCCATTGAGGACCCCTTTGACCAGGATGACTGGGGTGCCTGGAAGAAGTTCACTGGCAGTGTCAACATCCAGGTGGTTGGTGACGATCTGACTGTGACCAACCCCAAGAGAATTGCCAAGGCTGTGGAGGAGAAGGCCTGCAACTGCCTCCTGCTCAAAGTCAACCAGATTGGCTCCGTGACAGAGTCCCTGCAGGCGTAAGTTCTGCCCTCTGGGCCGGGCTGGGGCTGCCTTTAGCTGGGGGAGATGAGCATGCACAGCTCATCTAGGGGAACAGAAATCTGTCTGTGAAGGGAGAACAATTATTAACTGATAGAGGACTTGACAAATAAACCTGTACCTTCATGGTCCTAATGTCACAAGGGTGCCCTGAACAACTTCCCAGGGTCTGAGCATCTGTGGCAGCAGCTCCTGATCACCCTGTCCAGTGATCCTGCCCTGTACCAACCTGTGCTGCCCCTTGGCAGTGTTTCTGGGGCAAAGGCTGCTGGGCACAGGGCATGGTGTGAGCTTCCTCTCTTGATCTCTTGCAGCTGCAAGCTGGCCCAGTCCAATGGCTGGGGTGTGATGGTGAGCCACCGCTCTGGAGAGACAGAAGACACCTTCATTGCTGACCTGGTCGTGGGTCTCTGCACTGGCCAGGTTGGTGTCTGCAGCTGGGCTGCTTGCTCGATGGGACTTCTTGGTGGTGAAGCCACAGGCAGGGTGCACATTTGCTGTGTCTGCAGGGAGCTGATTTGTTAATGGAGTGTGACAAGGGAACGCCTTATTTGTGCAAACTCACCTTCAGCCAGCAATGTCAAAGGTCCTAGCTCCTGTGGCTGTACTGGGGTTTCCTGGTCCTGCAGCTGATAGCAAATGAACCACCTCTCTTGCTCCCAAGACCTGTCGTGTTTGCATGTGTAGATACTGAGCCTGATGCCCAAGCAGAGCTTGTGATGATGCTTATCACCCTGAACAAGTTTTGTGTTGGCACTTAGAGTTCCTCACTAACTTTGTGATTTCCCTCTCAGATCAAAACTGGTGCCCCATGCCGATCCGAGCGTCTGGCCAAGTACAACCAGCTGCTGAGGTGAGCCTGGGACTGGGAAAGGATGTTCATTCTGCTGCTTTGGGGGCACAGCTTGGGCTTTGCCCCTCAGAAACACCTGCAGGACGTGCCCTGGCCCTGGCAGAGGTGCTGTGGGTGCAGGTGGCTGTAGGCTGAGGAGGAGCTGGCTGGGTGAGGTCCAGAGCAGATCACACCCAGCAGCCTGTGCTGCTGGGCTCAGGCACTGGCCTCTGTGCACGAGGCAGTTCCCTTGGCAGCATCTCCAGCACTTGGCTTGAGCTGTGTCAGATGTGGGGCCCTGCCCCAGGTGTTTCAGTGCCACCTGGATCAGGTGTTTTGGGGCCAGGTGTCCAGTGTTGAGGCCCGTGGCTGTGCTAGTGCAGGGCTCTGCTGGCTGCTGACACCCAGTGCTCTCTGTCCTTCATCAGGATTGAGGAGGAGCTCGGCAGCAAGGCTCGCTTTGCTGGGAGGAACTTCAGGAACCCTCGTGTCAACTAAGTGTGGAAGAGTCCCCGCTGTTGTGGTTCAGCACTAGCCATTGACTTAGATCACAGTTACCTGTACTAGAAAGATAAGGGCAGCTGAAGGAGAAGACCAGTCTGCAGGTCCTCTTTATCCCCTAGATGATCCCTTCAACCCCGTGTTTTCACCAGCTCTGGTCTGTTAAATGTAATGCTCTGCTGCTTCTGTAGAACAGTCCTTGGGGGCGTTGTGTGTATTTAACACCCTCAGGGGTCATGACGTTGTGATTCTGGGCATAAACACTTTAGTTCCCTTCTCTGCCTGTCTGATCTTCAACGTTTGGAGCTGTGTGATTTGCAGTGCAGCACGAGGAACCTGCAGACAGACAGTAGTGTTTTTACATGTGAGGAATAAAAGCATCAAACAACCCAACAATGTGTGTGGCTTGGAGTTATTTGGAGGAGTCTGGGGAGCAGGGATTCCCAGCTTTGCATCATGGAGTCATGGCGTGGTTTGGGACCTTAAGGCTCATCTTTTGCCCTTTTTCCTGGAGTTTGGCAAGAGTTTTGGGGGACTCTGTCCCATGCTGGTTCTGTTACTGTGTGGGCACTGTCACAGGGAGCAGAGTTGTGATCTCAGTCCATTCCCAGTCAGGAAAAAACTAATTATTATACAACTGAGCGAGAGAATGTCTAAGCCAATTCTTGCTGTTTATGGCTTTTTTTTTTTCCCCTTGTAGGGGCAGATCTGTAAGAAAAGCGTTAATTTCCGTTAATTTCCGTTAATTTCCGTGAATTGGCGGTGCCGTTAATGAGCCGCCGCTGCCCTGGGGCCGGGCTGGCCCAGCACTGCCCCCCGGTGGGCGCGCCGGGCGTTGCAGCGCTGCCACGAACCCATTTTGTGTCTTGGAGCACGAATTAAAACAAAGTTTGCAATCGCCGCCGCGGGCACGCTACAGCCAGCGCCCTTAAAGCTAGCTTAAAGAATATTCTCAGTTCTAGTGTGGGAATAACGAGGAAATAACCCTCCCTGGGCACCGGGCACCTGTGTTTCCTTAGGAGATTTAGCTCCTTTGTCGGGCTGCTCTTAAGAAGAGCTTTGCTATAAATACCCAATTTACCAGCCCCAGCTCAGCACCGGGCCAGGGCCTCCCCTCTCCCACATTTCCTTTCCCCAGGCCTTGCTCCGAGCTGGTTGCACTTCATGGCAGATTTGAAGCCCACTGCACTTTTCACACTTAGCTGATCTCTGAATTAGACCTGTTAAATGAATAAACCAGCTAATTACACACAAATCCTATCAAGGGATTTTTCTTCTCTCAAAGAGGCAGCTTCTATTATTGGCAGAATGGTTTAGGAAGCTTTTTAGCAGAGCTGTGTTCAGGAGCACAAGTAAAGCTGTTCCTCACCTGGCCCTTCAATAAGGGAACTCCAAATGCTCAACCCCCTTACCTGGGCCTCTATTTCCACCTGTGATTTTCTTTTAATAAGCATCAGAAAGCAAAAGGAGCTGGAAAATCAGGTCACTGGTTGCCATAAATCGCCCAAGACCCGAAGGGCAGCGAGGCTGTGAGGGGATGAGTGAGAGGAGCCGAGCCTGGCACAGCTGGGCTGCTGTTGTGAGGTGGGGGAAAACCGGCTGCAATCCTGCTCTGTTTGGAGGAACAGCTCAGGCACAGCTCCGACAAAAGCCCCTTCCACTTGTGCAGCTTAACTCTGCAACTGGAGCCGGGCATGAATTCATTATCGTTCACACCTTGGCAGAGCAAGGGGAGAGAACAGTTACAGGTCAATTACCAGGTGTGTCTGCCTTAAAATAACCGGGAACTGGCAGGGCTGGAACATTGCTCGGGCTGTACAGCCCCGAGCTGGAGTCGGCTGCCACTGAACCGCGGATCAATCCCGCGTGGCAGATGCTGTGCTCACCTGTCCCATCAAACCCGTCCGTAAAGCTTTCAAGTTAAATCTCAGAGACTGTTTGGGCCAGATCAGCAAGGTGCTTCCAGCTTCAGCGGATTCAGGCTCTCCCTAATGAGGCTGCAGCGTTGAAAGGAGTCACTTGCAAAGGAAGAAAAGAGCCCCGAGTGGGGAAGTGCTGGAACGTGGGGCTGGGGTTTGCAGATAAGAATTTTAAGCGTGTTGGAGAAAAGTGAATGATTGGTAACGCTGTGTGTGTTTGGAGTGAGGGGAATAAGTGAATAGGGAACAAGATTTGATTGCTGAAAATCAAGACCTAAGCCTGCAGTGCTGGAGAGGGGGGGAGCTGTGTCTGCTCCTTAATCAGGGCTCAGCTCCCGCTGCACAGCTCCTCACCTTTCTGTGCTGTCCCCGCGGAGTCGGACTCGAAAGGCTGTGCTTTATAACAGAGAGCAAATGTGGCACAGCCAGTGGCTTTATTACTGCAATAATTTGCAGGGATGGCACTCCTTGGAGCAGAGGAGGCATCAGCTTAGCAAACACGAGCTGGGAGGCTGCTCTGAGAATAGCAGCCAGGCTTAAAAGCAGAGCTGTGGTGACTGATGGGCAGAGGGGAGAGGCAGGTGGTGCCTCTGGGAGCTGTTCAGGAGCAGGATTTATAATGGAGTGAGGCAAAGGAGAGCAGGGGAAAGCTCTCCCATTAGCCCTGGCTCTGTTTCTAGGTGTGTAGGGGTGGCTTTCTGCCTCGTAGCCCAGGCTGCTCTTGGCACTGATTTTCTCACGTTGTTTCTAGGTCTGGTACAGGCCCTGCCCCAGGGGCTTTCTCTGGACAGGAAGGAATGTTGCCATCCCACGGTGATCTTGAGAAACCAGATGATTCAACATTTGGCTTCCTGCCACACATGAGCCCCTGGTGGGAGTGAGGACATCGCTCCTGACCTTCCCTCTCAGCAGCTGAGGCTGGGGCTGAGCCCTGCCAGGACACCCAGGGTGGCAGTGCCACTGGGACAGGGCTCAGCCAGGACACCCAGGGTGGCAGTGCCACTGGGACAGGGCTCAGAGCCAGCCACGCCTGTCCCCAGCAGCCCTGGGGCTGTGGCCTCGGGCTCCCTTCCACAGCAGCTCTGAAGGAGCTGTGCCAGGCACCAGCTCAGGCCCACCACTCCCTTGGAAAGCTTTCGCTGCTGTTCATTTGTGTGCAGGGTGAAATGATTTCCCCGCAGATAGGAGCTGTGGGTGGGTGTGAGAACGCAGGAGCCCGGCTCCCTGAGCACGTGGGAACGTGGCCTCTCCCTGCAGCTGCCTCCTGGGTCACCAGGGAGCTGCTGGGGCTGGAGCTGGGCTGGAGCTGGGCTGTCCCATCTGCAGGGAGAAGGAACCAGGTGCCATCAGACCTGGTGCACTCTGCATGCACTTTGTGCTCTCACTCTCAGAGACTGGAAGTGCAGGGTGTGGAGAAGGGGAACAAGGAGAAAAAATAAAGCCAAACCAGCTGCAGACCTCAGTTCTGCTGGGAAAACCTGGAGGTAAAAAGAGAAGGAGGAAAAAACCCCACCAAAAAAATAAAAAAGAAGAGAACTGAGGAATGGAGGAAGAAAAGGGGTTGAATAAAGAACTCAGATGATAAAAATGACAGATACAAAATAAACTATGAGGAAGAAAATAATCACAAGGCCCAGAAGGCTTCCTTGTGCCACACTTAAAGTGAGTGTGTGGTGAAATCTCAGGCCTGAAGCACAAGGCACAGACACAGCTCTGTCTGGAAACACACACATTTAATCATCAGGTGCCAGTTACAGGCTTAGGTTACGGGAGGGAGGAGGAATCCGGGCTGATTCTGCAAAACAAGCCCCTGGGACAAAGGCCAGGGGAGCATCCCGGGGCTCTGCAGCCCCAGGGCCAGCCCCGGGTCACTGTGCCCCCTCTCAGCAGCCACGGGGCACCGGGGGTGCCTGTGATGGGCTGGGGGTGTAGAGTTCCCTTGGAAAGGGAGCTGGGGCAGCACCTGGGCCCCAGTGCTCCCGGAGCAGGTCACTGCTCCCAGCCCCATCCAGAGGGCAGCTCTTTCCAGCTCTGAGCCTGTCCTCAGCCCCAGGCACGGCGTGGATGGCTCTGGCAAGGCAGGCAGGTTTCTGTGTTGCTGAACAAACCCTGAAATGCTCTTGCCCGGCTGCTCAGGGTGCAGGATGTTGGGAACAAAGCTCTCCAGAGGAGAGAGCCTCACGGGGCAGATTTGAGCCCTGCTCAGCCCCGGACACGCAGCCAGACCTCGGCTCTGTTGTGGTATTTCCCTGCTGCTCACTTGTCTCACCTGTCCCCAGGGACGGGTGACACTTTCCAGGGGGTGGGGAGGATTCCTCAGTGGGTTTTGTAGAGTGCTTTGAAGATAACAAGTGCTGGGGGGAAAAAAGAGATGGTGCTTGAAATGGAAATGTTCCCATTGCTGTGGCTCTGCTTTCTCTCCCTTCAGAAAAGTCCATTCAGAGGTGCCATCAAAGGCTGCAGTGTTGCAACAGCAGGCAGAGAGCAGCTACAAGGGGGAGGTGGGAGCCAGGCACCTCCTCCTGGAGGAGCAATTTGCGGTGGGAAGGACAAAAATGCAAATCCGAAATCGATCCATCTCTGCCTTGAATGCTTTGGTCATTTATAACAGCTCAAAGCGAAGTCGGTCACTTAGGACAAGGAGGGAAGCTTGTAAATCCATTTACTGCTTCCTGCGCTGCAGGGGGAGTGGGGCATTTCCCGTGGGATGCAGCCAGTGCCCAGCTGGGGTGTCCCACCAGGGCAGGCCTGGCAAACAGCCCCTGTTTTGGGCTGCTCTTCCCTCCCCTGGATGTCGGCTTCAACTGCCTTTACCTCTGCTTCTCTTGTGAGCACTCCGTCGATAATTGATGATGAGCAATCAACTGATATTAACTGTAAGGAATGTAGGCACGAGGCAGCGCTGAGCACGTGCCCCTGGCTGACAAGAATTCCCTTTAGCCAAGTCCAGCCGTTTGGAGGGCACTGGAAGCACCCCTTGAGCCCTGTGGGGTGAGATCCTGTGGGTCTGCGCCCTGTCCTTGTCCGGGTGCGTCTGCGGGGCACGGCCTGATGGAAAAGGGCTCTGCTGTTGGAAAGGAGAGGGAAAAGCCTCGAGATTTGTGTGTGTGGCCACAGAGCTGGATGGCAACGTGCCCCTGTGTTTGTGGGCACGAGCCCAGGCTCCAGGGGCTGCTCGGACACGAGGCTGGGAGGCTTGAAAGTGAAAAGGTACCAAAAAACACGACAAAAAATCACCCCAAATCCTCCGGTGCTTGGATCCCTTTTCCATCTCCCTGCTTCAAAGGGCTGCTGCCAGTTTGTGATGTTGGTATGGTCCAGCAGCTGTTTGGGGTTGAAAGCAAGTTGGTTGTATTTAATTTGTTTGGCAGGCTTTATCTGGTCTGTACATCGCAGAATGGGTTCCTGGGCCTGTCCCTAGGTGTGAGCAGGATGCAGAGCTGAGCATCAAGGGGTGATGCAATTAATCCCACTCATCAGGAAAGACTCATTAGTCATTTGCAGCCTCAGCACCGGTGCCTTTCAAGGTGCACAGATCTCTCGTTAGACACGTTTCGTGTTCTGCAGATGCCATTTTGTCCCCTCTCCACATGCACTGGAACATGCCCAAGTTTACAAAAATGAGAGGAGCGATTGTTAGGGCTGAAATTTTTTTGTTCCCTTTCAATGGGATTTTTTTCCCTTTGCACGGCGCACATCCTGGGCTTTGATAAATGAGTCTCACCAGACACTGTGGTAAGCCAACCTCTGCTAATATTCATTATGCAGAGCCCACTAGGAAATGGTCTGAGTCAGGGAAATTGAAAACCTTTAAAAGATAAAAAGGTTTTAAATTTTTTTTTTAATTTAATGAGGAAACTAATTTATAACATTTTACATTTCTGGGATGTTTTAAAATATTCAAAATACTAAACCCAGGGATTTTGTGGTTGTATGTGCTGTGTGTTAGGGACCTGAGAATGGTCACATAGGAAACAGAGCTTTCCCCCCCAGGTTCCTGGGGTGTTTGGGAGGTGTGGGGCCGTGGTTTGGTGGTGCACTGGGCAGGGTTAATGGTTGGGCTGGGTGATGTCAGAGGGCTTTTCCACCCCAGTGGTTCTGTGAGCCATGCGTTCAAATCTTCCTAGCAAAATAGAAGGACTGAGCCAATACAGAAACGAGAGCCTTCCAATGGCAGGAAATGCATTTGAAGGTGGCTGAGGATGCTCGGGGCTGTGCAGGGAGCCCCCGAGGTGGGGCTGGGTGTGAAGGAGTCCCCCGGGACCCCCGACCTCCCTCCCACCCCACGGGATGGCCAGGAGGAGGGGTCACCATGGTCACCTGCCAGCTCAGCCTGTCCTGCTGGGAGCTCCTTCCTCCAGCAGGAGAACTGCATCCGAGAGGGAACAGCACAGGGCTGAGCCCCTGGCACTCGCTGCTCCCTGCAGTGCGAGTGCGTGTGCCCAGACTGATTTAAATCTCATCTCCATGGCTCCTGCTTTCATTGCAGCCCATACAGCCACTTCTAGGCGGGGATCTCTGTGTCCAGGAGGAGTTCACACAGATCCAGAGCACTGGCCTCCAAGTGGGATGAGCCTTCCAAAACATTCCCTGGTAATATCTGTGGAAATGAGATTTTAAATTCCTGAGATTTCTACAGTAAACAAAACAAAGCAGAAAACCCCCCAAAGCAAACAGTTTTCAGCTAAAGGGCTGGTATTCAGATATGACAAAGGGAAAGAAGGAATATAATCCTTTTTTGTGAGTGGAGTTAGGTCATCTGTAAAAGCCTCTCAGAATATTATCTCCCCAGCTAATCGCTGTATTGACATTTGCCTGTTTCATTAGAGCTGAGTTTTTACTGCATTGCTGAGGTTACAACCTGACTCATCTGTCATGGTCAAGGACTGGTTTGTAATTTCATGACTGGAGAATTAAAAATAAACCAAAAAAACCGTCCATTATTTTAACTAGTTGGGCTGAAATGGTGTTCGCAAAATTCTCAGTATTGGTGTGTTTTGACTTCATAGATCCTAGTTAGATTTTTTTGTCGTAGATTTTTGTTTTCATCAGTTGGCAAAATGTCAGTTATTAAAAAAAAAAGAGGTGAAAACAGATTTGTAAAGAGATAATTTTAAAAAGTTAAATACACCACATACACTGCCATATGGATGTCAGATAAAATAGGTGCAGGGGTTGGCAAAGGGAGAAAGAACCACCCAGTGGAATTTTGCCACTGCTTGGTTTTGTTCCCCTGAAATGAAGGAGATGGAATGGTGACAGGTGAAACTTGGTGTGATTTTTCTGTGACAACAACACAGTAACAATTTGAAGTTCCTGACGTCTCCTCGCCTCAGTGGATCTGGGGGTGCCCAGGAGAGCTGAGCTCTGACTGAGAGCCCGAAAGGACAAAGCAGGGCAAAGCCCCTGCGAGGGAGGGGGAGAAGGGGAAGCAGCAGCAGGGCCAGGAGCAGGATGGGGAGCCAGGAGCATTCCAGAGCCAGAACACTCAGCAGAAACTGCTGCTCAGGTCCTCACAAATATCCAGGGGTAAGGAGCAGGAATGTGAGGATTAACATTCTGTGTGGCACGCTGGAATTGAGGTGTCTCTGTGGATTTGGCCAATTAGGCTTTCTGTGTGTCAGCAGTTCCCACCTCCGGGAGCGCTGGGAGACAGAGGCACGAAGCATCCAGAGGTTCAGACTCTGCCTTGCCACAGACCTGCCAGGATCTCGCAGGGACAATCTGCAGGAACATCAAATATTTCACACATGGAACGCAGAACGAGCCCACCCATCCCACCAGCGAGCTCTCTGCACTTGGATGTGAGCCACAAAAATCTGCAGTGACCACACAGAGGAGCAAAGGTCTCTCTCAGCAGCATCTGGGTGTTCCTTGATCTTCCTTGTGTTAACTAAACCCCGTGGCTTTAGCTGGGAGAAGATTATGGGACGAGCTCTGTGGCTTTGTTTATTATTGTCCACAGGGAGAGCTGCATCTTTGCCAAAAAGAAAAAAAAAGACAACCCAAAAAAAGCAGCAGCTTCAAGTGCTATTCCTGCAGCAATCCCCTGGCTACGAACCAAAGTCATAATTGGATCACTTGGTGGTGGTGTGGGGATGTGGCTTTGCCTGCTAGGACTGGCTGGGAATCCTTTTGGGGGGTTCACAGATGTTTTGATTCACAGAATCCCAGACTGGCTTGGGCTGGAAATGACCTCAGAGCCCACCCAGTGCCACCCCTGCCGTGGCAGGAACACCTCCCACAGGTGCTCCAAGCCCCCGTCCCACCTGGCCTTGGGCACTGCCAGGGATCCAGGGGCAGCCCCAGCTGCTCTGGGCACCCTGTGCCAGGGCCTGCCCACCCTGCCAGGGAACAATTCCTGCCCAAAATCCCACCCAGCCCTGCCCTCTGGCACTGGGAGCCATTCCCTGTGCCCTGTCCCTCCAGCTCTCGTAAATCCTCTCTGTCTTTCCTGCAGCTCCTTCAGGTCCTGGAAGGACATACTGAGGTCACCCCAGAGCTTCCTTTTCCAGGGTGAACAACCCCAATTCTCGCAGCCTTTCCTTGTGCCCCATCCCTCTAATCAAGGTGCTGGCCTCCTCTGCACTAGGATACACACGTTGTACATATATTTATGAGGCTCTTACCCCCAAGAGTGCTTGGGTTGGTTTAACAACAAAATCTGGCATCAAATGTTGTGAGTAAACATTTCTAATCCTTGTGTGGCGACCCCATCACCAGGGCAGAGGAGAGGAAGGAGGAAGAGGAAGGGGGAGAGGCTGCTGTGGAGAATTTCCCCGTCACAGAGAGAGTGACTGGGAAAAGCTGAAGGCAAACCTGCCATCGTGGCAATTCATGGAGATTTTAATGCAGACATCCAGAGGCCAGGGAACATGAAATTGTAATTAGTGCAGAAAATAGGAGAGATGGAATCAGGCTCTATCAAGGACAGCCTAAGTGCAGCTCCGAGATGGCTGTGTCAGACACCGAACTGATGTGCATTTCCAGACCCTTATCTAAATTAGTTATTAGAGCACAATCAGCCCTGAGTCTCACCCTCTGGTGGTAATGTCCCGAGTTATGCTGGGGATAAATTTGTCCTGTGTGTTCAGGGCAGAGAACTGAATTCCTCTGATGTGCAGGGCTCAGATCTCCTTGTGTGTTCCCTTCTCCTCAGCGAGAACAGTTCCCACTTCCCCTGCCCAAGGCAATAGCAGCCTCAAACTTATCTCTGCAGCACCACTGGCATCGACCACGGAGACGGTTTCCAGAGCCAGCAAACAGCCGGGGTTACACCGGCGTAATTGAGGGCAAAATCTGCCCTGACACCAACCAGCGCCTGCTCAGAAGGAAGATATAATTCCACATGAAAATGCTCAGATCCCCGGGAAGAATGTGTGACTTTCTTTACAGCCATGTGATTTATTTTGCTGGCCTGTGGAGGAGAGGTGAGGTTAATGTTAAATAACAAGTTTGCTCTATTTTCAGCTCTGGTACCTTCACGTTATCTTGTCTAAGTATGTGATAGCTCAGGGATGAAGAAGCTTAGAAAAAATCTCCTAAGTGACCAAGTGTTTTATTAATTGCTACTCACTAATTTGGAATTCTGCTGTTGTGTCAACTTCCTCGCTGCACAGAGCAGCAAGAAGCAGCATCAGCTGTTTATCCAGCAAAGCACTTCTGCATAATCTGAACATTCAGTGCAGGGCCAGCAACAGCAGCTTAACGTGACTGATACAGAGTGTGAACCTTCGAGGGCTGATGGACTGGGGCTTCTGACAGAGCCATAAAGCTCTGGGCCTGGCCTCCCGTTGAACACACTCCAAACACATTCCCTGTAAGGCTGGTAACTGTTCCCTAATTCATGAGAACGAGACAGCTCGGGGCAAACACCGCCCGTGGGGCACGTCCAGGACAGAGGGACGTGGCCAGGGCAGGGCTGCTCACCCTGGCACCAGCCTTGGGCACCGGGATCACCCTCACTGGGATCACCTGCACAGGGATCACCCTCACTGGGATAACCCTCACCAGGATCACCTGTGTGGGGATCACCTGCATGGGGATCATCTGTACGGGGATCACCTGCATGGGATCACCCTCACC
>VXBQ01016703.1:82111-94920 GCA_013400175.1 Phainopepla nitens | reverse complement strand
GGGCGGCGGGGATGCTCCCGGAGTTGTGCCCGCCGGGGCTGGGCTGCGCGTGTCTGCGTGTGCGGGGTTATTTGTTTGTTTTAGCCGCCGTTCTTCGCTTATCTCTTCGTTTCGCTGCTCGTCCGTCGCGTCTGCCTGATGCTCCATAGGAACAATGTGCTCAGGGAAAGGCTTAACTTGTTAGCCATCCAAATAAAGGGGGTGTATGACTTGGATGTGATTTAAATGCCCGCACACGGGGAACGACTGGGCTGTTTAAAAGGCACACTTGCTTTCATGTGTGTAGGCATGGAATCCTGAAATGAAGGTTTTATGCAAAATTGATTTAATCACAACATTTGCAGTAGCATACAAAGGGGTGGGGTTTTCTCTTTCTTCTTCTTCTTTTTTTTTTTTCCGTTTGTTTTGTTTTGTTCCCGTTTCTCTCTCTAAAGCCTGAAAAGAAGATGCCCAGAATCAGAAAAGTAGTAGGAGGTAGACAACATTGAAGGCTTCATTGCTGAAACTGACTGCTCAAGAAATTGCTGGGAGGAAAACAATATGATTCATTGTTGAGGTGTCTGTGCCCTTAGATTTATTTTTACAGGCTGCTTGCAGTTATTTTGGTTTGCTGAGTTCTTATGCTGAGTTTTTCCTCGAAGCAGCAGCGTTCTTGGAGATGAGGGCTCAGAAGGTTTTTATGCAGTCAGCAGCTGCTGTCTGATGGCTGTTTACTCCTGCCTCACATCGGCCAATTATTGAAATCAAAGGTGTTATTTTGCTTGTGCACCAGTGCAGCTCAGTTGAGGAGCCTCATGCACTAGTTCATCCTGTTAGAATTCAGTAAAAATGCTTTCTCAGAACGGATCTGAAGTGACAATTCGGGTAGTGTGCCTGTTCGAAAATGTGGGGTTTCACCAGATAAAAAAGAAGTAATTCTTGGTTGTGAAAGGCATACCTCAAATTTTTGAATAATGTGCAACGTACAACATTTTTGTTGTTGTTGTTCTGGTATTGCCAGGCAAACATTTCCGGCGTTCCTTTTTTTGTTTGTTTGTTTGTTTTTTTCGTTATACCCAGCTCCCTTAGAATTGAGAAATCCGCGGTGGTTAAGAGGCGTGGAAGCGTTTCTGTGATAATAAAAGCACTTCTGCTGAAGACGTCTGCTCCTGGTTTCCGTGCTCCAGCTCGGCCCGGAGGTGCCGAGGGGCTCGGGGTGGGTGCCCGGCGTGGCCCAGGAGCGGTTTTGGGCGTTCGCGGCCGCTCGGGAGGGGAGAGCAGGAGGCGGCTGCACACAATGCCCGGCCCGGGAGCTCATTGTTCTTGTGCGCCCGCCGCCTCCGGATCCGCTCCCTGCACGGCGCCTCGCTGCGCGGAGAGCGGCGCCCGCAGCCCCGGCAGCGCCTCCTGCCCCGTCCGCCCGCCGGGCCGGCGCTGGGAGCCTCGGCGAGGGGAGAGCGCCGAGCACCGCGGGTGCGCTCGGCCAGGGCGGCGGGAGCACGCGAGGTGAGGCTGGGAAGTGCGCTCCATCGAACTTCCCTCGCCGTCCCTTCCCCGGGCACCCCACCCGCTGGAAGCACACACGCTGCTGTGCCTCAGAGCCCCGTGCTGCCTTCGGGCTTGCTCCGAGCCGTGGGTGCCAGGGAGACTGCTGTCAGAGAGGAGGACACGTCACATAAAACCTCGGGATGACAACAGCAAGAGGAAGTGCAGAGGTTGACCTCAGTGTATACACGGTTCCCCTTCCTGGTGATTGTTTCAGGCTTTTGTTTTTCCAGCAGCGTCTGTGGAAAGGCCCAGGCCAGCTGCAGAGCTGTGGGGTGTCTGGAGCTGGAGTGGAGCCCCTTCCTCCTGGCAGGGCTGTGGTGGTGCTGGGGATGTAACAGAGCAACTGCCGCACAAGCGGTTGAGGTTTTGGGTTGTCAGACTGGTGAGGCGTGCTGAAATCTCAGCTGGCTAGCTGGTGCTGCTGAGGTGTGCAGAAGGGAGTGAAAAATAACGTGGTTGTTGAGCAAAAGTTGCCGGTGTGCTGGATCCTTTGGAAAACAGGAAACGGTGACTGTCATAGTTTAATCATGAGGTCTTGGAGTTTTGCTTTGGACTCTTAAGCTGAGTTCAGTGTATAATTGGGGTAAATTACTTCATTTTCCTACCTGAATCAAATGTGGTGGTTGCCTGTGGGTTGAGGACACATTTTGGGTATTTTTCTCCCACTCCCAGCTTTGGTGTGGCCAGAGACTGTGGCCATTGTCTGCATGAACGCTGTGGTGTGAGTTCAGAGAGGGGCAGTGAAACCCTTGTGCTGCCTCTGTGGCTCTGGGATTCCTGGGCCCTGTGAATCTGTACTGTGCAGAGACTGGGGTGGGTGACCCTGCCCCTGGACAAAGCTCCTGTGCACGACAGGGAGCATTTCCTGGGCAGGAGAGATGAGTGGGACCAGGAGAGATGGAGCTTTCCTCGCCAGTCGCTCCTGGTGGCTCAGCAAGCAGCGATTTCTCTGCACCCAGGGTTTGTTTTACCTGCGTGGGGGTGTTTGCGTGCAGAGCCCTTCCTGTGCACTTGTGGGTGCAGACTCAGGGCTGTCACAGCAGAGGCTGAGTGAGGGACAACATCCAGGGGTTTGAAGAGATGAGGTGTGTGTGGTTTTTGAAGTTGGGAACTTCCAAAGCTGTGCCAGGGAAGGGTCAGGTCGGATTTTAGGGAAAGGTTCTTCCTCCAGAGGGAATAGGCACTGCCCAGGCTGCCCAGGGAATGGGCACGGCCCCAAAAGCTCCAGGAGTGTTTGGATACCCTCCCAGGGGTGCCCAGGCTGGGATTTTGGGGTGTCTGGGCAGGGCTGAGAGCTGGACTCTGATCCTCGTGGGTCCCTTCCAGCTCAGGAGATTCTGTGATCCTGGAATTGTTAACATTGGTTGCAGCTTAGGTGAGAAAAAGGGCATTCTGATGCTGTGGTTTAATAACTGACCTTTTAAAATAACACTCAATCTGTAAATTGATTCTCACAGCTCCAAAATGCATCTTTCTGTTGAAGCCAGGGCGGGTGGTTGTTTCGCCCATAAGGAACTTATTTCCCTTTGGGGAGAGGCAGGGGACGCAGGTGTGCTGGGAGCGCACGGAATTCAGCCATGAGTGTTAGTGCAGGGCTAAAGGCCCTGCAGAAGGTGCCCTGTCCTCCCAGCAGGGCTGGTCACAGCCTGGGGGTGCCCGAGGGGGGCTCTGACTTCATCCCGAGCTGCCTGCAGGGGCCCTGTGAGCCTCGGTGCCAGGTGACACTCTGCTCTTGGTGCGTGAACACAGTGCCCGAATTGTGCTTCGTTTCTGCTTGGAAAAATAATGACAATTGGAAAACAATTAGTTATTATGTGATCCCGAAATGAGATGAGGGAGCAGGGACATAAATTAAAAGGGGGTGGTCAGGGTTGGAGTTAACCATTAAAAAACCCAAACCAAGTTAAAACAACCAACTCTAAGTTTCTAATGAACCTGGTATTTGGGGTTTCTTTAAGTGGCATCCTGGCTAGACTAACTATTTTTAATGTTCAGCTATTTTTCACTCTGGTTTTGCTATATATTGCACTTGTCTCAGTTGCATGAAGACTAAACAAATCGTCCTGCTTGACTGAAAGGGATGCCTACTCTCTGATTTTAGCTTAGAGCTTAAATTAAAATCAATAGGCTTGAGATGCAGCATATTTTTAAGTGAAACCTATCTTTGAACCATAACAGAACAAACCCCCTATTGATTGGAAACCTGTTTATTGAATGTGCTATTTTTTCAAAGGTGCCTGCGATGAAGTTTGCAGGTTCCTGCAGTGGAGCAGGGAGATGGGCAGCAGTGTGAGGCTGGCACTGAGTGTGATCAGCTGCACTTTGGGAATGGCTTTTCCAGCAAGCTGCTGGGAAGAAAGCCCCTGCTCTCCTTGGAGTGATGGAGGTGCCGGGGAGCAGGATCCACAAGGCAGCTTTGTGCTCTGGCTGTGGCTTTGCCAGCAGCGTTTTACACAGTCTTGGCTAATGTTGGTGGCTGTGCCCAACTGCTCCTTTCAGAGAGGCTGATGGGGGAACAAAGGAGCAAACAAGATATGAATGCTGCACTGGCTCCTTCTGCCTTCACAGCCCACAGGGGCAAGGGCTGCCTGGAAGGGACTGAAAAGCACCAACAGATCGAAATATCAGCCTGGCTGTGCCCGCCTCAATAGGTGTTGTGTGCTTGGCCAGGGGTTTGTTTTTTAATGCAAATGTTTGTTAGTTCACTGAGCACCCAGAATTGGACGCTGACCTAGAGAAAAGGGAAACTAGGAGGATGCAAACATCACTTTTCCCTCTGTGCCCAGCAGGGGTAATGATCACCTTTTTGTTCTTTTTCTTTTATTTTTTTTCTTCCCCCTGTGGAGTTCTTAGAAACGTGAGTTTGGAGTGCACGGTGTCGGAGCTGCTGGTGTTTCCCTGGACTCGAGACAGAAAGGGTTCTATTTGCATTTGGCATCTTAATTATGTTAGAAGTGCAATTCTGAAAATGTGGATCACTTTAGGTATTGCATAAATTTGATTGATTAAAAAGTAAGTTTTGATGATTGAGTTACTGAAAAATGGGCTATTCTCTGACTATGTAGGTTGTCTTTTGTTCTTCCTACAGAACACAAATGAGAGGCCAGTTCACATTATAAGATTCAGGACAAGTGGAAGAAAATGAGTGCTCGTTAATTTTGAGGTCTTAGTTAATCTATGGATTTAATCTATTTGTCTGTAATAAAAAAAAAGTTACTGTGGTATTATTAATCCCTGGTACTGAGAGTCAATTTTGGCCTGTTTCAAATCTGTAGCAGGATTTCTCTTTTATGATGATGGGTGCTCCACGATCTTTTCTAGTACAGGCACTGAGGGCTGGAGTGTGAATTTATTTTCCTGATCAGCAGAACTGTTGCAGGTTCTGTTTTAGTGTTTCTGCTGAGAACACAAGAGCTTGTAAGTCCTGAAGTTTGCTCCCTCCATTCCTGTTGCCAGTGAAATCCTCTTTTTTTTTCCACTGTCCTTCCTGGCAGTTGAGTGGGCAATAACATGGCTGTGCCTACGGGCTGCTGGCTGCCAAGCAAAACCCCAAATGCTGCTTTCTGTCTGGCCATGCCTTACTGGGGATGTAATTAATTAGAGTTTTTTCCTATCCATCTGCTGGCTTGCACAAAACTTTCAGGAATGTTGGTTATTGCTGAGATGACTGTCGTGGCAGGATGGTTGGAAATTCATTATGCACTACAAGTTACTGGCATGAAATAAGAGAAGGAGGGAATTGGGGAGGGGGGAAGGGGGAAGTGAGGTGAATTGGGGAAGTTTGTTTTCTCTGAGTAAAGGGGATAAAGAAAGAAAGGAAGTTGTGTCATCCAGTGCTAATAAATATTTGTCTGTGTGATGAGCCCTGTCTCCTTTATGTTGGTCTTTTTCATGTGGCCAACTGGATTGGGGTGGAAGCAGACAAGTTATTGGGCACTGGGCCCATCTTCCTGCAGATTCTGCTTTTCTTTGGAGCTCTTAGGGAGCACTGTCAGGGTCAGCTGCTCTGGGAGCAGGCATCTCCTACAACTGGTGGTAAAATACAGAGGGGAAACGTTCTTGTCGTGTACTAAAAACGAATGAAACCAGGACGGAGCAGAATTTCTTCCCAGTGAGAAGTCACTGTTAAAACTTTCAGGAAACCCAGCTTTTCTTTGGTTTGCTGTGAATCTGCGTGTGTGTTTGTAGCTTTTTTTTCCCCACAAATGTCAGTGCCAGACATCCAGCAGGTGCTCACTGCTGTGGCAGCATGGGGAAGGAGCCAGCTTTCCTCCCCTGAAGGACAGGTGACTTCCAGCAGCCCTTTTGTGCCCGAGCCTCAGGAGATGGCTCTGACTCCTGGGACCCCAGCCTGCACCCAGAGCTTGGCTCAGCAGACTTTGAGCCCTGCCTGCTCCACAACCACCCATGTATTGCATAAACTGACACGTGGTCCCGTTTTAGCTGATATCTTGAAAATTTTAACAAAAACTAAGCCAGAGAGGCCTTTTCTCTGTTGCTGCTGAGATCACAGGGGTCTGGAGGGAGCTGGTAGGACTGCACCACGCTCTAAACCTGAGCACCTGCAGTAATTATGTGGTTGCATTACATTGTAAAGCAGGATGATCTAGACTTGAGTGTTTTGGTGTGGTGAAATAGAGAACTAAACCAGAATATGATGGTTTTTGTCAAAGCTTACTGTTTTGGCAACCAGTTTCTTCACTGGTTTAAAGAAATGGTAAATTCAGTTAGTAATTAACTATGCATTATAGGGTGTTAGGGGATCAGCAGCTTTGTGCTAAATATCAAAGCTATTAAATATATGTGTTTAAGGATTATGAATCTTCTTAAACAAGTGCCTATATGGCAGCGGTCTGCTGATGCCAGCATCCACAAGGGACTGGAATACGTTTACAGAAAAGTGTCATGAATATGAAAGAAGAAAGTGCTGTAGATCATGGAATTGTAGTGCTTTCAGGGTTGTATTTCCCTGAGAAATACCCAGTAAAAAACCGGTGGTGTCAGACCTTCAGATGGGCTTTGAATGAAGAAAGAGCACAGGTTCATCAGAGCCTCCTGCTTCAGGTGAATGAAGCACAATTTACCAGTGGCTGTGTGTCCTTTGGTGCCTGGAGCTGGGTGCCAGGGGGTACAGCCTGGCTAAGAAGGAATGCAGCGTCTCTGTTAAAGATCCTCTAATGAGGTCGGAGCAGGAGACTTAAACACTTAATCCTCATTTCTACAAACTGGGAGTGAGATGCAGGAAATCTAATTTATGTCTCTAAGGTCATTCATTTTCATGAAACTTAATAGACCTGGCTCTGACTGCTCCTTAAACCACTGAATTATGTTACTTGCCTTCCAACATGAACCCTTCAGATGAGACCCTTTACTCAATGATTCAACAAACCTATTTACCTGTACACTTAGAGATTCCTGAGAGTCAAATGCCCAGCTACTGACTCCTCAGGAAATAACTGGCTTACTCCTCAAATAATGTGATCTGCCCCTCCTGTCTGTGGTTGAGCAGGGAAACCTTGCTCTTGGAAGAAATCGGAGGCAGAATCCTTCTGCTCTGCTGGAACAGTCCTGGCTGCTGTTTGAATGCTTCAGCAGGGTTCTGAGCTATTGGAGGGCAGCAGGTGTAAAGGCAGTGGTGCACGTGGTCTGGTAATCTGAAGGTTTGTTTTTTAATTGTACTAATTCACAGGGAGGTTCTGGATTTATCAGTGGCACGTTCCCGTATCTCACACGTCCTTCAACAGGTCACTGGAAATGTGTGTGACTTGTAACATGTTTATTTTGTGCCTCTGCTTAGGTTCTTTTCATAATTCTGCCCGTTTCCCCCACTGCAGACTGTGAGATTCTCCCTGTTCTGCTTTTTGGTGATTAATGTGAGTGTTGGAGGATGTTTCTTTTTCCCCCCGAGTCTCAGGCCCTGTCACAGCTCACCTTGCAGGGCTGGCTTTGTTAAACAGCCTGTAAACAGCAGATCTGCTCATTTTTCTGGCTGGAAAAAGTCATTTGATTCTTATTTCCTGCTTGTCTTCATGCTGAATAGCCTCAGTCCTTCATTGTTGGTTTATTGTGTAACTGCTTCTCTTTGGCGTGTGAGCAGTGGAGCTGCTCGTGTTCTCTGGGTCCTCGCTGCTCTCTGCAGCCCTGCCTCAATTAACGCGCTCTTCCCTGCGCTAATTAGTCATCAAACAACTCCTTCCGCAGCTTTTGTCCCAAAGTACGAGTTAGCAAGACGTGGAATGTAATTACTTTTGTGTATGTTTAGTCAAGTCTTCAGAGTCCCCAGAAGTTGTGCTCACGCTTCTCCTTGCTGGGCCCGTTCTGAGGAACATCCTGGATGCTCTTGGAGAGAGGTGAGGGCTGGCAGGGATTCCTGGGGAATCCCGTGTTCTGTCTGAACCTCAACACGTCTCCTGTGTTAGATCCCAGGCATATTACACTTGGATAAGATGATTAATTCCTGGAGATGATAAAGGGTTTACAAGCAGACAGCAAGAGAGACAGGGAAGATTCCAGGCTGTTAATTCCCGATGAGAGTTGAGATGTTGGTATCACAATGTTTGGATTGGGCTCCAGACTCGTAAAAATCTCACAAAACTCTTTGCATGACCTTGAGCCAAGTAACTCACTGCCCTTGTGCTCGTCTGCTTACAAAAGAGGTGTGAGGGTACTTTGTTATCAGGGAGTTTTATAGCTGCTGGGCAATAAGAAAGTGCCAATTTGCTGTTTCTGTTTACTCTGCTAATCTAAAAATGTGTTTAACTTTGTTAAACACGGCGTTTCCTTTTCGCAGTGATTGTGAAATAGGTAGTTAATGCGCTAAAAACATAAATATACATAAATATATATAATGGAATACTTGCATCAAAGCATCACTGAGCTCTGCTCCACGGCAGTACAGATCACCACCTTCTCACTGTACTTTGGAGTTTAAGACGTTTGCTCTTCTTTTACTTAAAAAGCCTCACTCTGATGGCAACTGTGCGTTGTATCTTTGCATTTGTTATTTTGTGTCCCGATGTATCTATTTGATATTACGTGTCCATAGCAAAGGCCTTTAGGATCTTGCCACAGCAGCAGCTGTACAGAATATCTAATTCCTTGCTATTGAATGGAAATTATTCTTTATTGTTTTTTAAATGCCTCTTCTGTTAGATGCCAAATTTGAGCTATATGAATTTTTTTTTTCCTTAAAAGTTTTAGAATAAATTTCTGGTTTGCTGTTTTCTGTGGTTTACAGAACTCTTTTAAGCTGTAATTATTGTCCTGGCTCAACTTTGCCTTTAAAATGAGCTTTGTAGGAATAATCTTGCCCCTGGTTTACGTATTTGTGGTTTCAGTGGAGCAGGAAGGTGAGGCAGGACAGCTCTGAGCATTCCTGGTGCTGAGTCCTGCCCTGGGTGTCCCTCTGCTCCTGCAGAGAGCCCTTCCCCATCCGACTGAAATGCTCCCTGAGGAACCTTCCCCTGCCTCCTGGAACTGCAGGGAGCTGGCATTTCACTCTCGGGTGCACAGGGGTGAAGTTCTGAATGGTGAATGAGCCTCCCAGGACGGGAGGAGGTGGAGTCACCCCAGTGGAAGCTGAGGAAAGCCAGGGGGATGTTTCCTGTGTACATGTTTGCTTTTAATAAAAATGTGTTCTGTAGAATCCAGTTCAGTAGGAACATCATTTGCACCTCATTTAAATAAGGTTCTTTAAATCAGTCTGTGGTCCAGGGGGTGTATGAAGAATCAAATCTGTGTTCTCTCTTCCCTGGGGAGAGGAAGGGCGGGCTCTGGGGAGGAAAATTAGGCAGAAGAGATTAATACTTGCAGTGCAGGAAACACTGATCCCTCTGTGATCTGAAGTTTCTGTTTGAAGTCCAAGCAGGTCTATTCTCTGTGTGCCTGGATGTGGCTTTGAGCTTTGTGGCCTTTCTGTCTGGGCTGTGCTTAGAGAAGAGGTGGTGGCTGTAGTGAGCTGGTGTCACAAGTAAAACCAAAATATTCCTTAAGCTCTAAAATAAAACTCAAACAAACAATTATCAGGGAGCATGGCTGGGGCAGGAGGGATTCCTTCTCTTGTGAGTGGACTTAGGCATGCACATGAATTTGCCTCATTTCTTGAATGTGACTTACTTTTTTTCCCCTCTAGTTCAATTTTTTTTTTTTTTTGAGGTCCACAGCATTCATTTTCCACATTATGTTGATACATAAAGACACCACACTTAAAAGGTACTTTAAAAGTACCTCTTGGCAGCAGCAAAGCCCTTGTCTTCAGTGCTCAGGCAAAAGCCTCAAAAAATCCTTTACATTTTGAAAGGAGCGGATTTTTGTGTGGGCAGAACCTACTTGGGTAGCATCACTTAAGCATCCCTGGGAGATTGCTGCCTGCTTAGTTCCTTGATGTTCTCAGTTCTCAGGTCATCAGTTCCTGCCTGCAGAAATAGGACTTCAGGGGCCACTCATCCATAGCACAGTTTGACTTCTGCAGCTGTGGAAAAATGTCTGGTGTTTCAGAAGACTGCAGATGTTAAGTGTTTGTCAGGAGGAGCTCTCCGAGCGTGGCACGTGCCTGATGTGCCTGCTCTGGTGACTTGATTAGCTCTGAATGTGGACTGCAGATAAATTGGCTGTCAGGGAGGGCTGCGAGTGTTGTCTCTATAGCGCTGTGCGATTTTTAGGTGTCTTTTGTTGTTTTGTTTGTTTTTTTTTTTGAAGCCACTGGTATCCAAACAAACCTTGGGTGCTCTGGGGACTGAACACTGCCTGAACTGGAAGCTTTCACATGAGTGAGAAACTGCTTCGAGATGAAGGGTGCACTGGGAGTCTGACTTTTGGGGGTAGTGAAATGCATCAAATCATTTAAGAGTAAATGCTGTTACAGTGCAGCATCTGAAGGAGTTGCCTTCCACATGTGGAAGTCCTTCCTCTGAGCCACAGCAGCCAGATCCCTGCAGGAGCTGGAAATCCATGGGAATTGCATTTGTCTGCTACGATTAGTGGAGTGTGTTCCTGAAAGGACAAAGCCTTTGTATAGTCTGGTTTTTTTTGATGAGCCCTTGCTTGAGGAAACCCACATTTCTCTGTAGTGGTAACTCATTCAGCTGTGTCTAAAATTTGATTCTCTCTTGTAGGAGGCAAAAATATTTGCTATGCCTTTAGTTCTCAGTGAATTGTCAGAGCTGAAACACGTTTAAAGGAATCTGTGTTAGATCACAAGGTTTAATTTTGCTTGCTTGTGCACTTTTTTCTCCAGCATGGGATTTCTTGCTATATTCTTGGTGTGAAAAAGAGCCCTTACAGTGCCTTTCACCAGGCATGGTCTCATCCAAAAGGAAAAAGGGAAAAAAAATGTGGAAAACTTAAGGGTTTGGGGAATGTGCTCCTCAGAAAGAATGTCACAGCTCACCTACACATCACTTCATTCTGTGTGTGTCAGTAGAGCTCCTCAGAGATATATTTGCTCATCTATGTTACAGAGAATTCCTTCTGTGACTCTGAGGAAAGCTCAGAGTTTCTCAGCTGGTGTTTGAGGTCAGAAGGGGATTCAGGTAGGTGCCACTCCTGTGTTTGTGACAGTTTGGCTGTTAGCACCACGCGGTAGAGTGAAGTTTTGGGTTTCATTATTCCCAGAGCAGTGAGGAGCTGGACACACCCGTGACCACTGAGTGTCCCTGGAGTGGCCAGCGTCGGCCTGCCCGGGCTGGTTGTTGCTTGCCACACGTATGAGGCAGGGACTGTGGTCAGAGTAAGCAGAAAAAGCTTTCTGGAGGCTCTCAGACAGCTGAAAATATTTCTGACTGGGTTTAGGGGAAGGGGAAGAGCTGTGCAGATGATTATTAGGGGAGCTTGGGAGTGCAAATTTATTTATTGGAAAGAAGCCAACTCTTAAACAGAACTGTAAAGACCCCGTGCTCTGATCAGCTTTTGAATGTGGAAAGAGCTCCCCGGTCTGAATTACAGGGCTCTGGTTAAATGATTACATGAGGTATGTTTAAAAATAGCAAATGTCTTTTATGTCCAGTCAAATAAGGTTCTTGGCAGTCAAATGAAATCTATGTTGACTTCCATCTGACAGCCAAGTGACTCAAATTCTATGTTTCCTAAAGGAAAATGGCTTTTTTATTTTTAGTTTCCGATTAATTCCATTGTAGCCTGTACCAATAAATAATCTTGTACTGGATTTTCTTCATAAAAGTAGGATCCATAACTCTGCAAGCAAGCTTCAGTTCAGCTGTTTAAAACAAGGGGGGTTTAAATGCTGTGCTAAGGCAAGTTAGAATTTGTGAGGGCTCTTTTTTCAGTGGGAAATGGTCTGTTGAATGCTTCTCTAGCATGTTCCTGTGCACTTCAGTTTGCCAGATTAACAGAGCTATTAATAATAGCCACTCCTGCTCCTTCAGCCTGAAAGAGTTGGTAAGCATGGAGCTATATGTAGTTTGTATTTTTAATTAAACTTGTACTGGGATTATCTTGTATTACCAGCTACCTTCTAGAAGATTATGTTCATAAAAGGTTCATGAGTTGTTAAGTGGAAGAGATTAAAGTGATTGTTGGCGTGTTAGTAGAATTATTTGTTGCCTACGCAGCATTTGTTCATAGCTTTAATTTGCCAGTAATGGCAGACAAGTAAAATGCAAGCATCTGACTTTTAAAATCTACACTAGCTGACAAAACCAGGCCATGTTTCATAGTGATTGTCTTTTTTATTATTATTCTTTTAATGTGATGTTTGCTTATTTAGAAATATCGAATGGAAGAATATTGTTTTCAGTGTTTTCGGCGCTCTTAGTTCTGGTGATAGTCTTAATGGTGTGACCAGAAATGTATTTTGTTAAAAAATGGAAAACCACTTAAAGCGTGGAGGGGATAAAGGAGCACAAAGAACTGATGAGCAGATGCTGGAGGAGATGGTTTCTATTATAGTGGACTTGTAAATCCTTGCTGTGTTGGTCATTTAATCAATACAGGAGAGGTGTTGGAGGGATCCTGTGCTTAGGGAGATAATGCAGCGCTTAGGATGATTTTCTGCATCCAAATCTGTTCGGGATGAGCTGTGAAATAGGCCAGGCATCGCTGAGGAGGGCAGTGGTGTCTCTGCTGTTATTAGAACCCATCGGTGAGCCAAGCCGAGCCCGAAAGGCTCCCGCTGCCATCGGTGAGCTGAGCTGAGCTGTGCCCGAAAGGCTCCTGCTGCCATCGGTGAGCCGAGCTGAGCTGTGCCTGAAAGGCTCCTGCTGCCATCGGTGAGCCGAGCTGTGCCGAGCTGTGCCCAAAAGGCTCCCGCTGCCATCGGTGAGCTG
>VXBQ01016703.1:4928-55498 GCA_013400175.1 Phainopepla nitens | reverse complement strand
GCCCCCCGAGCCGATGGGTGACTCGTTCCTTACAACTTGTATCCCCACGAGGAGAATTAAGGCTGCTCTGCAAGTTGACTAATTGTTACCTGGTCAACGAGAACTGCCTGCATGGAGGAAAGGCTTGGCTTAATTCTCTTTTCCGCTTTGGGTTGCTCCATTTTTTTGTTGGTTTGTTCGGTTTTTTTTTTTCCAGAAAAAGTTGGATCGACTTGGTAGGTGAGGCGTGGGTAGGTTTTTATTGGCCTGGGAAGTTCAGAATGCTCTGAAGGCTGCAGGGTTGTTTTGGTTTGCCTTTTTTTTTTTTTTTTTTTCCCCATCACAAATGCTTTACCTCCCTGTTCTAAATATAAACAGTTCGGGTGGCCGGACTGCTGTGTTTATTTCTGTTTTTTAAAAGCAAATGAGATAAGGATTGCGTTTTTCCTTATCCTGGAAGAAAGTACTTTTTCATTACTCTTGGTACAATGGAATGCCTTTGAAGCGCTAATTGGGACAGTGTGTGGTGTAACTTTTTTTAACGATGTTTAATGGTGTTTTAAGATAGTGACAGGAGACCTGCTCGGCCACTTTGTGTCCTGAGGAAGAAACCAGCTCTGCTTTGTTTTGCAATTGGTTTTAAGCTCGTCTGAGTGCATGTGGCTTTGCCCTGCATGGGGCATTGTGTGGCTGGGTGGCTCCTCGCAGCCATATGGGGCTGCTTTAATTGTCGGCAGTGGAAATGGCGCTTGACAAGGCCACTTAATTTCTTTCTTTGTTGTTTTAAACTTAACGTTCATGTTGGGCATGAAGTAGAAGAAAGTGGCGGGTAGTATCCTAGTGGAAGTGTAGTTTCAGATGTTCCGCAGATAGGTTTCTTCTGGGAACTCGGTTTAAAGTCAGCTGGGTTTCTAACCCCACAGACAGCACTATTCCAATGTAAAGCCGTTAATCTGCAGGCAATTAGTTCCAGACGTGCAAGCGACTCCGCATTTTTCTCAGTTTTTGTTCTTGCAGGCACTCGTTTGTGAATCCCTGTGCCCGGTGCTGTCGGCAGACACGTTTGAGATGCCTGACAGCAAGCTGAGAATGGTGCAGGAGCAGCATTTCAAAGCTTTTATTTGTTTTTCCGACCCTGTGATTTGGTAGTGTTTAAACTATTTTATAAAGATCTCTGGGACCAGTGAAAGGTGGTTTTAAGTCCCGAGCACTTGAGTGCTCATTGTGCTCTGGCGGGCTGGGTGCTTGGCAGGCACTTCTCGAAATGTTATTTGATCTGGCAGCACGATAGAATTGACTTGGATTACACAATTTTTTTTCACTCCCCCGTTGCTGTTTGAAAGTGATGCATCAGCGGGTGTTGTTCGAGAGCGTATTTTGAGACCTAAACTGCGTGTATTGGCTTTAGACAGGATTCCAGAGAGAGGCAGTTCAGAATTTGTCTTGTTTTGTGGTTAGGATTTATGAATTGAGGCGAGGCTGACGTAATCTATCCGACCACTTCCTTTGTGTGTGTTTTAGAGTTGATAGTGCTTTGTTTTGCTTAAAATAGCCAAGACTGTTTCTTGAATACTTTTCTGTCTCCTTTCTGCTGTGGCCTTCAGTGTAAACAGACAGCGTGTTCCAGTTGTGTGTGATTATGTCCCTTTGAGGAAATGGTTCCTTCCTTTTGTCACTAAGGTTCAGTGAATTGCTTGTATGCTAAGCAGATGAGACTTTATTTTAATTAACATAATGATGTGTACAGCTGTTCTGTCAGAACGCCTCGCCTGTCTTTGCAATTTTACTACAGGTTCTGGAGAATCCCTTGATGTGCCTCTCAAAGGCTCTTTGGCTCACTTGGTTTGTGTAAAGGTGACAAAGATGGGGCTTTGTCTCCTGGTGTGTGGTGAACAGCTCTGCCAGAGAGCCTGGCTTTGGTTTTTGTGTGTGGGGAAGGAAATAAGCTGTTTATCACCCAACTAATCCTAAACCTCCTTGTCTTTTGGGTGGAGGGAGCTTCTGCTACCTCTTGTTCTGCATCAGAGTAGCCAGAAGGAATCTCTACATATCTTATTATTTAATTTTTAATGGCTGTACAGCTTTATTGAGTGGCTCTGAGTGTTAGGTCAGTGTGCACGTTAATTGTTCCTTGTTCTGGGACTTCAGATGTTGAGAGGTTCTGCTGATGTGGTGTATGTTGGATTAGGAGGCACACACTGTGCAGAGCAGTATTTCTGTAACTTGTTGATATATGTGGCTAGCAGATCAGTTTTATTCGTTTTTGTGAGCTGTAATATTTTGGCCAAGATACCTATTCTCCTTTTATTTTCATCTGAACCGTGTGTATTTAAAGTGCCAGATTCAGTAAATGACACGTGAGAGCACTGAGTAGTTCTATTTTGTGTTTTAAAGGCAAATAAAATGAGAAATGGTTTCTCAAGCACTGTAGTCCTGAACAGCAGGCACCCTGATGCTCTGCTGGGAGTGGGAATAAACGTTCAGTGCAGTGGGGAGGCCTTTTCCTGGAGTAATCACCAGCCCCCAGCAGGCAGGTTCACGTGCAAATCTTTTTTCATATGTATGAAACCATGTCAGTAGGGGCACTGGGGAAGGAGGGCTGTGTCAGGGGAGCTGGGGTCGCAGCTGGCATAATTCAAACTCGTGTCAACTGGACCTTGCTTAGCCTTCCTACTTGTTTGGCTGATTCTCCAGTATTTCAGAACACAGGACAAACTTCTCTATTACTAAAGACTTGAAAAGCCTTTAGTGATGTAACACTCCCAGATAAATAAAGAGGACTCATAAAATACATACTGTCAGACAACTCCATGAAAAATAATGTCTGGCATCTTGAAATGAATCAGAGGAAAATCTGGTTTTTATACTTCAGCTTTCTTAGCAGAAGTGAAACTCTTCCCAGAAGAGTGGACAAAAATAGTATTTATTCCAAAGTTTGCCTGGGGTAGTGGATTGAGTTCTGACCTTTGGATACGAAGTGAGAACAAATAGTGTTGAAAAATGTAAATGATTAAAACAAGCTGGCCTTCCCTAGGAAACATTTGTGTCAAGTTTATCCAAGAAAAGGGCTTGGTAACTGGATAAATGTTTTGCTGGTGGAATAGATAGTATTTGATGGTGATGTGTAGATTTTCTCATAATGTTTTCTGTGTAATTGGTGCATTTGGAGTTTAGGCATTTTCTAATGTTAGCAGAAGTACAGAGGAAGTGGAGGCTGTAAATTCAGCCTTAACGATGTAGCTGTGCTCTTCTTTTGGGAAGGAATGGCAAATTTTGAAAGGAAACCTGGTTTAATTAGTTTTCTGTGAATGGATATCACTTTCATTTTCATAAGATGACAATACAGCGTGAAATAACAAAGCTGGAATGTGTTAGTATTGGGCCTAAAAGTTTTGATACTTGCAGGTTCTTCATTCCTTATTTTTCCCTTTTTTAAAATGAGCTGACTGTAAAAAGCTGTGATTAGATGACTCTTCTACTGAAAGCAACCAGTTTTGGTGTAGATAATTGCTGCTTCTGTAGCACCAATTTTGTACATGAAATACATTTTGTCTTAAGTGCTGATTTGAATTTTCGTGCGACTAGCAAGAAAAAAATGCCTTGGTTTTGGCAGTGTTTCCTTTGTGAATTTGCTTATATGTAGAGATCAAAATTAGTTGGGTTTTTTTTTGAAATAAAACTGGAATTTTGCTAATAGGCAGTAAATGCTAAGTATCTAAGGTGTTCTGTGGGAAGTTCACTGCCTTTCTGTTTTTACCCACTGCAGGTTTTTTAACCCAGCCCCAAATTGAACCTGGGAACTCAGTTAGCTGTGGTTTTTGCTGTTGAGAAGTTTCCTGGATTTGCTCAGTGCCTGATGAGCACAAGCAGCCCCAGTGAGCAGTGAGATCACGAGACAGTGTGGAAATGACTGAGCCATGATATGAGTCAATACAATTCAAGCACTTAAGGTTGGGGACTTTTTTTCCCGAGTTTGACATAGTAACAGATCCCTACAGAATTTGTTCTTCCAAGCAGTCAAAACACACTGTATTTGCTCCATTTCCTATTGAAATCTAACAAAGAAGCCAAAAATCAGATTTCCATTTCCTGGTAATAAAGCTATTCCTTTGAGATTAGAGCTGGGAATGGAGTTTTTATATATATCTGGCAGTTCCTGCTTAATAATTGAATGTTCTTTGGTGTCTTGTGTGCTGCTGTGTGAGGTTATGTGAGACAGAACTCATTTTCCCCGTGTGTTTTATATCAGACTGCTGTAACTGGCTTAAAATTGGGGCCTCAGCCCAGGCTTGTAGTTAAAACTGGTATTAAAGAGTTAAGAGCAGCCCAAGGTTATCAGATTGTTGGGAAAGCAATTGCCCTTTCCCAGTGCAATAAAGCAATTAGGACTAGTGTATGAAAATGGGGTGCAGGCTGTTTGGACGTTCTGGCTGCCTGTCTTCACCAGAATTGCATTGTCCCCTTTGTGTTGATCTCATCATTTGCACATTCAGAGCATGTTTGGTATTTGCCACTTGCAGCTGGCAATGCTAAGCAGCCTTTAAAACCCAGATTGTGCCATCTGTTTGTGTGGGGTTTCGGGGAGGTTTTGCAGATCCTGACAGTGTTTCACCTTGGGTCTGTTCTCTTTCCACGGGAACGAGTCGCTGAGGGAGTGAAGGGTCCTGGGTTAAATTCAAGGGATTCTTCCGTCAAGAGATGGAGGAGCTGCAGCTGAGCAGGGCTTTTCCAGCTTCATCTCTTGGTGTTTCTGAGCTGCCCTGACAGAGGCAAAGGTGGTGTGTGGGAAAAACCAGTCACGATGCTCAGTTTGCAAGTCAGGTAGCACGTGACCAAATGCTCCCATGAAGTTTCTAAGATTAAGAAAAAAAAAAGTTTTAGTATTGTTGCAAAAATGAGATCTGTGGTTTGAATTATTGTACTTTGTGACTACAATAATGTGAACAATAAATATGGCTGTGATTTTAAATTAAACTAGGCCTGATTTACCTTGGGGTTGGTGGTCTCACTGGAGTTTATGAGGGTTGGGACCTCGTGTGCCGTGTCAGGTTTGCCCACTGGTACCTGGAGTCAGGCTGTATTTGCCCACAGATGATGTACAACCCCATGAAGTTGGTAAAAGCAGTTGCTGTGGATTTTTAGAGCATGGAGTCAGCAATATAAATGGGAATGCAGCTAAACATGTACATGCTGAACTTTAGACTTCGGCTTTTTTTAACAAAGGCTGCTGTATAAAGTTCTATTTTGGCACAAAACTTGATTGAATCCATGCTTTTGGCTGGGTTCTTCTCTTCTGAGAGCTTGCTGTGGCATCTGAGATGCCAAAGGTAAACAGAACTCTTGTTCTGTTCACTCGGGGGGGAGCTCACAGTGGTTTAGGGTTTCAGGAGCATGACAGAGTTCCTGACAGGGAAATCTGCACATCTCAGTTCAGGAGGAGAGAGCTGCTGGGGATGAATTATAGGCCCTGTGTGTCAGGTTAATCAAATTCTGAGGGCTTTTTCCGCTCTGTGGAATCCTCGTGGGACGTGCAGAGAGTAATTGCTGTGGCTCTCCGAGCACAGCCCTGCCATGGAAGTTTAAAGTGTTCTACCTGTACTTCTTGGGCAGGTAAACAAGTGCTTCAGCCCTGGGGAGATGAGGAATAAAATAAATAATAAAAACTTCCACGTGGTTGTCTTTAGGAGAGGGTTGAAACTTTTCCTGTGTCTTCCAGCCTAGATGATGCTTGTGACAACTTCAATTTATTTTTGTTTTGAAGCATAATGTGTGAGGAAGATAGTGGTTATGTTAGGGTTTTTTTTTTTGTCTAGATTTATATAGGGATTTTTTTCTTGGAGCTCTTGCTGTGTTTTTTGCTATGTTTGGAGTTTTTACTTTGATGTGTTGTTTTCTGGAGGTTTTGGTTTGGTGGGAGTTTTTTTATCCCCTCTCCAAAAGGACTGTTATGGGAAGGTTTTTTTTTTTAAACTATGAGCAGCATGTGTGCAGTCATCCCAAGGAATGGGTTAAGAAATAATGCACATAGCACTAGTGGGAAATAATGAAAAGTTTCTCACTTGGCTCTTGGGCTGAGAGCTTGAGAAATACCCTTCTAAGAGTTTCTTTTTTCTTGGTCTTATCAACACCATTAGATACTAAAGTGCTCTACATTACTTTGTATTTCATGTTTTGAATAAAAAAATAGTGCATAACTTTGAAAACAGTTTTGAAATGTCACTTCTAGCCAAGTTCATTCTGATTCAAAGGCCAGATCAGCATATGTGAGAAGCAGTCAGCAAGTAATAAATCTCAGCATAGCTGTGTGTGTTATCTCAGGGGAGAGGCTGGAGGACGGCAGGAGAAAACAGCCTAATCCCTCAAGTGCTGGCTAGATTTAATTAGGTCCCAGTTGCTTGGGCAACTGGCACCTAGTGAATTTTCCTGTGTAGTATTTGGAAAGTAGCTCTTAAGTCAGCTCCTGATTAGGTTAGTGTTTCAGAAAACACTGCCTGACAGGACATCCTTCTCCCTCCTGCTTGTTCAGCTGCTGAATGCTCACGTGCACTAAGTGATGGAAACTTCACAGTCAAGAGTCTTCAAAGCTGAGCTTTTACAAGGAAAAACTTCAGTGCATCAGATCCCTAATAAATCATGTAATTTGTTTTGCTGTCGTTGGTTGCTGAGGGATCACAGGTTTTCATTTGAAAGAGCAAGGAGACATGGTAACCCCACTTTGTTATTGTGGGAATAAAGAAGGGAATAAAGACTTTCCTTGGTCAGAGATGGATCAAACACTGCTCTGAACAGTTTATGGTGCTCTGCTCAGTCTGGTGTCTCGTCCACTACAGACTGCAAGTTGCTTTATTAAACATTTAATGTTGTTTCAGAGCCATTAGTGGTGTCTAACCTTAAAGCTTCACCTTGAAAGTAGAGTCAGGAGTTTCACTGTACTTCATTTCAGGAAGACAATCTCCATTTGGAAGGTGTTTTCGATATGGTCCGTGGCTTGTGTGATTTTAATTTGCATGTCATGGAGTATTAGTGTGTCGTTATGAAAACTGAGAAGGTTTTCCATTTGTTTTTCAACTTTATTTCATGTGTACAAGGCCATAAACACAAACTACTGCCACAGTACCTCTGCCATGTCCTGGATTCTGCTGGTGGCAAGTGAGGAGGTGTGGTGGTACCACATTGTGAACGAGGCCACCACATTTCATTTTAGCTTAGTGGTTATTTGCATTGGTTATGCTGTGCTTAGTGGCTTAAGGCCTTAGTCTGCAGCCTTGTTCTCAGCAGCTTACAAGATCAGGCCCAAATTCAGGGATCCAGCTCGTGCTGCCGCAGCAGATCCTGCCTGAGTCACACTCGAGTTCAGAGCCTCTGCTGAGAGCCCTGCCAGTAGAAATGATATTAATGGCTGAAGCGTGACCACAGCCACAAGTTATTTCATGCAGTGTTAAGTATTTCCTCTTGGTGTAGATTAGAAGCAGATTAATCACTTGGAGTATTTCTTAATATATTTTTTCCTCTTCTCATGGAGGATGGGGTTGGTGGTGAAGCCCCTTTCAGGTGGGCTGATCAGCACTGGGCAGCTGGGCACTGCTGGGGGCACTCCTGTAGCACAGCCATTGCCTTTTGAACATAGTTTTATAGAGCTGAAACAGCCAATGTGTGAGAGCTGGTCCATTTTTAAGAAAATAGTGCTTAAAATCTACTCAGGAACTCGGTTGTTGCCCAGGAGCAGTGACATGGCTGCAAGGAAGGTGAATTTGTCAGCTGTCTTTGAAACTGTTATTTTTTTTTTTTTTAGAAGGAACCTCTCTGACTGCCAGAAAAGTGAACCAGACTTGAGGGAGAAAAACCTGTGAACGTGTGTGCAGTGGGAAGCCATTGGGTGGCCTTGAGGCAGCGGGACACGTGGTGTTGGTGGAGTTTGGGAGCTTTGGGAAGTTCAGCTCAGGCAGTGGGATGTGTGAGAGACTCCGAGGTACGCGTCTGGGGTGAGGATACGTTGGAAGTCAAAGGCTGACATTGACAGCTTTGGTTTCTCTCACTTAAGGTCATGCAGGAGCTCATATGATCCCCTGAAACACAGACCCTCTTTGCAAATCCCTTTTAGCACGTGTTTGGAGCCCTGCAGCAGGAGCCCAGAGGGATAAGGAGCTCTTGTGTAGGACTGCTGCAGACAAACTTCTTTTTAGGCAGTACATCCTTGTCTCACGACTTTGCGCTCATTCTGTCTCGCACAGACAGGATCGTGTCTGTTTGCTTTTCAAATCATTTTCCTGCTGCCTCGTGGCAGAACCTGCTTGTGCAGCCGGAGATTAAAGATCAAAGGTCACCCTTGCACCAGCGAGGTTTTACTGCTTTAAATACTGGGTATTTATGAGTGTTTTCTGTGAGTGCAATAAAGGAAGCGAGGTGTAATTGAATCCATCTCAGTTGTTAAGCATTCTGAGCTGATGAGGAATAGGCTGCAGCCAGGCTCTAATGTGAGGCAGGGCTCAGGCCTGCATTTCACACATGAATAAGCACACTTAATCTCCTGATTACAGCAGCCTGCCGTGCCGGCCAGCAGCTCGCAGGGAAGGAAACTCTGACGTCTGCTCTGTCATTAACCAAAATAAGCCGCTCCTCAGAGAAAATGAGACCAATGTCTGAAATTAAAGGCAGTTCCTCCAGACAGAAATATCATCTGTCTTCATGCTCATGCATAAAGTGTTTTAAAACCGTAGACAAGAAAAAAAATGTCCTCTTGGTATCACTTGCTCATCCTGATAACCTTGTACCATCCTCCACCCTTTGACTGAAGGAGCAGGATTTCTTTGTTTCCACTGTTAGGGAATTTTATGGAGCACTTAAGTGGCACAGTTTTAGTCAGTCTTACAGATAGTCTCTAAATCTCAGAATGCTGCTTTCTTTAGAGAGAAATTGCTTTAATTATAGGCACGTTTCCCTGGGAGTGTCTGGTCAGGCAGCTCATGGTGGGAGCCCACCCTGCAGTTACTCTTCCCTTTTGAGAAGCTCAGATGCACAACTGTGTCTGCACTTAAATAAAACAGCTCATGTGGCTGAAGAGCAGAGGTTTTGCCTTTCCTGCTGAAAGGGGTTTTCCAAAAATAACCCGATCTAGTTCCCTTTTGGGTGATTTAATAACTATAGTTTGAAGCTTTCTGGAGGATGAAAGGATTGCGAGGGGACAGCTGAGTGTTCAGCCATTTAAAAATGAAACATCCAATGGGGAAAAGCTCAGCTAAAAACATGCAGGGAGGGACGGTTTGGTAGATATTTGTAGACATGTTCCATAGATGGAGGCACCAAAATCAAATTTAGAATGGAAACTGGAATTAGTTGAGGGGGGAGTCAGAGATGAGTTCCACTTGCAAAGCAGCACTGGGCTTGTTCTATAAACACGCAAATGAATGTACTCAGTATGGTGCAGAATTAATTTTTGTCTTAAAATAAGTGACCTAGAGGCAGCAAAGGGTGTGATGTACTGGTGACTTTGCTAATCAGGCATCCCATAAAACCAGGGCTGTTGTAGGAGGGACACGTGGTTCTGTTCCATGCAAGGATTCTTTCCTGTTACCATTAACTTGATTGTTACTGTGTGCCAGGAATCTCTCTTTATGCTTTGATTTCTTTGTTGATATTTCCCAGATCTGAATTTACAGTGCTTAAGAATGTTTTTATTTCACCTATTTTAGTACCAATACTACAGACTTCTCTTTTTTTGCCACAGACTTGCCTGTCAGGAAATCCATATGCATGCTTTCAGGGTTTACCCTTGTTGCTTCTCAGTCTGTCTATCTGTTCAAAATAAACTGCTGTGTATAACAAGTTTTTGTTCAACTTTTCTGTTCTTTTTGTTTGCTACTTCGTCTATTTTTGTTTTTTTGGTTTTTTAAATGTTGTTAAGCAACCTCATAATGCAGATGTTTTCATGGCTCCAGATGACTTCAGGTTCCCCAGATAATTGTTCTTGTTTTAACAGCAGCTTCTGCAGGTCCCGTGGGCTTGTTCTCCCCTCTTCGTCTATTTTTGTTTTTTTGGAGGAGGGAGTTATCCTACATTATATGGTCATCTTTTAAAGTTTTGGTTTTCAGTGGTGTGATGGGATGACTGCTCTACATTACTCAGCCCTGTATTGTGGTAATCACTTACATTAAGCCTGAATGACTTCAGAGAAGGGTAAATACACGGCTTCATATTTATTGTCTGTTTGCTCCCATGTGTTATGAGCACAGAGGCCATTAAAGCAGCTTTTGAAATGACAAGAGGAGCTCTGAGCAGCCCCTTAATGGCAGGAGGAGGGCAGCAGACTGGGATGTGCAGGGCAGTGCTCCACTCCTGCTGCTCTCTGCTTCTGTCACTGCCAGAGCACCCAGCCTGGAGCTGCTGGGCAGTGGGATGGGAGGTGGGAAGGGGTTTGGGAGAGGCTGCTCTCAGTGCCCCGTGTGTCACAGCCAGGGGAACGGGGGCTGAACAGTTCAGGTGGTGAGCAGAGCAGCAGCCCTGTGTCACAGTGAGGGTGCAGGCAGCCCCTGCTGTTTCCTGCCTGCCTTCCAAACAGATTAGAGCAGGATAGAAAGCATAGCTCATTTATCTGCTAATTTTGGCAGTGCAGAACCTCTCCAAGACTGTATTGATTTTATGTTGCTGCTCTTGAACCGGTGTGGTGAGAAAATGTGGCTTATTTGGGATGACATTATTTTTATGGGAGCCTGTGTGTAAAACTGTCTAAAAGCAGGTGTTGTCACATCACTGTTGTGGATGTGGTGCATAAATTGTCCATCCGTTTTTGGAGGAGGTAGGACCTGATATGTTCACTCCAAATCTCATCCCCAGCCCTTCAGTCTGCTCTGCTTTGAAGCTGACTCTTACAGAATTTCACTCACAGTCCTTGAATTTCTGACCTCTCACAGATAGAAAGTTATGCTGTTCCTTCCTGTGCCCATTAGAATAATACAAAGGGAAATGTTACTTTGCTCTCTTGGGTCCTTACCACGCCAATCCTTAAAAGTCCTCATGATTGCCTGGTATTTCCCTGGCAGTTTCCTCCTGGCAGTGTGACAAGACACACCAAATAACCTGTCACTTTCCTCTCGATAAATGCAGGGATGTTTTTGCCGTGTGAAATCTTGCTTTGCCGCTGTTCCTTTGAGTTGTGTAGCATCAGGGTTGTGTTGAAGAGAGGGACTTATGATCTTATCTGAGCTGTCAGCCTGCGTATCTCGTGTGTGTCACAGCCCCTTACCCGGATTTGGGAGCAATGCCACCCGTCCCCAGCCCGGGCTGCGTTAGCCTGGCTGGAATGTGCAGGGCACTGCCGGGCGGGGAGCTGAGCTCTGGCTCAGAAATGTGAGATCTCCTGTTTGCTTTGCCCAGGTCAAGTTGGGTAAATAGCAGGGGGGAAGGAAAGGTCACTGCCTGTCACGGGAAACACCTGGAATTGTGTGCCTGGGCTGGAGTGGCAGTGACCTCCCAGCTCGGAGGGCCTGAGGGAGCAGGGCTGCGCCTTCCTCCTTCCCCCTGCCCTGCTGGGGATGGAGGGCACAGAGCAGTGCTGAGTGAACAAACAGCTTTAACTGCATCTGCTTACAGGGCTTAGCAGGGCTGTGGGCTGTGAAAATGTAACTCCCAGTGACCAGGGCCGGCTGCAGCGTTCCAGGGCTGTGTTTGTGTTATAAACTCCAAACACCAGGGGAGGAGATAAGGGACACTGCTGATAAGAGGCACATAAATCACTGGAGAGACTCCTAAGAGCTTTTTAAGACTTGAAGCAAATTATCATCTTCTTCCCAGGAGGGTCCCAGACTTGTCCCCTGAGCATTCCAGAATAGGCAGTGGGACCCCTTCAACACCTGCTGGGCACCAGCAGGATTGGCACAGACCAGAGAAGGAAAATGAACATTTTTACTGGCTGGGGCGTTAATGTTACGGGAAAAAAGTTCTGTGTATGTCTGTGTAGTGCTGGCATGCAGAGATCTGTGTTTTGGCTCTGGGTGTAGTGGTTGGTTGGAAGATTCTGTAGGTAAACCCAGCAGGATCTGGATTTTCAAAGTTGGGGTGAGTGTCTTTAGTAAAATCTTACCCCAACAGTGAAAAAGTGTCCAAGAGTAGTGGGGTAAAACTCCTGCTGTATGCCCTTCTCGTTTTTCCTTACTTTTTTTCCCTTTTCTCTTTTCTCCCCTCCTCTGCTGGTGTCTGAGTTTGCCCTCAGCCTGCAGCTGCTGGATGTGTTGTTGTCAGGAGCACAGTGCCTGGCACTTGGAGATGATGAATGGACCCTGGGAGTGGGGAATATTCTGAGGGATATCCTGCATGAGCTCTTAATATACTTGGTCCCTCTGAATATCTGCAGCTCATATTTTCCATGGCAAGCAGGCGATAGGGAAAGAATGTGGGAGAAAGTTGATAACAGATGTTCCCAGTCTTTCCTGGAAGCTGGGGGTTAAAGGTGTGAGGCTCCCCTGCAGTTAATGAGCTTTATCAGGGAGCTGGGATCAGTGTGGGCTGTGTGGAAACTCCCCTGCTCCAGCAGGGTGTGAGGGTCTCAGCCACAGCTCCTGGATTGCTGGAGCTCAGCTCTTCTTCTCTCTGTGGCAACTGAGATTTCCTTTCCTTCATGTTTGATTTATCTGGGTTATTTTTCACAAATCATCTCTAAGCTTTTCTTAAAGCTGTTCTTAAAACCTTATAAATATATGGGGAAACCTTTATGGGCTGTTTTCTCTGTTCCTGCTTTTTTTTTTTGTTTGGGTTTTTTTGTTTGGTTGTTTTTTTGTTTTTGTTTTAATCCCTTGCACTTAAACTGAGTTAAAATTCTTCCTTGACATCAAAATTACAAAAGCTCCGTGGCAGGAACTCTAGCAGTGGCAGCACATAGTTCCTTTAATCTGGCATTTGCTGAAAACAGTGCCTTTTTATCTGGCAATATGAGACTAAAAGCTTACAGAAGAATGGTCCTGTTGTGTTTATTAAGACTGGTAACACATGACCAAACAAATCTTGTTAAAAGATTTATCTGTCTAGCTTAAATAAGAAAAAGGAGCTCTTCTCCATATTTTTAGTTGCCCTGCACTCTTAGATGCCTTCCTGTTAGTCTCGTAACATTTCTGGTGGACTTGCTTTCACATTATCTGTAAAACCTGACTCTTTAATTCTGGTTAAGAGGTTTAAGTACTTAACGTGCAGAGCAGTGCTGTATGTGCCTTTTGCTCTGCCAGGGGTTTCCAGGTGTGCAGACAAAATAACTGTGTGGAGCAGGTAACATCCTCCTGTCCAGGCTGGGACTGGAGTGTGAGAAGGATTTTATGGCTGTAAAAAAGGTTTAAACTTTAATTTGAACTAGATTTTAAATGCTGGGCGGGGGGAGGAACTGAACCAGGTGAATATGGGGTAATGATCAGTTGAAAATAATGATTATGAACTTCTGCACTTCTGATTATTAGATGGAGTTAAAGGTTAAAGTGTACCTGATGGATTTCTCCAAAATCCTGATGGGAGATTCTCGTTTCCTCATCGCTGGAGACCGCAGTATTTTAACAGGGATATCAACATTTGAATACCATGGGAAGTTGTCAGTATCTGCTTTCTGCTACAAAGCAGAGAATAGGATACCTTAGTGAGTAACTCTGCAAACACATTTTTGGCTCATGTTTGATCTCTAAACAATTTAAGATAAAAAAGACCTTGCAAGTCAGATAGCAGAGTGGGTGGAGATAAAGGAAGTTATCCCAGAGTGCATGTAATAACCTAACTTGGAGAAATGGCCATATCCTGAGGCTCGAGTTAAAAAATAACAACAAAAAGCTCAAAAGGGTGTGATTGCAGTGAAGTTAACGTTTTTCCCCGGTTTTTTCAACTTGCATTGAGCAAATAATGGACGGGGCTATTCTCGCAGGCCTTTGTGTGTCACACGGAGCTATTGCAAAGCGATTGTTCCCTTTCAGCTTCCATGGCTTGTTCCCGGGATGGTTCCCTGTGGAAGCAGCAGTGAGCTGCTCCCGCAGGCAGTTAAAGCCCTCAGCCCTGTACCCTGCAGGGCTTTGCCGGAGCAGGAGGTCACAGGCAGCTGCTTTGGTGGGGTTTGGTGCAGGGAGAATGAGAACTGCCAGGGAGAAATGCCCCGAAACCCAAGGCACAGAGCTCACTAAACCCACTGCAGATTTTCAGGGTGGATGCCTGTGCTGCCCTGATCCCAGCCCAGCACCTGTGGGATTGCTGTGCGTGATGTGTCAGCCCAGCTCACTTCAGGGAGCAGAGAAAAAGGCTCCCAGTGCTTCTGTGGTGTCTGTGATGGTCTCTTTGGGTCCCATGTTCATTCACAATTGCACAGAGAGTGGCACAAGTGCCGAGCCCACTCAGCAGCTGGAGCTGTGAGAGGTGTTGAGTCAGCAGATGAGTTTTCACAGCGCTCACATTTTGGTAAAGAGTGATCAGGCAGCACACTGAGTGTGTAGCAGCTTCCTGTTCCATGGTGGGTGAAGAAATGTGTGAGATGTGGGGGTTTTTTTTCCTCTAACAGCTACTCTGAAAGTTATGGAGCTGCTTTATTCTTAGACAGAAGTAGTCAGTGCTTCATGGTGATGTTGGTTTAATCCTGCAAAATCTTTGAAGTTGAGTATTTGGAGTGAAATAGCCTTGGAAATGTGATAGAGTTACGTAAGAAAGCAATGGCTGTGAAAATTATTTTTTCTGGAATACCCGGAAATGGGAGCTGGGAGGAAAGTGGCCATTTGAGTGGAAATTTCACAGATCAGCAGGCTGAGCAAAGTGTGGCACACACTGATCCTTGCACAGCCCTCCAGTAAATAATCTGAACGTGGTGTTTGTTTATGCAGTTTTACTCCTCTATGCAGAACTGTGCTGTGCAAAGAAAATAAACCCAGGTAAAAAAAATCCCCATGATAATTGGACTTGTAATAAAAGCCCCGAGGGCTTTGTGTGGGTCTGATGTGAGGGCACAGCGAGGCCTCAGCCCTGGGCAGTGTGTGAGCAGCTGCAGGGCTGGGTCCTGGGGGGTTTGCAGCCCCCGGGGTGCAGCTGCTCCTGGCAGGGTGGGGATGGCCCAGCAGGGCCAGGGAGCTGATCTGGGGGACCTGTGTGGGGTGCTTGACCCACCAGCACCCTCACTGGCTTGGATGTGGTGCCAGCCCCACACAGACTCCACCCGTGGCAAGTGGAGATTGAAATTTGCCTTCCAATTAAAGTTTAGCAAGGAGCAGCCTGCACTGGAATCATGGCTTTCTCAGAATTGTTTGCACAGCTCTGGCTCCCTGAGACTTAGACAATGTGAGGTGGAGCTCAGAGTGTTTCAGATGCAGGTAAAATAAACATGGATGCATTATCTGTCTGTTGCTAATCAATTATTTCATTTGTCCTTAAGACAGGAACTTGAAAATCATTTTGCCTTTAAGTTTAGAGGTTTGGGGTGGTTGGCACCTTCTTAGCTTTTCATCCTGAGGCTTTAAGGAGAAGCCCTGGAGCTGGCCAGGTTTCAAACCTGCTCTTTCTGTCATTTGCTCCCCATCCTCAATAATGAAATGGTGACCGATGGGGATTTTTACAATTGGAAGCTATTTAAAGGAAAAAAAAAAGGACATTTTGCACTTTCCGGTCAGAGGAAGGTGCTTGTGCTGCAGTTGTGCCAGAAGAGGGGTGGGTGATCTCTGTATGAACAGCAGTAGAAACACCCCCAAGCTTTGCTGCTGGGGAATTCCCTCCCCTCTGGAAATGAAAGGTGTTTCTTCCAGGATCCCTGCAGGCTGTCTCTCAGCATTGCCTGGCAGCTGACAGTTCAGGGTGGTGTTCTCTGCTGTTCCATCCCATCCCCTGCGAGCTGTCAGAGCCCTGGCAGCTGCTGGAGGGGCAGAGCAAACAGCATCATTCCCTCCCTGCCTGATGGGTTCATGCAGGAGTGCCTGAGAGCCAGGCACAGCCTCAGCAATTTATCTGAGATTGGGGTAGGGCTGCAGGAATTCCCAGTGCACGGCATCAGGGGCTCCTCAGCTGACTTCTCAAAAATCAAACCAACCTTTTTCCTTCTCTGATGTGGTTTCAAAAGCTTAATGCATGAACAATCAATGCTCTCAGGTCCCTGCCTTTCAGACATTCTGCACCGTGGGCTGAGTTGGAGTTGCACCACGTAGTAGCTTCCTGGAAACTTAGGAATTGGATGTGGGCAGATTCAGCATTATTGGTGAACTAGGGGGAAAAAAAAAGATAATCTGTGAGTTGAATGCCTCTTTTTTGAAATATCCTCCTTTCATGAAAGGTCCTGTTTTTATATAAGGAAAAGCAGATTTCGTTAGTGCAGTTGTAACTACTGTGGTTTGGTTTGGTTTCAATTAATTAATTCCTGTAATCTGGGGATTACAGGTTAGCTCTATTTTTGGAAAAGCAGGGTAGGGGCAGGACTTGCTAACAGATTGCCCTGGAAGTGGCAGATGGCATCCCTTACCCTGTACCAGCTTTGTAGGGCAGTGTTTGTGCGTGGTGGAGAGATGTGAAACAATCCAGCCCTTTGCTGAGCTCCCTCATTTGCTTTTGATAAAAGCTGGAGACTTTTCCTCTCTCGCCTTGTCCTTTCTTAAATGTTTTATGGGTTTTGTTTTTTTGCACTGGCATGCTCCCTATTAGCTCCAGGTATAAAGTGATACCTGTGAGCACTCCCCATCCAAGGAGTTACTGCAGTGAACTGAAGAATTTTTTTAAGGAGTTGAGGGATCTTTTTTGAGGATGGATGGAGGTAGTGTCTGTAAATGTTTGAAGCCGACATTACCGTCTCTATGAACTCTTCAGAAAGGCTGCTCTGTATTTTACTGTTTGTGCTTTCCACACTGAATTGCTTTAGGATGTGAGGTTTTATTAGGTTTTAATTTTTATTTCAGGAACTGAAAGAATTCGGAATACTAACATGGGCTTTTTCCCTCTTTCTCTCCCCTCACCTCTTCAAGAACCTTTTTAAAACGCTGGGGTTGTTGGAGTGGTTGAATTTTTCCTGGCTTTGAGTGAGAAATTCAGAAGACTGAAGCCCAGGCTCACTGTCTACCTTTCACGGAGGCCCAGCCGTGAGAGGACAGAAGAAGGCACGTGGCGAATCATGACAGCAGACAAGGAGAAGGACAAAGACAAAGAGAAGGACAGGGACAGGGACCGGGACAAGGAGCGGGACAAGCGGGACAAGGCGCGCGAGAGCGAGAACTCGCGGCCGCGGCGCAGCTGCACCTTGGAGGGAGGCGCCAAGAACTACGCGGAGAGCGACCACAGCGAGGACGAGGACAATGACAACAACAGTGCCACCACCGAGGAGTCCACCAAGAAGAGCAAAAAGAAACCCCCCAAGAAGAAGTCCCGCTACGAGAGAACCGACAACGGCGAGATCACGTCCTTCATCACCGAGGACGACGTGGTGTACAGGCCTGGAGGTAAGGAGCTCTGCTTTGTGTTCCCTCTGGAGGCCCTCGTGCCCCAGAGCTGCCAGGCAGGGGCTGCAGCCAGCACAGTGTGCTCCTGGGGCCTGGAATTGTCCCTGTCCTGGGGGAGCCTGCAGCCTTTCCCTCGCAGACAAATGCGGGTGTGCGTGGAAGGCTTCTGGCTGTATCTTGTGGTATCTGATTTGTGGGAATGAATTTAGCTCCCCTTTGGAAAGGATCCACCCTCTTTGCTTTCTACTGCATTAGTTATCTGTGTATCATATGAGCTCTCTGTCCCTGGGAGTTTGGAAAGTAAATTGGATAATGCATTAAATGCTTCCCTCCCACTTTGGAGCAAGACCCGCTCTGAGCTGGAGGTCTGGCTGGGGGATGTGGAGACATCTTCAACCTTTCTGGCAGGCTTTTCTGGGAACCTCTGATTGCTTTGTAGAGCTCTGCTCCTGTGCTCTGTGAAATATAACCCAGATGACTGAGGATCTCATAGCTGCTGTTCTCACCCTCATCAATGGCTGTGGCTGTGCCCAGCTATTGGACTCAGGGGTGTTTGGGGACAGCACCGGGAGCTTGCAGTGTGCTCTGCATGTCTTGGATGTGCTCTTAATTACTGCCAAGTTCACAGCAAGTTTTTAGGGTCTCCTGTAAGGTTTGAAGGTCTAACCTGTGGCTGCTGCCAGGGAATGTGTTCCTCAAAGTGCATTTGAAATGAGATGACCCAGCTCCCATTTCTGAGTACAAGCTTCCCTGCCTGTCTGCACAGCACTTCCAAGGTGCTGCTGGAGTTTGTTCCCCCAGCTGGTTGTGTTTGCTGCTCTGTTGGCAGCACTGCCTCATGGGCCCTGGCAGTTTGATTTTCCTGTAGTGCAGGGCTGCAGTGACACTGCTGGGGTGAAACAGAGATGGATTCAGACTGAAAGCAAGGAACCCGTGAGGTCAGGGCCCGGCTGATTTTCCATGAGGAGCTGCACAGCTCAGCTGCAGGACTCTCCAGAGGTCAGGTGGCAGTGTTTGAAGTGCTGCATCCAGTTTTAGTGGCTGTGAGTGCTCAGAGTGCTGTGTGGGGGCAGGACCAGCTGCAGGTCCTGGTGGGAGGTGCTGCATTCCATCCTCCTCCTTCCCCAGCCTGGAGCAGTCTGTTTTTCACTTAGCAGCATTAGTCAGAAGAGCTTCTCTCTTGAAATGCTTCAGCTCCAGCTCGTTCCATCCATCACTGCAAAGGAGCTGTTTTTGCCATGGTGTCAGGGCTCCTGGCTGAGTAAGATTTGTTTTGGAGCAGTGGCAACTGGGAGCCTGCGGAAGCGTCAGCTTTGGTGGCAATCTGATTTTCAGTGTCAGAGGATGAAAAATAATTCAGAATCTGTTGAGAACAGCTGTTGTGTGGGCCCAGGAGTACAATGTGATACACTGGCTTTATTGCAAAAAGAGTTTGCTTAAAATGAAGATGGGAAATCAGTTTGTGGTCTCAGTTTTATCGTGTGGAAGGATGGAGCAGTGGCTGTGGCTGGTCTGGAGGGAGTTGTCCAGGGAAAGAGCAAGGAAAGCCATACTGTTTGTGATAATGGGGATATTTTGTAACTGTTCTGTAACTTAAACCCCTGCTTATTAAATTTTACATTTTGTTAATAGGGATCAGCATAAGAGATGTGCCCTGGCATTGAAACTTTTCTGTTGTGTTGGCTCTTTGTGCTGTTGTAAAACTTGGAAACTGCTGAGAGTGATGAGGACAAACATGAGCTCAGCTCTGGAGGGACCTGAGCACGGCTGAAACCTTAACTGAATATACCCATTTTGAAATTTGATTTTGCAGGTAATTTCTTATCAGGAGCAAGATCTTGGATACACATCTCTGTGCTGGGGGTGTTGTAAACCAGCGTTAGCATCCAGTACAGAAGGAGCTCTTCCAGGGAGGTGTATTTGTGCCTAAGGGTGAAAATTACATCAATTTGGAGGGATTAGAGAGTTTAAATTAATGAGTCACAGCAAGGATTAGAAAGATGAAAAATTAAAGGTGTGTGCAGAAGGGACCACTGTCTTCAGCTTACATCTTCTGGGCTTTAAGGGGAGGAAATCCTTTCCAATCATTTGATTCTTTCTCTTAAGTGTTCTCATCTGATATGGACGAAAGTTCAGGGTCTGCATTTCTTGGTTAAAATCTCATTCTGTGTTTACCTCATTGCTGTAGAGTACTTAATCCAGCACTTAATTCTGCTTTTTTTTTTCCTGTGCTGAGCTCAGCAGCTGTATTGGAGTAATAGCAAATAAACTGTAAATAAACAGATAATCAAGATCATTGAATTTTTTTCGAGTGAAAGGTTTCACTGTATTGTTACCATGTAAATACTGCTCTTATTAATTTGCATAGATATAATGAATGCGTGCACAGCTTTAAATAATGTATTAAAAAGAATTGAGCAGGGCTTAGACAACACTATGCAATTAATCTTCTCTACTTTGCTGGAAATCACACAGGCCTCGCCTAAAAGCTTGTTGGCCCAGTTCCCCATCTGTCCTCTCAGTTTCCACAGCCTCCCTCCCATTTCCTTCCAGATCTAATCCCTGGGGTTTTCCTTCTTTTTTTCCCTTGCAGTTCTCACCTTGCTGCTGTCAGGATGCCTGTTGGAGTCGCATTAATTTGTTGCACAGTGTATATTCAAGTTTGCTTTAGGCTTCCTTAGCATAGGGAGATGACAGTGAAAGAGAGTTGTGTTAAGACTGAAATCCAAGAGAAGAAAAAAAAATAACTCAGTCTTAACACAACTCTCTTTCACTGTCATCTCCCTAAATCCTTGTAAATAGGAGTAACCTTGCATGAGAACATCCCAGGAGGGTTTTCTTTGGGGCTGACTGAAGTGTGAACAGAGAGCAGGAACAGCCTGTCCCAGCTGCAGCTGCCCTGTGCTGGGGACATCCCAGGGCTGGCATTGGTGACTGGACATGGGGACATCATGGACATGGGGACATCACGTTAGAGATCAGCTGAGCAGGTGGATAATACTGAGCGTGGAAAAGAAGGCTGCACAAGGGCCCAGAGGAGCCCCTGATGCACAGGGGTAATTCTTGTCCCTGCTGGCAGTACAAACGGTGAGCAGGAGCCAGACTGGATGAAAAAAAGCCATTTACTGAGTTTGCATTTCCTTCAGCAGGGAAGGCACTGCTGTGTCCAGGGCAGCTGCTGGGGCCTGACAGATGGAGCCTTAAGTGCAGATCAAGGTTGAGCTGGCAAATGGATTCTTCTGGCTTTGTTTGGCTCTGGATAAATGACAGAGAGCAGCTCAGAGGGGCTGGGGGTGCCCAGGGCTCTGGGGATGTGGATTCTCCATTAGCTTTCCATCCTGACCTCCTCATTAGGATTCTGCACTGACCTGTTCTCTAGGAAGGGCTTCTCAGAGCTGTTTACAAATAGGAAATTTTTTTTCTTTTCTTTCAGAAGATACATGCTGGTTGTGAAACATGAGGTGATGTTTTGGTGGGTGTTTGCAGGTGGGCAGCTCTCAGGCTGGCAGGCAGGAGGAGTGAGGCTCTGGGGCTGCCCTGCTGGGAGCACAGCATCCTGAGCAAATCCTCCTCTCTCAAGTGGCACATCTCATTTTCCTCTTCTGGGCTGCACCTACAGCTGGTGGAAGGGGCTGCTGCCCTCTGTCTGGTCAGGAGGATGAAGTGATGGTCAGTTAGTAGGGGAATGGGAATGGCTGTGATTTTTCTGCTGGAGGATGCACAGAGAAAGCCCATGCATATGTTAATGAGGTATTGTGGTGTGTTACACTTCAGTTGACATTAGGAAGGCAAGGGGAGAGAGGAGTTAAGCAACCACTGGTGTTGATGGTGGGCTTGGGAACAGCAGAGTTTTCAGAGCTCTCTTGGTGTGCCTGAGGCCTTTTAAAATAAATCAGGTGAGGTCATGGAGTAATGTGGTGCATTTTTGGTGCTGTTTGTCCTTTGGTCTCCAGCACTGTCCATGAAGAGCTTTGGGAGGCAGGTGGCTGCATGGGGATTTGTGAAATGTCACTGAGGAGCACTGGGGGACAAGTGTGGCACCTCCTGCAAGGTCTTCTGTGGCCTTAGAAGGCCAGAAAAAAAAGCCTGTTAGAAGTGGTGTGTGTGCAGCAAAGCTTATCTGGTGCTAGAGGAGGAGTTTCAGACTAACTGGTTGTTTAATTAATTTCTTTTATCAGCCTGGATTCTTGTTCCCACCCCTCCTCCCTTTTCATGTGTTTAATTGAAAAAACAACTCCAAGGCAGGAGCAGCCCCTGGCACGAGGTGGGGGCTGAGCCCACGGTGTCTTTGCTTGCAGTGTGGCATTTTGGTGACACAACTTGGTGTAAAAACGTGTTTGCTTTGTACCAGATCTGTTAACGAAGGATGTGTGACTGCTCCTTACAAGGAGAACTGTGCAGTGTTGTGGACATGCTTGAAAAGTGCAGGAAAATAATTGGTGTGGGAAATGCTGTAGCTGGGGGCCTGAGCTGCAGAACAGTTGCTTTTATGAAATTGGGAACTGCAGAGTACAATTAGCTGTCATTAATTTTGTTGAATAGAAATATGTTCCATTTATTGTACAATCAGGAGCCAGGCTTGAATGAGTTTAAATAGATGAAATCTAAATTATACTGACAGTCCACTAAACAGCAGCAAAACCCCTTAAAGAAAATGGATTCACTATGATACCGGTTTATAATAAAATCATTTGCCAAATAAGAACTATAGTCCAGGCACTGGGAATACTCCTGTGAGCTTCAAATGCACACAGTAAATTGGTTGAACCATTTATTGCAGAGCAGGGCTCGAGCTCGTCGCTCCCTGACAAGGAGCCAGCAGCGTTGCTTGAAATCTGCTCAGCAGGAAGTGACACTGAAAGATCAGACTGGCAATTTGTTTGTTGTCAGCCATATGGGGGAAGAGAGGCAAGTGCACAGCTCCCTACCTGTCAGTGGGAATGTTGCTGGAGTCCAGAGCACGTGTCTGGCATTCCCAGGGCCCTCCTCTCTGTGTTCTGTGTTTGTCACTGAACCTCGCTGCCAAATGTATTGCTGCTGCTGCTGCAGGTTTGTCTCCAGTGCTGACCTTTCTTTGCAAGGGTTTGGCAATTTTCCTGCTCTTGGAATGCAGGCAAGTTCAGATTTCAGCCTTCAGAACTCACAGAATGCTGCAAACACTGATCCTGCTCCTGTGGAGGGTGCCCCTCGCTCACTGATGGCCTGTGGCTGCTGGCACCCTGCTCCCGATGCCACCGACCTGCTCTGGGTGCCCAGGGGTGCTGGCATTGCCACTGGCTCAGGAGAGCAGCTCGAGGAGGAGGATGAGCATTGCCTGCTCAGGCTTCCTGGGGCTGGCACAGGGCACTGGCACCACTGAGCTTTTTCATTTCAGCCACCTGGATGGAGAAATGTAAATATTCCTTAATTCAGGAGCCTCAATACCCTTCACTTGCTGGTCCCACAGCTTGAGTTCAGGGTTTATTTGTGTCTGTACACACAGGCAGAGTGAGCTTGTGGCTGGTGAGACCTGATGGGGAGGGATTGTAGGTAATTCCTTGACAAAGGCTTTCAAGGAATATCTTCCCTGTGGAAGTGTGGTGCTGTGCAGAGAGCCTATGGCTTTGTTCCCTGGGTGATGGAAGTGTTGACTCATTAGGTAAAACAGGAAAGGATTCTAATTGTGAAGGTGGTTACTGCAAAAACTGCAGCAGTTAAGCTGCTAAAGGTTCAGAAAGTGGAGCTGGTTGGGGTGTTTTTCGAAGAGAATTTATGATGTCCGTGCATTGAAGCTCTAATTTTAAAAGCAGCTTTTAGTGTGGGAATATTAATGTAACCCTTCAGAACTAGGGCACATCTGGTGAATATCACAAGCCCAAAGGCAGAATGACTCTGTACCATGTGTTGGGGAAATGCTTCATCTCCAGTGGGACGTTTTACACGAAATAGGGGAGTGAGCAATGTGCTCGTGGCTGCACGAGGCAGGGAGCCCAGTGCCTGTGCAGGGGACTCGACATTTCCTTCCTCTGGCTGGCAAAGGTTATGGAAAGCCCTTTTATTTTTGTTTGTTGTTGTTAATTTTCTTTCCTTTTGGAGCATTTGCTGGTTTGTCACTGCTGAGCTCTGTGATTTAACACATCAGATGTTGAACTTGTCCGAGGTGGGCCTTGGCAGCTGGCAGAGCATTCCTGTGGGGAAAGCCACAGGGGGAATTTGCAGCACCCCAACTTCCCCTGGGCTTCATCCTTGCCTTGTTTCTGGGGGAATGGGGAACATGTGAGGATGTCCTTCAGTAAAATAAATTCAATTACACTTCACTGAAGTTGAGTAAGCCTATGCAGAAGCTCTGTGCCACCAGAGAGGGCTGAAATTGTTCCAGAAGTGTGTGGTCAGTGGGGAAAAGAGTACACTGGCACATTGCAGTGTGCTGAGCATGAGGAAGGGGCTGTTCTGCAGCTTTCAGTGGCATAAATCTTATCTATGCAGGTTTGTTGCATATTAGAAAAATGATAATACAGTTTTCCTTTTCTTCCCCATGGAAGCTGTTTGGATTTATGCTAAGTGGAAGGAATTTCTCTTTATGGTGAGTTTTGAGTGGCTGATGTGGGTGCATCTGTAAATATTCTCCTTTTCTGGGGGCATCTTTTGAGTTTCTATCATTCACAACATTGCTGTGCACCTGGATAAACTTGTTTTTCTTATCAGCCTGGCCTCTCCTGCTTTGGAGATTTGTAACTGGATGTCATCATTGTTTCAGGGCTTGGCAGGCAGCCAGCAGGGCCTGCCTCAAATGCAGCCCAGAGCCAGTCTTTATCCATAGGAGATGCCACATCCCCTCACTCGGTGCCAGCCATTTCACAGGGATGCTGGGCTGTTTGTTTGCCTGATAAAACTCTGGAAAATGAGCCTTGCACAGCCGAGATACCGAGGGGGGAAAAAAAAGATCTTGCAGGTTGGGTGTTGTGTGTCTGAAATCTCGCAGCTTTTCCCACGCAGTGAGTCCCCAGAGAGCTCCTGCAGGTGGTTCCTGGTGGAGCAGGATGGGATGGATGGCTCAGCTGGGATCCTGGGCTGATGGAGTGACTCCAAGTGCCATGATCAGCCAGGGAAATCTGGGATTACAGGGCTGCAGGAGTGCTTGGGTGTGGTGAAATTGCTGGGGCTTCCAAATAAACTGGATTGAATGGAACTGTGCTTTGAAATGTGTCTGACAAAACTCTGGGATTTAGAGGTTTTCTAGAAATCCAGATAAGTTCACGGAAAATCCCTGCTAGTTCAGGGGTGTTTGTTGTCCCTCCTGAGTTTGGAGCAGCAGTTCCTTATCTGTGAGAGAGGGGACACAAGGACTTGCCTTTAAATATTTGCTTGGCTTTGGGGCTGGCATCTTTCTGTTCAGCAAGCTGTGTGAGAGTTTGCTGAGTTCCAAGGTCAGGATCATTAATCAGGCACTTCTCTCCCATCCCTGCCTGTTTTCATTCCGAGGGCACTGCTTTTGTTGTAGTTATTGCCAAGACTGTTTTGAATACAACAGACCTTATGTTACAGCAGCCTTGGAGAGCCCGGTTGTCAAAAGCAAACAAAAATAATTACTGTGTTTCTGTCTTGTCAAATGTAATTCGAGAAAGCGCAGGCCTTCCCTGAGGTAAATCTAATTTAAGTTTGCTGTGTTTCATCTATGATTGGTTGCCTTGGTTTTCTTCACAATTAGAGGAGAAAATATGTTAGTGCTCGGTTCTTAATGGCAAGCTGACCACGAAAAATCTGATTACTTTCCTCTTATTTTGGTCTGGTTCATAGGCTGTGACCTGGTCATTGTTATTAACTCAATCCAGAGCGGTCCTCAAATTCCTTTCTTTTTGTTTTCCTAGCAAAATGTCTATTCAAATCAAAGTTCATTTTTATGCAGTTAATTCCCTTATTTATCTTCATAAATAGCTTCTATTTTTAGATCACACTCAGAATAAATTACACGTTATGCAAATGAAATGGTGGTTCTTTCAAAGTTTAAGCTGTATTTGAATTTATCCTGTTTTTGTGTTCTTTCTTGGAGGCACAGAATTTAATGCCCATTATTCTAAAATCTTGTGTTTTTAAAGATTGCGTTTATATCGAAAGCCGCCGGCCGAACACGCCCTATTTCATCTGCAGCATTCAAGACTTCAAACTGGTAAGGAACATTTTCACATCTCCTCCTTCGCCCCGTCTCCAGAGGGGGGGTTTTTCTCAGCCTGGATCCCTCCCTGCAGCTGCTCACGAGTGAATCTTGACCCTCTGAAGCAGGAGCTGGTTTTTATTAAAGCCCAGCTGTGTCTTTGGTGCAGCCTCAGTTCAGTGGGGCAGTTCAGACTGTGATCCCCGTTGTGTTCAGCTGAGCAGGAGCGTGAACTTTGAGTTGAGTGCTGTCGGGAAATTGTGGCTCAGGAAGTTAAATTTTTCCTGGGAAGTTAAATTTGGCTGTGCCTCCTCCAGCACAGCTCTGGCTCGTGGCAGCCTCTGCATCTTAGCTGAGCACGGGCTGAGGGGACACCAGCCCAAGGTGACCAGTTTAATCGGGAAAAATGGAAAAGGGCATTTAAGAACCTGGTAGCACTTCATTCTTTAGCAGTGAAAAGTCAGGGAGCCCAGCACGAGCAGGTGAGAGCTGTGTCTGCCTCTGACTGCCTCCTGAGAGGTTCAGCCTGGTCCCCCCGTGCTGCAGGAGCTGTGCCTGGGCACAGGCAGGGCACAGGGAGCCCCAGCCCTTCTCTGGAGCCTGGCAGGGTTTTCTGAGCAGGAGATTTGGGAACTTCAGGGAATTTGTTCCTGCTGCTCGTGCTGCTGCTCTTTATTGCTTTATTGAAGTCCTGAGCACATAATAAACTCTCCTTATCAATGGATTGTCCACAGACATAGATCAGCACAGGCTGTCAGCATAAACCTTCCTTCCTTCCTTCCTTCCAAGCTTTTCCAATTATTCTGTGAGCTGCAGGGGAACGCAGATTTTCCTCAGTGCTGATGTCCCTGGTGGTGCTTGGCACTTGTGGGCTTGTTCCCTCTTTCCTCCCCTTCTTCCCCCGCTCCTTTTTTAGGGAATCATTGGATTTGGGGTTTGCAGGTTGTGGCAGTGGGTTCAGCCCCAGCTGGGCCACTCCTGCCCTGCAGCAGCTGCTTTTGGGGCTACCTGGAATTACAGAGGGATGGTTCTGGGCACGGAGCTCCTGCTGAGCTGCATTAATTGCTCAGGAGATGAACAAAAGCTCTTGTCAGTTGGACTGGACCGAGCTCTTTGCAAGACTGTGGGAAGTGTATTGCAGCTTTAGTACCTTTAGATGTTTTTGAAGTGGTTTCTCTTTACTCATGTTTTCAGCAAAGGACTTGGCAGGAGGGCTGCTGGCAATTTTGCATAATTTTTGACATGGAAACAGTGTCTCTGTTCTATGTTTACTTTTGCCTGCTCAGAGTTCTCGAATTTCTCTGTTAATTTAATTTTTCTTACTGACATGATGCATAAAAGGAACTTGTATAAATGACACAACCAAAAACCTCCTGATGCTGATTATACCAGCAAAAATAAATCCCCAGCGTGTGTGTGGCTGTTGATTTTCCTGTTGGGGGAAAGGGAGAATGAGCAGTGGAAAGGACACTTGATTTCTCTTCTAGTGCGAGATACCAACAGGAAAACAGCCTTGTTTTGCCTTCAGCTAAATATGTCAAGTGAAGCAGGAAAGTTGAAGTCAACAGCTTTGAAATGTCGCCTACTAATTAAATACATTACCATGCTGGTTGTCACAAAATAAAAGTTTTTGGCTGAATGTGTGAGCCTTACCTTATGCTTCCCCTGGTTCTAGGTGCAGTCTGGGTACAGGAGTCGATGGGGGTATTTTACTGATAAAACCAGGAACATAAACTCATATTTTTGAAAAAGGAGAGGAAGTTAAACACAACACAGCCAATGCTGTGATCCACTCGTGCATCATCCCGCAGGGTGAGAGGTGCTGAGGCCATTCTGGGCTGGGCCTAAAGTACCTCTGAGCCTCATTCTTCAGATGAACTGGGCTTTCATTTGCTGTTTCCAGTAAGATCTGAAATCACAGAGGGAGGATTTCGTGTTTGCTGCTGAACTGGGATAAGAGGTGGGGCAGTTAGTGTGGGTTAGCAGTCTGGGTCACGCCGGGCCGATGCAGCCCCGCTGCTGCAGGAGCAGCTGTCGAGGGCGGTTTCGGAGCCGCTCTGGGCTCCAGAGACTGCCCAGAGCAGCACTTGTTCTCCTCTGCCTCCCTCTGCAGCCCAGCACTTGTGGAAGGTGAAGTGCTGGGGGTTCCTGTTCCTCCCCAGAGCAGCTCTGTTGGGAAGGGAGGAATCCAAGGTGTGAAAACACAGATCAATGTCCGGGAGCTCTCGCGCTGTTTTCTCGGGTGTGATGGTTTGGGTTTTGTTTGGAACTCTGCAGACTTTGAGGAGTTCTCTGGGAATCCACTGGTGTATTTTTGCCCTGCAGCACTGAAATGTGTGAGTGTTGGCTGTTAAAAATGCAGCTTCTTTTTCTTTTCCTCATGGAGAAGATGGGGTGGCAGGTCAGGTGAGAAGGTGTGATATCCATAAATGCTTTTCTTTGTTTGCTTCACCAGTTTAAACTATTGAACTTAAAACATTTTAAAAGTGAAATTGCTGTTGTCTCTCACAAGAGAACAAGATAGTTGTCTGTATTTAAAAAAAAAGGCACTAGATGATTTTTTTTTTCTCTGCTGATTGCATTATTTTGTCCTGTCTGTGTCCCAGAACATTTTATTAATCTCTTTTTGGTGCTAATTCATTTTCTTTGGATTAATACTATCCTCTTTCAGGATTCAAGGCCAGATTATTCTTAAGAACTTTGATTAGGAACAAACTGTGGTGAAGCACTGATTAAATCTGAGTTTGCTCTGTTGCCTTACATGATTTTATTGGTTACCAGCTCCTTCTCCTTCATTGCTGGTGCTCAATATTTGCTCTCCCTCCTGTGTCGGTGCCAGTGCTTGGGTTCAAGTGGTCTGCTGGAAATCTGGATTATGCAAGGTCGTGGTTGGCTATGGAGCAACCTTTCTGACCTTGGTTTTCCCGTGGGGAACACTTCTTTCCCCAGTTTGAGCCTGTGCTATCCAGCTTGCAGTGTCAGTTACTTCAAAAATGTTGTTTTAAAAAAAGGAAACAGCAACATGTAATTGGGAAGCTGGAAGGTGGAGAAAGCCTGTAAAGGGGCAGAGTAATGTGCCTTTAATACTTTCCTGGTACTGCCTGTTGAACAGCTTTAAGGAGGAAAATGGTGTTTCACAGAATGGTAAAAGTGGGATCATTAACATGGGATTCAGGGTTTGCTTACTGTGGGTTTTTTTTGTTCCAGAACAATCTTACAGTTTGGGGTTTAAATTACACAGGCAAGTCAATAAAATGGAAGCAGTTAATGCCTCGGTGCATTAAAAAAACATAAGTTTCTCTGATTATTTTTTTTCAGTGAGAAAACGTTCAGGTTTGTTTACATCAGGAATTGTCTCCTGGATGTCAATCTGCTGCTTTTCCCTTCATTCTGCAATAGCACCCGTGCATTTTTAACAATGCAGTTGTTCCCACAGCAGCCTGCTGCTGTCAGAAATCCACATTTCCTATTCATCAGGAAGTTAGGGAAGCATACTTCTCGCTCATTTTAATTTGGCACAAGTCAAACATTTTAAAAATCTGCAGGCTTGACGAAGTATTCCTTAAATACTCTTTGGTGCTACAAATACCTTGATCAAAGCCCAGGCAGCAGAGCAGGGCTGACTGAGCCGTGTTTTAGTTGGCAGAGGAGGGGAGGTGAGCTGGGAATTGTCTGCAGTTCTGAACTTGCACAGCTCTGGAAAGAGGAGCTGGGAATCAAATGTTGCTTCACCCCCTGCCCCAGTGTTAATTTTTCCCGAATTGATCCAATCTTCACTCATTTCATGTCCTTCAGCCAGGCTGCAGTTGCTGATCCTGTTATTGTGGGCTCTGAGCTGCAGCCTGAGCTCTGCTAAGAATTAATCAAACCTGGCCAAAATCACTTTGATCTCCTGAGTTTCTGGCACAAGAAGGGTATCTGGAATTTCAGGAGGAAATAGCAAAGGATCTGCTCAGGCAGTCCTGCTTGTCATTCACACCCCAGCACTTTCTGCTGCTTCGTTCCACCCTCCACCCCCTGCCCCCAAAAAGGAAACAAGTCCTTTTTAAAAAAAGTCTCTTTTAATTAAAGAGTGCTGTGTTTTGAAAGTGGAAATTCTCACTGAATTTCTTTTCAGATCAGGCCATTTGAAGAAACAGATTTGTATTTTCTTCAGGCTGAGGGTATGACTTCAGAGCTAAAGGGTTTTTTTTAATTTTATTAAATAGTAGTATTTAATGTGTTTCTTTTGTAGTTTACACTCATAGTAATACAAAGAATTATAAACAGTGAAATTTCCTTTTATCTCTTTGTCTGTGGTTAACAAGTTCTAAAATTCTGTCCATTCTCTTTATCTTAATTAAAATGTTGATTTTGATTACTTATGGCTGATGAAAACACACAATTAAAACTTAGCTGAGTGACTTGTGTGAGAAAATCCAATAAATGTGCAGGAATTCAGTTCCTGTGTGCACCCAGTGGGTTGAGGGACATTTTGGAACCCCATACCCCCCAGGTACCTGAATTAAACCAGCTCTAGGGAGAGCTCTGACACACTGGGACAGGAAATCCAGCAGGAATATCCTTGTGAATCCGTCAGAACCTCAGCAGAGCTCTCCCTGCAGAGAGCTCAGCCAGGGGAACTTTGTCCCCAGCTCTGGGGTGTCCCTGGGGAAGCTTTCTCCTCAGGAGTGCTTGTGAGCAAAAAAAAAAACCACAGCCCTGCAGTGTTGGTTACAAGATTGTTTTATCCCAATAAAAGTGTCTTCCTCACCTTAAATAGCCAGCTGTTGGCTTTAAATATATGATGCAGCAGCAGTAATTACATTTCAGATATGAATATATTAATTATGTAGTACCTCTAAACCCATGCGTATCCAGCTTTGATTAAGGCTCAATTTAAATATCAAAAGTAGTGCAGAGCCATGTCTGTGGGAAAGGGCTTCATCTGCCTGCAGAGATCACAGGTGGGAGAAGTTGGCTGAATTTTGGTGTTTGGGGAGAAAGGCATGAAGCACAAGGTGGGACTTACCTGGGTGCTGAGCTCATGCCAGGGAAGGTTGGAAATGGTCCTGGAGCATCACCCCTGAGTTCTGAGGAAGCTGCTGGGGCCCAGCAGCTCCAGCTCAGCTCTGACTGAAGGGAAGGAAGATGTGCTGGCTTGGAAATGGTCCTGGAGCATCACCCCTGAGTTCTGAGGAAGCTGCTGGGGCCCAGCAGCTCCAGCTCAGCTCTGGAGGGACAGAAGGCACAAGGACAGAGCACTGGCACTCACTTCCAAGAAGCTGATTTGCTTTTTTCTTCGGGACAGCAAGTGAAGGTGGAGGGAGAGGTGGAGCAAGGAAGAACAAAAGCCAGGGCCTGAGGAGTCAGAGCCAGAGCAGAGCCAGAGCTGCTCTCTGTGAGCGTGAGAGCAGCTCATTCCTGCAGCCCCAGCAGAGCTGCAGCCCCAGCAGAGCTGCAGCCCCAGCAGAGCTGCAGCCCCAGCAGAGCTGCCCTGCTGCCCCTGCCCTGCTGCCCCTGCCCTGCTGCCCCTGCCCTGCTGCCCCTGCCCTCCTGCCCCCATCCTACCGTGCAGACCTTTCCTGGTGCCAATTTCCAGCTCGGATAAATGAGTCCAAATGGCCTTTTTAAGGTTTTCCTGTGTTCCAGAGGGACCCAGAACCCGACCAGCAGATGGATTTCAGCCTCGTGTTTGTGCTTCCTCATATCCTGACTTAATTTGATGTCACATTTAAAATGCTAATGGCCACACTCTGAATGGGAGCATCAGAGGGAAACTTTACACCAGAAAAACGCTGAATTTGCCGTACAAAAGGAAACGTTATTAATTGTGATGCAGTTGCCCTTTGTGCCTGTGTGTTTACTTGATTGAAGCATCTTGACTGTGGAGCTTTCTCCTTGAAGCCTGATTTGAATGGAGTATACAGCTGGATTGCCCCAGGGCCTTGTAACAATTTATAGTCTGGATGGAAAGGCAGAAGTGCATAAAAAGACAGTTGTGAAATGCTGCTAGTGGCCTGTAATAGAAAATCTGTGTATGATGACCTTGGCTGCGTGGGCCTCTGGGATCGCTTTGCTCTGATCCAAAGGATTATAAAATGGAAAGTATTGCACCTCACCTGGAATAAAGGAGGGGGGAAATCAAAAGAAATTTGTTTTTCTAAATTATGCAGTTCATGCTTCCTCTCCTTTGCATTCCTCCTGCATATGGTCTTGCATTTTAGCAAACATGTTAAATTTACATCTGTTTTTCTCTGCACTGTTACAGGAGCCGAGGTTTTTGCATGCAAATATCTGGGTGAGGTTTCTTTAGCCACAAGCATTTATGTATTTAAAAGCCTCATTCTGTTTGCAGATGAATTGATGTTCTGTTCCTGAACTGCAGCTGAATTAATTTGTGGCAAATTTTTCCTGGCCAGTTCTGAGGCAGAGTGACCTTTCCTTTTTGGTGTGGAAAAAATGCTGATTAATGCAGATTTTTCTCCTGCTTCTCCAGATTCATCGCTCCTTCTGCGGCCAAGAAAAGGCAAAAAAGGTTTCCTTCTTCCTCCAAATCACTGCTAAACCTTTTCAAGGCGAGGTTGGACAGGGCTTGGAGCAAGCTGGAGTGGTGGAAGGTCCCTGCCCACGGCAGGGTGGAACTGGATGGGCTTGAAGGTCCTGCCAGGCTGATTCCTTGGCTCTGGAGGTGCTGCCCGTGGCTCTCAGTTCTGCCTCAGCACAGCTCAGTTTGCCATTAAGGGACAGAGCTAATAAGAGCCAGACGAATGAGACGTTTGAAGGAGCACTGAATTATTTAAAATAAAAAATTTAGCCTGCAAATGAGATTGGCTTTTATGTCTAATGTGCAGCAGATTGAAGGGCTGCCGTGAGTGCAGTGGGGCACGTGTGGGGTGGGAGCTGAGGGTGATGTGGGTGCAGGGCTGTGGGGGAAGTGGCAGCAGTGATGGAGAATCAGAGGTGACAGTTTAAGGATTGCCTGGCAGGGGCTGCACAGTGATTAAATCCACTGATGCTGTCACTGAGCCGTGAGGCTGCAGATAACATTCTCTCCCTGTGCTGAAAACAAGAATCAATACAAACTCCTTGACAGGGGCTAAATTATTAAATAGAGCCTTCCTTACAATGTTTCATTATCTGGGATTTACCTCAGCTGGTGATTTGTCAGCAGTGCAGGGAGATTTGCTGGGCGTTTTGTATTAAAATCATTCCAGATGCATATGAATCCATTTTGATAATTCCCCTCCCTTTTACAATGCTTCTCTGTGTATTCTTTTTTTTTTGGTTGCTATTACCCAGATGCCACTTTGAATTCTCACACAGATCCTAAGCCGTGCTGCACAGTGAGGTTTGGGCTTGTCACATCTGTGTGAGAATAAATTCTTTTTGTATGGCAGACTGTTCTCTAAGTGCTGCTTTCAGGCTGGTGAATTAGCAGGGGATTTGCAGTGTCTCTCAGGTGAGGTTCAGAATTGAGGGAAGAGGCATGAGGCTGCTCTGTGGATTTATGGGAACTGGAGTTTCACTGGACTCAGCTGAAATATAGAGCAACATTCTTTTTATTTTGTTGTACATCTTCTGAAGGGAGGCAGGAGCAGGAGCCATCCATTCTGAGGCAGCTACACCAGCATATTTTGCATCCCCAAGGTGCTCAGGGCTGTGTGGAGATGCTGTGTTCAGACCTGGCTGGGATCTGTAATTTCATCAGTGCCGTTATTTTGTCAATTAATGAATGTTTAACATTTTTGTGGGATTTTGGGGTTGTTTTTCTGAGTAGCCTTGATAGTGTAATGCACCAGTGCAACTGAATTAATTCCTACAGAGCTGCAATGTTATGTCACAATTACATCATGGTCTTTTGGAGAGGCAGTGTTCATATTTGGAGGTTTAAAGCAGATGGCAGCATTGTTCAGAGTGAGGATTAAACAGCTGGAAGTTAAAGCTATATGTGTGTTTTTTAGGGCTCAAATCCAGCTCTGCCTCCATTCCTTCCATATGGCCTGGATCTTTGCAATTGCAATCCAGACCTTACAACTCAGGGGCTATGTAAAAAACCCCCAAACAAATATACAGAACACCAAAACAAACAAAAAAAATCCCTCACAGAATAATCCACGGGGAGGTTGCTTTGATTTTTTTTTCCCTTTTTTAATGTGATTGCCATGTTTGCTTTTTAAAACAATGAGATGTGGTCATTGCCACCTTGAGCTTTATATTTTGCCTTTCTCCTGTCTTGTTTCCTCCCCCTTACCCGAAGTAAACCTGTTTCCTACACCTGTGCTGAGATAATTGAGTGCTAAATAAATCATTGTGTGCCAGCTGGAAAATGTGGAGAAAAAAAATGTTATCTCTAGCTTTTAGGGGAAAAAAAGTATCAGGTTGTACATTAGCTGGGTTTTATGTAGCAAGGGAAAATGGAGTTAGAATAAATGTAGCCATGTCCTCTGGTGTTGAATAGTGAGAGCATCTGTCATGTTTAATAATGCTTCTGACCTTTAGGATTATTGAAGTCGAAATTTTCTCTCTGGTCATTTGGGGGTACTTGAGCACTGTCGGATTTCTTGTGTCTCTGCTCAGCCTCCAAAGACACATTGTTATGCTTCGTGAGCTGCTGAAGATAATTCATTAAAGAAATTTGTTTTCCTGCTTTCAGAAGGGTTTCCTTGAGGAATGTGAAATGTCACTGTGGCCACTGAACTCCAGTGTGTGTCCCATCCCTCAGGGATGTGCCTGGAATTGCTCTTTAAGGTGGAGGTGGTGCTTTGAATGCTCTTGTGGCAACAAAGGGCTCAGTGCAGGTTTTGGGGGCACCCTAAAGCTGCCAGTGCCAGCTGTGCCAGAACCCCTGTTCTGTGCCTGAGTGCCAGGAAAGGCAGAATCTCCCTTATATTCAGCAGGGCCTGATGGAGCTGCTTAGGAAATGCTTCAAGTCAACTCCACCTTGTGCCTGACAGAGCTTCAGATGCTCTCAGGCTGGGTTTTGTCCCCTGCAGGACCTGGTGCCACCTCTGGGGACAGGTCTGTGCTGGTCCCTGCAGAGATGTGGTGGATCTGCATTTTTGACACTGCAGTCGCTGAACACCAATCCATGGAGAATTTGGACTTGTAATTTTGATTAAAGTGATTGATTTTTAAAGCAGCCTCAGTTCGTTTTGGGCCATTAGAGAGTATTTGAAAAGAAAATAACTCTTTAATTAAATTAGTTGCATGTAAGCATCCTGCTCTGCTTTCTAAGCAGAACTTCTGGGGGTTCTTAAATCATATTCCCCTCAGTTGTTTGTTGGCACATTTTAAGGTTAAAAGTGATGCAAAACTATTGAGACCAACAAACTCGTGCTGAGCAACTCTTAAACTTCAAATAAAGCTTTTCCTTTGGGAGAACACCCAAGTGAAGTTGTTGTGTAAATTCTTGTCCATCCACCTGGATGTGACATTAATATACCCCATGGAAGAAATGCTGTGTAAACAACAAAGTGCTTCCCTTTTATTGGTAAAACATCCTTTTTAGAGTACAAACACGTCTAAAATGTTCAGTTTATAGAGAGAATCAAATAAGTAAGATAAAAGAATATGTATGTTTCACTGCTGTGGAATAGAAAGACATAATTTATGCTCTGTCTCTGCCGTCGTTGCGATTAGTGACCTGAGGCTGTTGAACTTCCTCTTTATGGATTGGGAAAATGCTGTGACAGTTTTCAAGGGAATTGCTCTCTTTGAGTTTAAAGAGATGAAAATGGGTCTGCTAACAAGGACCAGCTTCAGCGTGTGCTTTCATATTCCTCGTGCTTAAAAAAAAAGGAAAAAGAAGGCAAGAAAAGAAAAGGCAATTGGGTGCTTTGATATGTGTGAACCCCAGGACCCTGCGAGGCAGGAGCTGCAGTGTGGAATATCAGCCAGGGCTGCAGGCAATCTGCAGCAGGGTGTTCCCTGGGATGCTTTTTGCGATGTCTGTGGCTGAGAAGATTGAAAAAGGCGTTTTCCGAGAGGGGAGCTGCCATTTGGTGCCAGTTTCCCTGTTCTGAGGAGTTGTGGTGCTTCCCATATTGGTATTCCAGGAATTCCCTCTCCCTGTCCCTCTTGATCCACGGTGATGATCATCAGCCTGGACTGGGATGTAGAGCTCCTCTCTCTCTGCTGGGGCAGATTGGTGAGGAAATCTCTGAAATCTGCATCCTGATTTCAGGTGTGGCTTTGTGGGCTTTGCTGCACCCTCAGAGCACGAACTCTTGGAGTTTGAGCTGGTTTGGGCCTTTCAGCTGAAAACTTCATGCTCTGAAGTGCAAAATTCCATTAACTGTGGTGAAATATCATCATAAATCTCTGATCTGGAGGTGATTAAACCAAGGGGCTGTTTGTTACTGAAGCCATTGGGCCAGGAAAACAAACAGCTGGGAGCACATCTGGAGCATGGCTGCGTTTGAAACAGGCAGGGTAAATATTGAAATCTGAGCTAATTCTGCCTGATATTACAGATGAATTTCTCATGTGCTCGTTGCAAGCACTTGTAGGACGAGTGCTGCAGTTTCCACCAGTTCAAGTGCTGGGAAATGGCTTTGGGTTTGTCACTGTTGCCTGTGCCAGTGCATGAATATTTGATTGTGCTTTTCCAAGGTACTGAACACTCAGGGAGCTCCAGGCCTTTTGGGGTCAGGTTCCCAGGGAGATGGCACAGCCAGAGCTGCAGACAACTGCAGGGGCAGCTGAAATGTGGGCTTCAGTGTTCATCCCCTCAACGTGTGTGTCCCAGAGAGGCAGAGCTCCTGATTTTATTGCATAATCTCTGACACTCCCCTTTTCCCAGGCAGGCTCCTGCTCAGCAGTTTGTGAGGAGCCAGGTTCATGGAAGTGTTAAAAACTTTCTGAGAAGATTGTATTTGGTAAAAGGAAGCTGATGCAAATCACGAGCTCTCTCTAAACTGTCAAACCAAGTTTTATACAAATTCCTTGAATAACTTTTAGTAATTTTCCAGTTTTGTAAGGCTCCCTGCCAGTTTCTGCATTTGTGGGTGATGGTGGCACACAGAATTCTCCATTTCCAGTGAGCCTGTAAAGAGCTGGCTGTGATGATTCCCCAGGCCAGGGGCAGAGGCATCTCCCCTCATTGCCACTGCAGGAGGATTCTGGAGGCAGAGCCTTTGAGTCTGGCACTGATGGGTTCCATCCAGTGCCTCCAGTAATAGAGGAAATTAATTTCAGTTCTGCACAAGGACTGAGAGGTTTCTGCTGCTTGGTCTCAGAGCTTTCTGCTGCTGGACCTGGGAGTGAATTAACACCTTGACTTCTTTAATAGAAGTTATTAGTGGCTTCATTTGTTGAAGTTGTAATGCTGTGGTGATTATATGGCCCAAGACAAATGATTAACTTTGGAATTGTGCTGCCTGTGTTCACTGGAATGCAAACCAGAGTGCACACGCTGGCTGTGGGATGTGCTAGAGGTTTGAAAACCACAGTTCTTTATTTCAGAACTGCTTTTCTTGTGGACCAGCTCAGTTGTCTCTATGTTCACGCTTCCAGCACCCAAGAAAAGTGTTGTTTTTTTCTTTCCTTTGTATCTCTCTTCCAACTTTTCCTTTGAGATTTTTTCTCTTCTAGCAGGTAAATGCATCCCGTTTATTCTCAGTGTAGTTATTTCTGATTTTAGTGTTTTCAATATCTGGCTATTTCCAGATGAATGGAGAGCATCTTTCCAGTCTTTCAGTTTAGATTAGATTGCAGCCCGTGGAGCTGGTTTGGAGTATGTTTATTTAGTACTGATTTACATATAAATACAAAGAAAAACTCTAAAGCCCGGTGTTGCTAATTTAGCTATTGATACCAGGGCAGGCACGGATCTGTATTAGAAATTCCCTGTGTGGTGAGATACAGCCGTGTCTTCTGCAAATTGACATTTTAAAGATTGCTGCTTTGTTTTCTCGATGAGCTGCTCTGGGTGTTGCCCATTAATTGCTGGCAGGGTTTTTGTTGAGGCTGTGTCTGGCCCTGTGCTCAGCCCTGTGTTCAGTGGTGTAAATTCTGGGTGAAAAGCTGATTTTGCTCTGCTTCCAAACATCAGCTGGTCAATAACACACATGTTGGGGCAGTTTCTCAGAAGATGAAAACATTTCAGTAAGTGACCATTTCCTAAGCAAATGACATCCTCTGGGGAGCTGCACAAGGAAACATTCACTTTCAGGCATTTATTTTCCAAACACACTTTGTTTCCTCACAGGGACAGCGTTTGCTTTTGTGGTGAAACAGCCAAGTCACAGGCTCTGGCTGATCAGTGCTTTTTCTTTCCTTTTCTTTTCATAATTTCCAACCCCAGCCTGTTGGCAAAGGTGCTTTAATTTTTCCTGTTACAAAATTCCCCTGCCCACGAGGTGGTATTTTAGCAGGCAGTGCCTGTTCAAACTCTGGGCTGGGTTTGCAGAGCAAACTGTCTCCTGATTGTTTTATCCTCCAGCTCTTGGTGTGTCTTTGTTCAAAGGTAAACCCCTCAGTGAGATGGTAAAGAAAATGTGGCCTCTTGATATTTAAAAGGTGAGAAATCTATTTAAACTGTGTATGATGGCTTGGAATAGCCCCACTGCTGAGTGCTGCTTGTTTTAATAGAAGTGATAAATACTGTGGCTGGTGCTGCTCTGCAATTAGATCTGAGCTATGTGCTATAAATGACATTTCATGGCAAATGTCAGGCAGGGCCCGAATGGTATCTTCATTTCAGTGTTGCACTTCTTTGGCATGATGCTAAAAACACCTTAATGGGATTTAATTACTGGAGCATCCATTCAGAGATCAGTGAAATGCATTTGTGATGCCATTAGCTGGTGCTGGCTGCTGGTGCTGAGCCCGTGAGGGGTGGGCACAGCAGGAGATGCTCAGGAGGGTCCCTGGCAATTCTGGGTCAGCAGCTCCCTCCAAATCTGCTTCTGTGGGAAGGCAAAATCTGTCATCAGAGAGGGGCTGAGAGTCCAAACGTGAGCAGGGATGCTGTGATCAAAACCAGTGCTTATTGCTTTCTCTCTCAGTGATTTTAATTACAGCCCATTAATGACTCGGGGGGCGTGTCTCGTCTTGGGATATTTGTGCAGTAACTGCAGAGATGTGGCACCTCCACGGCCTCGCCTGGCATTTGTGGGCTTACATGAAATATATTTGGGAATTGATTGGGAAATAGGATTTCCCTGCCCAGCTGGGTGCAGTGTAACTCCCTTGAGAGGTGCTGATGGAGGGGCAGCACCTTCACCTGGACAATTCCCTGGAATTCCACCTAAGGTGGAGATGTGGGTGGGAAAACAAACCCAGGAAACCTGGATGGGAAAAAAAGAAATGGAGCAGAAAGAGACCAGAAAGGGAATAAATGAGGTACTAAGCAATGACCCATAACCTTCATGGAAGATCTTATCACTGTTTTATTTTAAGCCAGTCAGCTTTTAAGCATAATTGCCTTTTTTTTTTTGACAAGATGAAATTATCTTTTGTCATTTAGAATCACACTGAAATTTTAAGAGTATTTTGTGCTTAAGTGTATTTCTCTTAAATGGAAACAGGTGACTTGCTGGTTTTCAGCACAGTGAGCAGCTTTGTTTCTGGTAAAGCTGGAAAGTTGATAGAATAAACAGTACAGTTTATTTTAAATACAGACATCTCTCATGGTCATTACTTGAAATGAATAATGTTCTTTTTCTCCTTTCAAACCCTGGATGAGGCTGTGTTCAAGGTGAGACATATGAGTGACACTAAATAAAATACAGGCTGTTAGGTGACACTTGTTCCACGTCAGTCAGTTTAGCCAACATGTGCTGGGTTTGTTGAACTTCGCCTGAGAACTGCACTGTAGTGGAAGCACAAGGAAACCTGGTGACTGCTGATGAGGTGATGCCAGTGCTGAGCTCACTGGGGCTCAGGCAGCCTTTCAGGGCTGTTTCAGGGCTGTTTCAGGGCTGTTTCAGGGCACCTCAGGGCTGTTTCGGGGCTGTGTCGGGGCTGTTTCAGTGCCTCTCAGGGCTGTTTCAGGGCTGTTTCTTGTGTTTCCTGGTGGCTCTGCCCCAGCTCAGAGCTGCCACAGTCACAGTCGGGGCGCAGCCCTGCGTGGTGAGTCCCAGCAGAACGTGCTGTGCTCAGCCAGAGCTGAGCTGGAGCAGCTCTGCCGAGCTCAGGGCTGTGCTGGGCTGTGTTTCTGAGGGAGTCTGGCAGCTCTGGTGCCAAACACCCACACTGGGAGACAGCAGATGGCATCTCCTCGGCGTGCACTGCGGCTCGGGCGGTGCCACCGCCGCCTTTGGGAGAAGGGGAAGCCTTGGGGGGGTTTGGGGCTGGGGCTGCCTGGCCGTGGCCTCACCTGCACAGACAGCCCTGCCGGTGACCTGCCGTGGTGTAAAAGTGGTTTTGGCCACGTTTTGCAGTTTTTAGAGGTGCAGACAGACTGCTCTTTGGTACTTGGGTGTGTGGATCGGTGTGTGGCTCTGGGCTCAGGTCTGCAGGTGTACAGCTTGTCCTTCTGTGGGAAACAAGGCCACAAATGACCTGGTTGTGATGTTTGCAGACAGCTCTGCTTCAGATTTTGTGGAAACCACAGTAGAGATGTAGAGCAAGCACTTCTGTGAGCAGTGTCTCTGAGCGGGGCTCGGGGCCAGGCGTGTCCCTGCAGGTGTGCAGTGCTCTGTGCACCTGAGCGGGGCTGCAGTTCAGGGCAGGGTGAGTGTGAGGAGTGGTTTACCTCTCAGAGTTACTCCTGTGCCAGGCTGAATTAATTTCCAGCCTGCTGAGGTGACTCGGTGAATTCCAAAAGGAGTTTTCGTTTGTGAATAAAAAGCACACATGAAAAATTCTTGCTGTAAACAGTCAGAAAATGTCAGGTGCGAGCCATTGTGAAAAAATCCGATATTGTTTTGTCAATAAATTATGCTCTGCCCTGCATAGATCACAGAAATGGGCCTTTACCCTGGAAACAGCAATATTTGATACCCCAGGCAGCTTATTCCCAGCTCAGCTCACACTTGAGTGAATCCTGATCGATTATCCGCGGCTTTCCCAAGGCTTCTCATTTCCTGCCTGCCATTACTGCATCCATCAGCCCTGCTTTGTGCCCTGCTCCGTGCCCAGATAAGCCATCGAGGCATGTTCTAGCAGAAAAGCCCTTGTAGATGGAGCAGTCCTGAGATAACAGCAGCAGCTTTAGAGGCTCAGGCTTTGTGCTGGCTCGGGGTGAGAGGACAGCCCTGCTCCGGGCAGGGGCACAGAGGATTAATCTGCTTGTGGCCACATTATTGCTTCTATTTCACATTTATATTTCCTGCTGAACACTGACAATGCTGCTCTGTTTGCAAGGAGTAATTATGTGTTGCTATGCAGGCGTCTGAATTAAATAATCAAGCTGCAAAAATAACATTCATTTGTAGTAATAACCTCTGCATTTCCAGGCTGGGTTTGCTTGGCTTACAAACAGCTGATCAGTTTTCTTAATTAATTAGCAAACAGCCTACAAAAAGATACCCTGAGAATGTGAAATTACACGTGCTGTTGTGGAGAGGGAAGAGAAATAATCCTTGCTGTATCTCTTTACTCCTGATTTCCAGATAGATTCATTTGTCTCCCCCCCTCTGCTGTTTTTGGTTTGTTTTTTTTTTCTTTTTTTAACCACAGTGAATCTGAGTGGTTTTTATATTATCTTTTCTCTCCTTTGACTATTAGTAAATATCAGAATTGATCAAGAGTAAAAACCAGTTCTGCAGGAGGAGTGAGGTTTCATGGTGGAAAACACGTCAGAAAGGGAAGAAGTTCTGTTCCTTGTCCTGTTTTGCTGTTGGTTTCTCTGGAATTGCTGCTATTGCCTGACTCCAGCGTGCCCATCTGTCATCTCCAGCATTTGGCACGTCGGTTCCAAAGTTAACTGTGATTTAACGTGGACCTAAATAGGGCAAGGAGTGAAGTGCAGTGATTAAATCCCTCTGGGAGGCTCTGCAGGACATCTGTGGTGCTTTGCACAGTTTGGTTCCTCACCAGCCTGGTGAGAAGAGAACCTGGAATCTCAGAAATTCTCTTCTGCTGTGTTCTAGGGAAAGCAGGCACCTTGGAATTGTCACAAATGCTGTGGAAATCAGGACATTCCTGCTTTTTAAAGAGAACTTGCAGTGTTATTTTTTCCCCTTTAAGGCAGAGGCTCATTTTAAATAGAAGTTGACCAGATGCCTGTGAACTGAGATGCTTTAATCCATTTACAGATCCCGTCTAATTCTTGTTCAATGTCCAAAACTGATTCATGCTGTTTAAAAGGAACAAAACCCAAAATGTCAGCGAGAACAAAACCCCCAAATGAGCACTTTGTGAGTGCTGCAGCAAAAGACAATATTTTCATTAAAGGGAGAATGTGGTTTTGTAGCACAGGGAATCGTTTTGAGCTGACAGAAAGACACTTGAAATTTAAAGCTCTTGCCATGGCTGCAGTTTCTGCAAGCCTGGATTTGGCGTGTGACTGTCTGCAGCTTTTCAGATGTAAAGGTGTAAAAAAGGAAAAAAAAAAGTCACACTTTAGGAGGTAGGGGACACTTCTTTTGTGTGCACATGGTTTGAAAATAGTCTGCCACAGAAGTTGGCGCCTTGACACCTCGGAGTGTAGTCTGCCTTATAAATGACATACGTATTTAGGAAGTTGGCTGACAAAATAGCATGTCTAGGAATTTCTGTGCCATGAGGGATGTAAATGTGAAAAGGGAGACTTTGACAGACGTTTTTGTATTTTTAGCGAGATTGAAGCTTCAAGTTAAACCCCACAAAACCGTCTGTGCTGGAGAGTGGGCATGGAAAAGGGGTTGTCAGGGTGCAGCTGCTGAAGGAATTGGACAGAAATGGCCAGTGGTGGTAAAAAGAGGTATTTGGGAAGGAGTTCAGCTCTGGGCTCTCCCTGTGTCTGTGGGTGCTTTCTGGTTCGTAGGGAACCCTACAAACCTTCCTTCCCTGGCACAGCACAGTGCCCATTTCCAGTCCCCCTCCTCCCCTGGGTCCTTTGCTGTTCCAGACCAGCCCCCAAATCCCAGCCTGCATCCCCTGTGGCTCCACGTGCCCATGTGCCTCCTCTGCAGTGCTCTGTGAGTTCTGTTGTGTGGCAGACTCCAGAGGCACAAACGCTGGGAATCAGAGCTCTGGTGCTCGCTGTAAGCTGTCCTCACGTGTGTGCGTGCTTTCCGTGCCAGAGTGAAGCTCTGAGCATCCTCTCGGGGTTTGGGAAACAAAAGAGTGGGGTTTTTGTCCTCTCAGCTGAGAATTACAAAGAGAATTTGCAGAGAAACGCTGGGTTGATGTTTCCCATCATCGCTGCAAGCTCCACTAATAGAATTTATGAACTCTTAGCGAGAGGGTAACAGATTATTTACTTGGACTTTTTTGTCTTCAGAATTCAGAGAGACTGCTCATAAAAGCTGTGGTGCACAGAGCATTATTTCAGGAGAACAGACGAGTCTGCAACCCCAATTTTTGAACAGCAGGCAGCAGAAATCAGAACCGCCTCTCACTCGTTGTCCTTTTGATTTTTTTTTTTTTTTTCATGCATCAGACAAGCTCGTTGGCTTTGATTGCAAATGTGTTTTTTAAAAAGCCACGGCAGCGGGCTCGGGTTGCTCCTGCTCAGCCCAGGGATGCTCAGAGCAGGGATGGGGCTGGGGATGTGGAAGTGGCTCGGTCCCAGCTTTCCTGGCACAATGCTGCCACTGGCAGTGGTTTGCTGGTATTACACGGGCTCTGCTCGGGAAACGCCGTTCCCGGGAAGCTCTGGATGTTGTTTATTCAGCAGAAAAGCTCTGACACCCGGGCTGGTGTGGGAGTGACAATTCCCTGCCCAGCGCCTGCGGTTTAACTCGGAACTGGCAGTGTTTTAGGAGCACTCTTAGACGGGCAGAGAGGATTGCAGTCCCGAGGAAAAGGAGCTTGCAGCTGCCTCATGCCAAAAGAATGTTCCCTTCCCTTCAGGCCTTTGTTTCTTCTGGGGCAGCAGGAAGAACTGCAGACCAAGGGCTTTGGAGATAAACCGAGCACAGTCTGTAGTGTCTTGATCTAAAAATTCTCTGTAAGTGCTGTTGATGCTTCGGTTTCCTTCTAAGAAGGAACAAATTGGTGGCTGGAGCCTCAAAGAAAAAAGAGCATTTGGGGAAGACAGTTCTGTGTAAATTTTGCTGGGAGGTTGATGAGCAGGCAGAGCCTGTAATTATTGTGATTGAAGTGCAGTATCCTATTCTTTTGTGTAATAAAGAACGCCTATGATTATGTCTGGATCCATCTGTCCTTGGGGGGAAAAAAACCTATTATCTCTTGGTTTCCACTGCTAAGAGTGGTCACACTGAATGGTGTTACTGTGGGCATTCTTTCTTTGTATGTTTGGCCATAAATACTTCTTATTTGTGGAAATTAGCAGACTGCATGAGGCCAAAAATTGCAATCCTTTTCTAATCCCTGCCTGTTTCCTGGGGTTAATTAACGTGAGTGAGTAGATGGGGGTTTGCTGGTCAGATAGAGAGACACAAGTGCAGGGTGATGCAGGAGCTTCTCCCTGCCTTTGTCTGGGCTGCAGAAATGCTGAAGAGATGCTTTCCTGGCTCTGGGGCTGGCCTCGGGGGCTGCTCCCAGTGAGGACTGCGGGGCTCTGGGCGGTTTCCCTGGCAGTAATGCCCCAGGGTTGTTTTTCAGAGCAAGAGGGACCATCTGCTGATGAACGTCAAGTGGTACTACCGCCAGTCCGAGGTGCCCGACTCGGTGTACCAGCACCTGGTGCAGGACAGGCACAACGAGAACGGTGAGTGGGCCCTGAGCCTGTCCCCAGTGCCACTTCTAACAGAGCCAGCCCTGAGCCTGTCCCCAGTGCCAGTTCTAACAGAGCCAGCCCTGAGCCTGAGCCTGTCCCCAGTGCCAGTTCTAACAGAGCCAGCCCTGAGCCTGTCCCCAGTGCCACTTCTAACAGAGCCAGCCCTGAGCCTGTCCCCAGTGCCACTTCTAACAGAGCCAGCCCTGAGCCTGAGCCTGTCCCAATCCCAGTTCTAACAGAGACAGCCCTGATCCCGTCCCAATCCCAGTTCTAACAGAGCCAGCCCTGAGTCTGATCCTGTCCCTAGTGCCAGTTCTAATAGAGCCAGCCCTGAGCCTGATCCTGCCCCCAAATCCCAGTTCTAACAGAGCCAAAACACTTCTGCACAGGGGTATGGAACCAGCACATGGTGTCAGAAAAGGGGTGGTGGTTTCTTGCCTGCCTGGTGTCACTGGTGTGTGTCCTGTTCCTGTAATCAGGGGCATTCCAGGTGTGCTGGAATGCTGGGCTGCATCGTTATTGTTATTGTTATTATTCTCTCCTTGAGAGAGGATAGAAAAGCAAAATAAACCTGGATCCTTGGTAGGCCTCCTGGACACTGCACTGATAACGAACTGCACACCAAATTATCTGCAGAAATTGGGGATCTGTTTTTTGTGGTTGTGCCACAGTGTCATGAGAACTGTGTCTTTCACAGTCGTGCTCCCTCACACACATGAATATTCACTGTGATTAAAATTGCAGTCAGGGATGGAACTGAAGCACTTGGAGCTGAGTTTCCCCTTTTCTCTTTGCAAAAACAAGTGTGATCCTGGGTTTCATAGAAGCAGAAGAAACTTCAGTACATATCCCAGTGTCATTTATCTCCTGCCTCCAGGGAAGACATAACATTTGCTTCTGTTCTTACCAGGAAATTTCCTTGAGGCAACTGTTAAAAATTCTGAAGATACTCCAAGGTGAACCGTGATGATAAAAGTTGATGATTGAAATATGGAATGCAGCAACTTTCTGGTGCCTTGACAGAACAAAGTTGAGCACACATTCCCCTTTTAAAGGACATTTTGTGTGTGCTTTTAGCAAAAGCTCCACAAATGTAACATTTCTGTTACTAATTTATTTGAAACTTCTAACAATGAGATTACAAGCACAGTGTCAAAAAGTATTTTTGATAGCATGGCTGCTTTTTTATGCAGTCTCCTGTGTGTGGAGAAGTAGTTTTGTGTCTTCCTCAAAGGTATTAGAAAGATGTCATGGAAAAAGTTGTTTTCCAGTTCTTTGTTAACACTCAGAATTTTCTGTGCTTGAACGTGAATATCAATATTTACCTCAAAGGCAGAGCACTAGGCAGTTACCACTGTCGGGATTTTGTTAAAGATTTGACATTAAAAATGCTCAGGAGCAGATACCTTATCCTGGAAACCAGAACAAATCCATTTCCTTGGCTCCTTGCACCTGGGAGTGACTGCTCCAGTGGTGCAGATGTGCCACCCAGTGCCCTCAAAGCTTTTTCCCTTCAGAAGTCCAGGGAGAACTGATGGATAAGGACAGATACCATGTCCTTACACGTTCATTCTTACACCCCATGCTGTAGTGAGCACATGAGCGGCGTTTGTCACCTCAGAGTGTGCACCTGAGGGACATCCTGGAGCTGAGAGCTGCCAGGGGAGCTGAGAGCTGCCAGGGACGCTGCCCAGGGGCACAGCTGCTGTGTCAGGGGCTGTGTTTGTGTTTTTCTCTGCAGATTCAGGCCGGGAGCTGGTGATCACAGACCCCGTGATCAAGAACCGCGAGCTCTTCATCTCCGACTACGTGGACACCTACCACGCTGCTGCCCTCAGGTCAGGACGGGCTGGGGACAGCCTGGGGACAGCCTGGGGACAGCCTGGGGGGGACAGAGGTGTCTGGGGTCACTGACTCGCAGCCCAGCTGAGTCTCCTCCCTGCAGTGACCCATTGTGTTCTTGCTCTGGTCCAGCAGGGAGCTGCAGCCCTGCAGTTTTCTCTCCATCCCAGTCAATCCCTGGTGCTCAGCAGTTGTTGTTTCCCATCACTGCCAGTTCAGTTGCTGGTTCCTGCAGCAGCACTGCCCTTTCTCAGAGCCTGGTTTCCCTGCTAGCAGTGGCACCTCCTGCAGCACTGGCTCTTGGGGTTAAATTGCATTAAAGGTTTTTTCTGAGTGCTTTCCAGGGTCACAGCTCAGAGCTGAGGATAAGCTGCCTGCCCAGGAGGGAATGGCCCAGGTGTGTGCCCTGCACTCTGCCCTGCCCTGGGGCTGCTGCTCTTCCACCCTCCAGGCTTCTGGCTGAGCTGCCCAACTGTGGCAGGGCTGAGGGAGACACCCTCACTTCAGATGTTTTCAGATCCCAACTGCAGGGCATTATTTGTCAGCTGATTTTCAGCATGCCAAACGTGCATGGATATTGTCAAGCTGCAAATTGAATAATCTCCCTGATAATGGTGCTCAGATGGTGTTTCACCAGAGCCATCTGGAGACATTTTTTGTTCAGAGTCACTTTGCTGAAGCCACTTACTTCAAGACAAACTGGCTTCTGTTCTGGCAAGGGAAAGTCTTTGATTTACATATTAAACCTTTCTTACAAACTCAGAGCATTCCAGCGTGTGCTAGAGCCCCTGGAATTCCACAGTGCCTCTGCTGAGTCGCCTTCCAGTGTTAAATCAGGAGCTTTAAATCCTGATGGAGCCAGGCTGGAAATCTGCTCAAAGAGAACTCAACTCTGTGGCTGCAGTTTTCCCTGGGACTGTTCTGGCTCCCCTTCTACATCCTTTCAGTTCTTCTTTTGCCTTTATAGAAGAGATAGAAAGATAAAAAAGGAATGTACGTGTGTGCCAAACAAACTTGAGAAATAACCTCTGAGTGTACAAGATGAGCAGAAGGATAATTGCACATGGTGTTCTTGCAGAGAACATGGGGGAGGCAGAATGTGTCGTGATGCATGAAAGGTTAACATGAAATTCTAATTTATTATAATATGAGATTATTTCTCTACCCTCTGCAAACAAATGGCTCTGGACACACAATGAATTGATGACAAACTGGGGAATAAAACCAGTGATTGTAACTACCCATATTCTGTTCTAACCAGTGGAAAAATTTCACTAGAGGGTAGTTGTAGATCTCTGTGGAAGTGTGTAATAAACTTTATGTGCAGCCTGCTTCTAACAGGGAGCACTGTTCAGGAGACAGCAGTGAGGAGAGATGAGATCTGTCTTGGAGCTTGCCAGTCTGAAAAGGGAAATATCTGTGTTTGTGTCCATGGCTCAGGTTGGGTCAGGGGCCCCTGGCCCTTTTCTCTGCCTGCTCCTGCTGGGATTCACTCAGGGCAGCAAACTGGGCTGTGACTGACAGAGCTGCAGCAGCTGTGCAGCATCAACAGCCCAACCAGCCCTCCAGGAGATGAGAAACAACTTCTTACAGTCAGTCTTAATGCTCATCTTAAGGATAATAACTTCATCAGCAAGCTGTATTAAAAAAAAAATATTAGCAATCTGGGGTAGAACAAGCTAATAAATCCTCAGGGCTCTTCATTTCTCATTTTCTGTAATAAGTCTTTGTGTGTTTTACTCTCTCAGGTATGAAAATAAAACGAAGAAATTTCTGTCTGCTTGGAATTTGGATTGCACACTTGCTAAAAGCACCACAGCTTTGCTTTTTTACTTGGTGCTTTTATTAAACTGAAGTTTTATTTGGCTTCCTAAATGGAAAGCTGGCTTGAACAAAGTGGATAGTAGAATTTTGGAAGATGTAACTGTAACAGGACTGTAAAAGCTTTGCAAATTAGAGATTGTCAGGATTGCATTTGGAGCTATTGTTTGTTGGGCTGATGAAATTTGGGCTCCCCAGGACTGGCTGAGGGAGAATTAATGAATGTTTGCAGAGCACCATCTGAGCCACTGTAACTGCATTTCCTTCCCTCTCCACCGTGGGAAGAACCCACATGGATTTGTGTTAAAGCAGCCTTGTATTTATGATGTTTGGGACATTTATGAGAGCAGGGATGCCTGTGGCTTCTACCCAGATTGCTGTGGCACTTAATTAAAGTAGCTGTTACTCAAGCTAGAATTCTAATGTCATTTTCTCCTCTTTCTTTCTCTCAGAGGGAAGTGCAACATCTCTCATTTCTCTGACATATTTGCTGCTAGAGAGTTCAAGGCACGAGTGGATTCATTTTTCTACATCCTGGGCTATAATCCAGAGACAAGGTAAGTGAAAATGGCTTTTAAACTCCACTCCACTACTGACCTGAGCTGCTGTTCACTCAAAGGTTGGACGTGATGATCCTGGAGGTCTTTTCCAACCTTAATTCTATGAAAATTACTCAAAAAAAGCGAGGTTAAAATCTGGCTGGTAGCAGACTGGGGTGGACGGGATGCAAGGGAGAAGCTGCATCTTTCTGAGTGTGTGTTTATACAGGAGAAAAATTAGAGTAGAAAATGAAATTGTGCAGTGAGTCCTGATATCTGGGTGCATCTCTGGGTAAATAATGTGCTGCTTCTAAACAGCTCCTTGGAAATATGGAAGTTTTTTAAAGCTTGCCAACGTTAGTAGGAATTCTTGGCTGTCTTGTTGGCTGAGTGTACACCCCTGAAAATACTTCTGAAAGTCATTTGCATAGTCTAGTCAGCAAAGTTGAAATTTAGACACTTGTAAGAAATCAAATTGAAAGTTTTTAAGTGTGGAAATTCCTGCTTTCATGTGTAAATAATTGTCCAGAGTCCCGTATCAGGAATGCCTGGTTTATGCTTTGCTGGCCCAGAACAAACGAGAGGTCCAGAAATTACTTTTTTGGGAATCACTTCACATTTGAGGGAGGTGTGTCCAGCATGCTCTTCAGTCTGCCTGGGTGTTCAGCCAGCCTTGGTCAGCTCAGTCCAGGCTGTGGCTTTGTGATTTCCTGGGTCCAAACACGGCACTTTCTCCATTCATGGGATTTTCTAACACAGAAAATGCCTCACAAGTGCCAGCCTTGAGGAGTTTGCTCTTTAGGGGGGACACTTCCATGAAAGATGAATAATTTGGCCCAGGTCTGTGCCCACTGGGAGGGGGCTGTTCTTTCAGTGCAGAGCACAATCAGCTGTGGATGATCTCAGAGATATCGTGGAGAAAAGCCTCCTTAAAGTGAGGGTTAGATAAGCATATAAATGCTAAATGTTTGAATTATTCCGTGGTAGATTTACTGTTTCTAATGCAGATCTGAACCTTTGTGCTTCAGGGCACTGCCAGCCACTGACTGCCTGCAGTTAGGAAGGAGCTCCCTGTGTGGCGTTTGTTATGAAATTGCCTATTTATGAGGCTTCCTGTGCCTTGTTCTGAAGTGTCTCAATCTGTCTTAGTGGCTGGGAGGGGGCTGGACTGCTGGAACTCCCTCACTCGGCCATTTCCCACTCTCTGGGAGTCTCCTGGTGGTGGTGGATGGTGCTGAGCCCTGGGAATATCCCGTTTTAACCTCCATTTGGTTAAAATGCCTCTGGAACATCCTTGGTGTATTTTGTTTTGAGCAGTACACCAAAGGCAAGGCAAGATGGGGTTTTCATGGTGCCCCTCCCTGACCCCTGCGTTTGTCGCTGTGCTTGGTGCGTTTTGGGTTGGAATTGTTTGTATGGCTGGCTGAGGGATGGTTTCTCCTGTGAAATGGCATTTTTGTGGCTGTCAGTGGGGTTTTAAACCCACTTTCTGGGTACAAGTAGCTGTTAATTCTTCCAGCTATTAGAGAATGACTGAGCCTGAAAGGATCGATGAAATGACAGAGCAGAGCACTTAGTGATCAGCTAATTACTCAGACTGGCCAGCAATGAAAAGTCGGTTTTTCTTCATTTGGTTGCAGCCAGGTTGTTTTGGTTTTTTTCCCTCTGGTTTGTTCTTTTGTTTTGTTTTTTTTTCTGGGTTTTGCTTTGTTTTTTTTCCCTAATTCCAGCTCTTCAAGCCTGTATTTTGTCCTGGAATGGGGGAGGTTCAGGGAGAGGAGCTCGAGGGAGGTTGTTTGGTAATTTTTGACCAGTGTGTTTGGCTGATGCACGTGGCTGTGAATTTCTGCTGCCGGATTTCCTTTGCTTGGGGAAGTGAAAGTGTTGTAAGGCACATTTCAGGGCGGGCTGTGGGGGTTTGTCAGTTCCATCTTCCACCTGATCTGCTTTCCTAAAGCAGTGTTTTGTTTCACGTGGGAGGCTGAGAAACACTCCCGGTTGTTTGGAAGTGACTGTGGTGTAGGAAAAGGTTCTGAAAGCCGCAGTGACCCCTCCCTGGGGGAATGTGGGGTGGGATCCACCCGAGACGG
>VXBQ01016699.1:504646-570025 GCA_013400175.1 Phainopepla nitens | reverse complement strand
CAGATAAAACTTACACACCTTCAGTCTTCCCTTGCGTGAGAGGAAAAAGAGCAAAGAGGAAATACCGAAGTCAATAAAGCAGAAGTCAGGTCCCAAACAGGAGAAAGAAGAGATGCTGTGAAAAGCTGAAAATTCTTCTATAAGCTATGGAGATAGACTATAATACATTAAAGATCTCTTTAAACCATAGAGAAGAAACATGGGGGGGTGAAGTATTCAACATTATAAAACATAAATAAAGGTGCTTATGCTGACTAAACAAATTATTTTATAAGAAGTATAAACAGAGAGAGGAGAGTGGTAAAGACCCTTGGCCCTGAGGGAAGAAGAAGAGAACCTCTGTTCCCAGAGATAGAGATGACTTTAAAAGTAGACTTTACTTTTACTTTACTGACTTTACTTTTAAACAGCTCATCCTTAAAAATAATACCCCATAAATTTGACAAAGCCCAGAGGCACAGCTATAGGAAGACTGTGGAGATGGGAGGGGTTTCATGACTGCAAATTTCTGGGGGGGTTACTATTCATGAGAAGTGAAGCCACTAGAGAACTGGTTTTTTCTTTCTTGTGGAGAATTCCCTATACCACAACAAGTCCCTATAACTCCTCTCCCTGGAGTAAACTGAAAAAACCCTATCCTTAAGTTAATAACTGACTGAAGTATTTCTATACAATGTTAAGAAAGAGTTGAAGGTGTGGGAGAGGGGAGGAGAGGTACTCTGAAAGTTTTATTCTAAATCTTACTATTCTTTTAGGCTTATTAATGAAAGGTTTTTTTATACTCTTTATGTTTTAAGCCTACCTTCTTTTCTCCTCATCCTATCTCACAACAAAAATTTAGGAAATTAAAATTGACAAATCCAAACCACTACACAAAATTAATGTTTCCACCCGGTTTCAAACTGAAATCAAGACAGTCATAAATTTGAATGGCGAGAGAGAAGCAAATAGAGTAATATTGTCAGTGACGCAGCACAGAGTATTTATGAATTGTGGTGTCTGTGCTGCTGTAAGCTTTAGGCCTTGGATAGCTTGCATGTTTTTAAAACAGACCTAACTGCATCTTGTAAACTATCTATTCTGATATATCTCCTTACAGATAATCATTCAAAGCCAATGGAAATTGACGGGGATGTTGAAATTCCTCCTAACAAAGCAACAGTCCTTCGGGGCCACGAATCAGAAGTGTTCATCTGTGCCTGGAACCCTGTCAGTGACCTGCTAGCGTCTGGGTGAGACAATGACTGAAACCAGCTGCTGCAATTAGAGAATATTTAGAGATGCAAGGATTTGCAAGTGTATTCAGGATGTGAATGAATATTCTCTGGGCTGTTCTATCAGCCTGCAGCAGTGGTTTTTTTCAGCAGTACCATACCTGTATAACAGCCAACTAATTATGAGGTGATGCCGAATATGAAGAATTTGTACATTTAAGATGTAAATTCTGTGGCCCTAAATACACACAAATTTTTAGAAATAATTTTCTAGTAATTCTGGATAAGTCTCAGAATATTTGAAGGTTGTGTAATCTACTGCTCTTAGTTATTGATTCACACTGGGGTCTCAGAAAGTCATTGGCATTCGCTGGGTTTTTTCAAAAGTATGGAGATGAGGGTGCTTCAGACTGGACCTAAGTTTGTTCAGTGAGCTGAACAGTAAGTAGTGGTTTAAGGGCATGTTGTGGTTTAGTGTCATTGGAAGGGAGTTCAGTTTATCCTCTGCAGGACTGCTTTGCAATCAGTCACCACTACAGCATCCTGAGTGGGACAATCGGGAGGCTGACTTACCAAAGCACTGTTGATCCAAACACAGTCATGATTGTAAACATACTCCAAGAGCTGTATGCAGGCAGGAATCTGTATTCATGCTTAAAGTTAAACCTTAACATGAAGACTAAATTTCAGAAGTCTGACTGGGAACATGGAATAAAGCTGTTCAAAGTTTGAGGCGGTAAATCACTCAGAGTTACTTAGTATTCAAATACTTTCCTCACAAGGAAGAGGAGAGTCCTTATTTTATTTCTAGCTTTTTTGCGAGATTATCAGAATAGTCTTCTTACGTTTGTTCACTTGGTATATGAAAACCAGGAATTACAGTATAAATTGGAAATAAAAATAAAATAAAATCCATGCTGGATGAACAGCAGAGATCTCCAAGAGAGTGAAGATAGAAATTAAAAAACTAATAATTTCTGACAACTAACCGGGATTTTGGAAACCATAGTCCTGCTGAGTATGCTTTGTTTCCAAGTCTGATAATACTTTTAGCATCTGTAGTACTAAGTATCTTTATTTATCAATTTTAAGCAAGTCAGTGCTTGCCACAGTGGACTGTTTCTCTAGGATCCACAGTGCACAGTCCTAGTGTGCATAATTTAAATGGTGGTGTAGCATTTCATAAACCAGAGTATGTGTTGCAGTGTGTGTTTAACTTTGCCTCAGGGTGCTGAGCGTTGGTAGATGGATCCCTGGATCATGATATCTTACAGGTAAACCTGGAGGATGATAATCAAAACTGTTAGTCAGATATCTGAGCCAGAGGAATACCCTCTCACCAGCCATTCAATTAAACTTTACCCTTCAGTGTAATAGGTCTTTCATAGTGAACTTTGCTAGTGACCATGGTGGCACATAAGTAAAACTGTGGTTACAAAGTACAGTCATGTGCTTTAGTCAGACTAATAGCAGTGCAATGGCAATGCAAATAATTTAGATCCATGTGCATCTTGGCCAGATTTTAGCCTGCTGGTAAGGAAGGAGGTAGAGATGCAGCTGGAATTGGAGTAACACAGCAGCCAGTGCCTGGCAAAGCTTAGTGACTGAAATGGCAGAGAATGCTTAGAAGAAAGTGAAAATGAAGGAAGAGAGCTGAGTGAGTGATTATGCCACTGCATAAAGAAGCCTTTGAGATGTCTGGTATAATAATAGTGCAAGCTTTTAACTACAGGTAAACTCCGTGTTACAGCACCAGTTAAACAAGGCAGGGAAGTGCCCTGAGATCCACAGAATGCTGCAGTTCTGTTTGCCCTTTAGCAAGTAATGATTCAAAAAAGAAGACTGCAGTTAGTCTGATGCGTGAGCGTCAGATTGTTAGATCCTGTGACAGCCATATTGTGCTGCCAAGTCGATACTTTTCTTCAGGTTTCCCATCTGCTTGATTGTACCCATCTTAAAAAGTGCATTTCAAAACCTAGCTATTGAATAGAGAAAATTATAACATATTTGTTTTGTTTATAAGGTGACTAATTGAATCTCAATTAATGACGAAGTATTTTCCTCAAGCCTTGTTATACAAGCAATAGATTCTTCTAACAACTAGCAGCAGCAGTTTAGACAGCAACCTGATGTAATCCTCAACTAAAATAATAATGCAGGTTCAGAACTTAATCTGAAGCAAGCTGTTTAAAAGAAGTGTAGAATGAATTACCCAAAACTAGAGTTTTGGTTTCCAGATTTAGTAACTATCCCGCGGAGACAAAGGGATTTTGATATTTAATGTCACATCTGCTCAGTTGCTGTTTTTCAAGTGTGTGAAGACTAGCACAGTAATATATATACTCTCCGGGGTTTGCAAGCAGCTATTTCAAACTATAACAGAGAGACAGGAATTTCTCTGATCAGATAGCTAGAAAAGTATATTCTGCAGCTGCTCTTCCCCCTCTACCACACACCTTAAAGCTGAGAATGGAGGAGACTAGAAATACCAGTAAAGGCTGTCAGAGGCGTGACTGTCACCAGATGCCTATGAGAAGAATGCTTAGATGTTATGAACAGAAGCATTATAATAATAGAGTGAAGTGTGTGCATACAGCCATGTAAGACGAATAACTGCACTTTATGAAAGAAGTCAATATTCCAAAGCAAATAATTGCATAGTGTTTTTGACAGGTGAAAAAATACCAGAAAAAGAGGTGCTTGGTTAAATCTCAAGATTTGGCCATTCCCAGCCATAAACCAAAAGACTGCCATCTTCCACTAATTATCATTCAATATCTAAGTTTTAATTTCATGACACATTTAAATTGTTACAGATGGTTATGTTTTCTGTGTAGTGCAGAAATCCATTACAGCTGCATCCACAGTAGTAAACTGACCATGCCTGGGAATATTCCTAGGCACTGAGGCCAGCTGGCACAGAATGGCTGGTGTCTGTGCTAGCAAACTGCCCTGGCTGCCAAACAAACTGCACATTGGGAATCATCTCTGGACGTTGTAACCACCAAGGCATGCCCAGGAGTTATTGAGAGAGAACATCAGAACCCCGAGCAACAGTGCTAATTAAAACAAGGCAAAATCTGGCCAGGGAATAACCTGCCAGTTTGCTTGCGCAGGCCACCGTGGTCCCGTGGCACAGTGTTCTGAGCGTGCTTGAATTTCCCAGCGTGGAAGTGGATGGACTGTGAATGTCAAGGCTGCTAGAGCCTTGAACTCCAAAACCTTTTCCAGTTGAATTTAGGATGTTTCTGTCATCGTGTTCCACTACTGCTTCCAAGAGTGTGTTCTGTTATGTGACATCCAACCATGCCCTTCAAGTAATTCACACAGCCATCAAGCAGAGGGACCTGGCCTCAGTCCCAAAACTAACAGTAGGTTTATTTGCTTATCAGCTAATCTGTGCCAGCCTCTCTCGCACAGAGGGGCTGTGACTTGTCTCTTCCAAACCACTCTGTGCACCTTTTGCTCTCCCTAGTCAGCAAAGTAATTATCTGTAAAAGCTGCTGTCCGAGATCTTTCAGTTCTGGCTATGTCTCCCGGAAACAAGAGAAGGTTTTCTAGGCCATCTCCTGTCATTGTTTCTGGGTTTTATGTAGTACTTCAGGTTACTGTACTCCTCATAACAGTGGTTTAGGATTCAGTATTAATTACCTTTCAGAATTATCCTTTTGACTTACTTGGTTGAGGGTATTGATTTCAGATGCCACCCCTCTGTGTCAGTGCCAGATACTAATTCTGCTAACTCTAAGTGCTTATTCGTTAGCAGGGCACTATTTGGACTGATTTCCTCAGTGCATGAAATCATTAATGGAAAGTGGTCAGCTATTAGGGGAGGTCAACTTGAGTAACCCATAGCAGCAAATAATGTTATGGAGTCAGTGGGGCAGAGATCTTAATCAGGACACCTGTGAGGCACTTCCTTCTGCTGACTGCCTAGGAAGAGTAAGCACTTAATTTAAGAGACATGCTTTATTAAGGAAATGTTAGGTGTCAAAAAAAAAAAAAAAGAGGAATTTCCCTCCCGTAATGCTTTTAATATCTTGTAAAATTAAATAATAAAAACTAGCCTGTTGGAGCCAGAATTAGTAACTACACATTAGCAATATTGCATCACAAAATAACAGAGATTTTAAGACTTGCAGCTGAAGATTAGAAATACCAAGGTTCAACAACCATCTTTCAAAATTCTTTACTCAGCTGCAGCGTTTTCAACCTGTGTGCTCCCAGTTAAAGAATGGTGATTTTATATGTCACAAATTAAATTCCACAAACATTGGTCCACCTTGATTCATGAACATGCCGAGGCAGAAGAGCATGAAATAAAATCCTTTCAGAACTAGCCTTCCTAAAATTTGGCAGTACTCTACCACAGTGCAGAGGAGTATAGCTATTACTCAAGTGTTCATGACTTGCATGTTGGAATGAGCTGCTTTATCATGTAGATAGAAATGCTTCTGTGGGCTAAGGAGATTAAATATCTTTCTGAATTGTGCTTGAACTGTGCTCCTCTAATAAGGCAGGGTTCACTGAATCATTCAACAGAAATCAGAATATTTTCCAGAGCATTCTCTGGACCCTTTTTTTTTGTCCCCAGCAACAAAAGGGAAGACACACAAATACCCTTGCTGCACACTGGTAGGCTTATAAAGCCTCTTTGCAAGGACACATAATAGCTTATGTAGCCTTAGGAAGAAGAAAAGGGAAAAACAAAATTAAAATACCGGAAAATAAGATTGCCCAGGCCTTGCCAGAAAACCAACTAAATAAAACTGTTGAAAAACAAAACATAACCCTTTTAGAACTAGCAAATAGGATATTGTATTTGATAGCCAAGTGACTGAGTACTTTATTCACAGGGTCCAATAACAAACTGAATTATTGCAATGAAGGCAGGACGATCCTGGAGTCTTCTATAGGAGAGAAGCCAGCTCTGAAGGAATTTCCTACTTAGCATGTTAACCAGTCCAGCAGTCCTTTGAAGACTTACATTCCCATCATTGTTAATTATCACAGTTAGAAATGTTCCTTAACTTCTCAGCCTCATGATTAACTTTGGTAATTTTCTGGCTAACATATGCGAAATTGTCGGTTTTCCAGACCTCTGAAGAAATAAGAGTGTATATTACAGTCACAGCTGTGCCATAGCAAAAAATTATCATGATCTGAATTATTTCTTAATCACTAATGTGAAAGATAGGTCTCAAAAATTAGAGTGGCTGTACAGGAGTATCTGTATTCAAAACCCTGGCAGCCATCACATCTCAGCATGAAAGGTTCAGAGGAGATGGGGCACATTCCCCCGGCATGCCATAACCCAGAAGAGCTCAGAGCTACTGATACAGGCAGAGAGGTGTTTGCTTCTACAGTTCAATTGTTTGTCTAAAATTAGGCTAAATTATTGTTAAAATAATACACAGAGATCAATGGAGTTTGATAATTGCTTGGTCAATATTTGCATTTGAAAACATGTCAGGTGTTGAAAATTTGCTTGGTATTCTTATTCTTTAATTCAATAATTAAAATGCTTTACTAGTAGACTGAAAGAAAATTTAGTATTCTCTTGTGATGGATTTCTTTTTCAGTAAAACATGACTTATCAAAGCAGAAATGGATCTCAGGTTTTTAGGCTTTGAAGAAAGACTTTTTCTCCTTTATAGTGTATAGGAAGGAAGGATTTTGTCATTACTTAAAAAAAAAGAAAAACTAGCACATCAGATATATCAACAATGAAATTTCATCTAGACTGCATGAATTCTTGCGAATATAAAAGAGATGCTAACTCTGCTCCAAGTTTCTGCTTACTGCATGTAAGTGAAAATTGCTTTCTGGACAAAACAAGCAATCCAGGGCACCTGGTTTCAGTTTGGTTGTTGTTTTTTTAAAAAATGGAGGAGGGGGGTAGAAAAGAAATCCCAATAAACTTTTAAAGTGTAATATCTTTCACTCCATGGCAAATTAATCTCTGAACCTCAGAGACATTTTTCAGTAGAATATAGATTTATGCAAAGTCAAAATAAATATATTATTTACAAGTAGATAGTAATAAACTCTTCCTCCTAAAAACCTTTTCTAAGCAAAATCAGGGTTTCAGCCTGCATTAAAAACACCTCTGTAGAAAATAATTGGCCTATAAAATAGATCAAAATCCTGATGCTGCCTCTGTCTTGTTCTATTATGCCAGTACTTATTTTGCCACTTTTTCAGACAGCATGATGTAAGCAGCCAAGCTACAGACAGTCACTGTCAGTTGCCCTGACTATCTCAGTTATGGTGATGCCAGCTTTAGGTGTGTAGTGCAAAATGTAGATAGCAAGTGTATGTGTTTGAGGCAAAACTTCTCTGAATAAACCAAATTATTATGACAGATATAATTTAAATATGTGTTAGCATTTTTAGAAAAGTACATGGAGTACAGAAAGAGTTGGAAAGAAAAAAATATTTCTTAAAGGTTTGTAATGCCCTGATCCGTTCAGCAGGTTTAGGGAGAGGTGGTTGGATCTACTCTGGGTAGTGCACAGGAGAAACAATAAAGTTCTCAGAAGGTTCAAAACAACTTCTATTTGCAAAATTTGGAAACTTTCAGTAGAATAGGGCCCTCCCCTAGGTGAGCTTCTGCTAATTTCAGCACCAAAGTCTCACACCTGCATTTTACAGAGAGCCAGAGCGTTCCCAGCAGCCCCTGCAGTGGGACGCTCCCGTTACAGTAGGGGCCAGCGGCTCTTGTTCCTCCAGTCTCCTGCAGGGCTGTAATGTTGTCTCTATGAAAACAGAAATACAGACTTCTACACTGTTTGCTGGGTCAGCAGGAGGAGATTTCAATTTATTTGCATAATTGCTTTATAGATCCGGAGACTCGACGGCCAGGATATGGAATCTCAATGAAAACAGCAACAGCGGTTCCACTCAGCTAGTTTTGAGGCACTGCATAAGAGAAGGAGGACATGATGTCCCCAGCAATAAGGATGTGACTTCATTGGACTGGAATGTAAGCTAACTTCGAAGACTGGGCACGGTTTTTAACTGTCTAAATTTAATTCCAAGGCAGTTACAGTTGCTGCTCCATATCTTTCATATTTGAGGTGACCAGAAGCTCTGTCCTAACCTACTGACCTCTTGTTTCAAATACTCATAATAGGCTGAACTCTCTCCTCCGTGCTGTAATTTTCCAGGACTGTTGCCATCTTCAAGCTTGACAGTGATATATTTATCTCTCTATTTTAGGAGCATGGGTAAAAATAAACTTAGCTAGCTTTAAGAACAAAGATTAAACAAGCAATCTATGTAATACTGAAGCCTCATTAATAATGTATTTGCATCTCTTAGTTACTTTCTTCTGGCGTGTAAGGAGGTAAAAGCACCAGTGAAGCTTTTTCTGAGGTTGGACTCTCCAGAGCCTCTCATTTGAATTATGCTGTGCACAGCAAAATGTGTTCACATTATTTTCTTTGTCTTGATAGGAGCATGTGTGGTTATTCTATCCTTACCTATCCACCTTCTGGATGAAACTATTTTGCCTGATCCCTTTTTTACTTTCATCCTGCAAAACCTCCTATCTTAGATAATGTGCCCCTGCACAGAGAATAGTGAAGTGAGCAGAGAGAACAGGTATTCTTGAGAATCCTCAGTGTCTGGGCATTGTCTTTGGGCAGCTCTAAGGCTGCTTCATGTCTCATTTTTGCCAAAAGAACTTACAAGACCCTGCAGGAACCTTAATTACTTCGGGATAATTTTCATTCTGTCTGTTTTATCAATATTAGTACAGAGAGAGTGATCATGTTAGTCTTGTTTTCATAGGAAAACAGATTAATTAAGTACCAGAAAGGATTTTCAGCACTTACGTACAGTCTCAGTTCCTGGCCAGAGACCAAGTTTCGATTAATCTTTACTGCAATATTGTCCTTCAGGTGAGCTAGGTGCTTCACAAAGTAAAAGATAAGGCCACTGCACAAGTCACCTTTCCCCTGTGTATTTTATATTTGCACAATGAAAGAAGTTGGTGACTAGTACAGAAGGTAGGGGTAGGTTAAGGAAGCAAATAAAACTCAGGCTGATGTTCATTACTTGTTTCGTGTGGATATTAGAGTGAAAAAAATCAGTTTTGAAAAAAGATGAATCAAGGAGTAAGAAAAGAGAAATTGAAAGAGGAAAACATGCAATGAGTGAAGAACAGTTAGGAGAAAACTTGTCCAAAACATAGGGGATCCTGTAGTATTTCCTGTAGTAGTTCCTTACCTTCCAGACTTCATTGGTACTTCACTTGCATTATGCTAGTATTTAAGGTAGGGAAATGTTCCTAATTCAAGTACTTCAAATTCTTCCAACTTCCTTGGAGTTTCTCAACAAATGTGAATTACCACCAACAAATTTGGATAAACTGTACATCTGAGTTCCTGAGCTTTTCTTTTTCTCTTTTTGCCCTTTATCACCTTTCTTCTCATCACTGATCCACAGAAGTGTACATCAGGGTGAGCTTCTCTTAGGTTGTGATATTTTCCCCCCTACATTATTATATGTTTGAGTTAAACCTACAACTGCTCTGCATCAGTGTTTTTGGAGGGTTGGAGTGGGCATATGTTTTAATGGATTAATTCATGCCTTTTCCTAATTTTCTATTAATCAAGCTACAAATGCCATCTGCCTTTATAGTTTATTTAGAACCACAGTATTAATCATATTTCCCTTTGAAATATTCACACTGGTGGGATTGAATTCGTTCTCTGGTCACATAAAGGTTATAAGAAAGGTTATTTCTGGAGGTTATGTTCAGATCATGCCCTTTGATACCACAGCTAGAATTCATCTGCTGTAGGTTTAACCATCTAAGCTAGTCCTCTAGACTCACCTTAAGTCAGCAGAAACAGAGACACATGCCCTCATATCAGGTTGGGCATAATCTAAAGCAAATGAGTTAATTGATTACATTTCAGGGTTGTAGTTACATGATTCTGTTATGGAGGGAGACCAGATTGCACTCTTAAACTAACTCCTAACTTCTACATGTCTTGAGATAAATGGGATTAATCTCACTCTTAATCCAGGTTCTGAAATGTCAAAAGACTAAATACCCTGTGTTCAACAGTGTCCATCGCACTGAACAGCAGAGTGAAGTTCTGTTTTAATTATTCTCATTCTGGCCCAATCACACCAGCATCACTGGCTGCACAGGACATATCCTTCTGTGAAGGGTTCCTTCCAGAATACATGTAACTTGCTGATTACATTAATGGGCTTTTTTCTCCTAATTGGGACCCATGCATCCAGCTTTTCTCAGGCTGTCCATCATAGCACTGTGCCCGTGAGCACACGTGGGAGTATGTGTTCAGACAAGTAGAAAGCAATTCCTTGGTGGGAGATAACACTTAAGGTGTTCACCCTGAGTGTATGTGGCTTAGGGCTTTCTTTCTTAAGGCTTTCAAGCAGAGGTGCTTGAGTTTCACTGCACTGGGATTTAGTCTGGGTTTAGGTCGCCTGTTAATGTTCTATAGATCCTTTATGTCTAAGAAGTAGATCTGTTTGTTAACTGGAAGAACCCCATAGAACTTGTTATATCTTGTTTTCTTTTTCTAATCATTTTGATTAAATGGCTCATACCTGATGGTATAGCCCAGTATTTCACTGTTTGTTAGAGGATTTTATTTCCTCTATGCTGTCTGAAGTAGTTACCTTTAGTTCAAATCATAGCATAATCTGTCTCAATGAGTAGACTCAGAGCTCCCATAAATCACAATTAGAAAACCTTAATAAAGAAAGAAAAAGGTTGGTTGAAACAGATTTCATCTCATATCCACCTTTGCCATTTATATATATTCCAACAGAGTGATGGAACACTATTGGCTACAGGCTCATATGATGGTTTTGCAAGAATATGGACAGAAGATGGTAAGTCAAGTATTTATTGTTCTTAAGCATCAAACAGCAGTGAGCTGTAATTTGACCAATTTGTAAAGAAATTGTAATAATAACCTCTTCTTTATTCTAGGTAACCTTGCAAGCACCTTAGGTCAACATAAAGGTCCAATATTTGCCCTCAAATGGAACAAAAAGGGGAATTACATTTTAAGTGCTGGTGTTGATAAAGTGAGTTTTAAAAATACATTATTCTAACGTATAAGTATGCTGATAAGTGAGCTTATGCTGGTAAATTCCTTAAGAATTATTTTCTTCTTCTCCAGGCATCCTGGAGAGTTTGCATTTATTTAATATATTTTAGTGCAAGTTGATTACGTTTTTGAGGCTGCATAAATGTGTACTATTTTCATGGAAAATACTTAGCTTTAAAAAAAATTGTGTAAAATTGCATCTTAAGTGTGTCTCTGCTAAGGAAGGAACAGCTTCCAGCACTTATATTTGTAGCTTTATCAGCTAACTATTTAGGGGAAGAAAGTGATATAAAGATACCACACCTTTTAGCTCATCTAGTTGTTAAAACACTTATTTGAATAAAATATATATGGCTTCCTCTGGAATCATGCAAAAAAATGGTTCTGAACTGAAAATCAAGTAAAACATAGTAGTTACAGCTGAGTGCACATTGGAGATTAAAATGAGCAGATGACTGATGATCCATTAAAACTGAAACTGGAGCATTCATCCAGTTTCATCATTCAAAACTAAAACACAACATTCATCTTGCCTAACTTTCAGTGTCTAAAAATTGCCTGTGTCATCCCTGGCTTCCTTTATAAAATTCAGAGAGAAAAATGGCACTTCCAAGGGATAGGCTTCATGGCCTGTGTTCTAGTGAGATGCACTGACAGTGCTTCTCTCCAGCAGCTGGCAGAGGGAGTCTAGCTGGGGTTTGTACATTTGTAAGCTCTGTGAATCCTTATATTTTCATATCCTTGTGAAAATGGAAACTTATTCCCTTTAATACTGGCTTATATTCAGCTACACTGGTCTCCCAATAGTAATTCCATTTCTTCAGGTGATCTATTATCAGCAAGATGATGCATCCTTAGTTTATTTTCTGGAAGTGTATACTCCCAATAAATTGACAGTTCACTCAGAAGGTGGTATTGAGCTCTACAGGGGACACGCTCACGTGTGCTGTGGGTATGGATTAAACCTGGAGTAAGCCACTTACACTTGAGTCTGTTTCACCTCAGTGGCAAGAAGTGTTGTGTACTCTGCTGATAGAAAACCATTTCACTTGTTGGTTTAATTGTTACAAACAGGGTTCAGCATTTTTTCAGAGTAGAATTCAACTTGCATCTTTTGAAAAGGGAAAGTGTTCTTTAAAAATCATAACTGAAACATTTTTTTCAATATGCTTATTAAAAATGTATTATGTTGTCTTCTAGTGCTATTTAGAGAGAGTATGCCCATTCTTCATAGTTATATTGCTTCTTCTGTAGGCATGATACTTCTTTATCTACACTTAGATTATTATTCTGTAATACCTGGAAGTGATTTATGGTTTTCCCACTGTTTAGCAGGTAAGGCTCTCTGTAGTCAATAATTTTATCAGTTCATCATTTAGAATTGCTGCTTAGCGAGGGTGCTCTTTGGTTTTTTTTCTCTGAGATGAACAGTCACTAATCTTTTTTTCCACCCTTTCTTTGGATGCAGACAACAATAATTTGGGATGCTCACACGGGAGAAGCTAAACAGCAATTTCCTTTCCATTCAGGTACTTTTTGCGTAACTCTTGTTAGGAAAATGAAATGCAGTTTTTAATCCTGTCAATGTACTTTGTCCATATCTGCCAGAGAAGAGTTTCAATCAGGTTTTCTTGTGCTTTAACTATCCTTAGGATCATGGCTTGTGGGTTTATTCTCATTTCAGAAAGACACAGTTCTGTGAGAATCAGCTTTGAAAGTCAAACTGATTTTAGGAGAGGGTTCGTACACCAGCCATGTCTACCTAACTGAGCAGTCCTGTTGCTGTCTATGTGCTTGAATAGTACCAGATGGTGATGCATGAAGAGAACTTTCAGTGGAGGTGTCTGGGATCTTTTCTGTTCTCTCTGCTCCCATTTCAATGAAGCTGATTTAAGGCAGAAGCAGGCAGATCTCTCATGCACCTTGCATTCACCATTGCACTCACTAACATCCTCAGAATTTCTTAGCTTTTAATTTTAACTTGAAGTTCTTCAATGTTTGCCTTCTCTGATTACTGGAAATCAGTTGCCAGCCTTCAGTTTCAAAACCTTGCTGCACCAAAACACTACTTGGATGGTTACTTGTAGATCTGTTTCAGTCAGAGATTGGAACAAATCTACAAGTATGTCACAGATATTAAATAATCTTGAATAACAGACAGTCATTGACATAATCTGAAATTTACCTGAGACCAGTCTTGTAAGATGATGGCTGAATTCATGATCTGAAGTGGCTACATTGTCATAGTGAAGATTTTTCAGGGATATAGTAAAACTGAGTTTAGAACCATGAGAACATTCTGGATTCTGATGCTAGAGGTGTTCATCTTCCTAGTTCACTGTAACTAATCGATTTTTAAATACAACAAGCTTTCACAAGGTTCTTAATGGTGTTTAAAAACATATTTCAATACTATTTTTAAAACATTATTTTGCACATGCTTTTCAACTGTTCTTATTTTCACATTTACAGTGATGGGAATAATAAGCAGTAGCAATCTAAATGGTTATTCAGCAGTATACAAAAAGTATGTCAGTGGACACAGCAAATCCATACTTTGCATTTTCATCACTCATCTCCTCAGTTATTAATGCCGCTGTCAATTTAGAGGAGTTGGTGTCTGCTGACAGATTTTCTCACTTTGGCATTTATTTATCTGCCATAACTGTCCCATAACAGCAAACTGTGCACATAGAGTGATTTGGTTAATGAGACTCTTAATCCTCTAATCTCTAACTAGTAATCTAAATAGTTGTGGGTTCAGAACTTGGTTGCCCCTTCAGAATCACGTTCGCTGACATGTAAACTGTCTTTGCAGTGATGTGCATCAAGGACAAATCACTCCATCCCCTTTTTAGCAAGTTGGAAACTCAGCTATATCTACCAATGCAATATGTCCATGTGCATTAAAAGGTTTTTTTAAAAATTCTTTCTGCACATGCTGTTTGTCTTTGGAACATGAGACACAACTGAAGTGTAGATGTGGAAAAGCTAATATTTTTAAATTTTTTTCACTATTTCATATATGTTTTCATAGGGAAGTAAAGCAGTTATTAAGGAAATGCTGTTAAGGAAATTTTTGATAGAAGAAAGCATATATCCTATAAAACCTTCTTAAAATCAGCCAGACTCTCCAGGTACTTTGTTCTTACAAGTCTTAGTGTCAAGAGACCTCGCCTTGTCCTCTTTGCATCACCAGGACAAACTAACAGCAAATTCCTTTCCATATCTGGAATCTGAAAACCTTGTCTACACTAAGATTAAAGGTGGCATTTTAACAATTAGAAGTCTAGTCTAGGCAGAGTACACTTCCTTTAACACATACTTCTTTGAAGTCTGGAGGTAGTTGGCCTGGGAATAACAGGCCAACTACAGTAAGGTTTTTTTACTCTCTGCTTCTTTACAACTGGTTTAGTTTACACCACATGGACAAAACTGTCATCCAAAAATACATAAGGAAAAGTCCTTTGTCTGGGAGTTGAAGGCCTCTGTGTCATCGGTGCTCTCATGTAATATTTAAGTTTTTTTGGTCAAAATACGTAACTATGCAGATAAGTATCTTCTAGAGTTTCATTATTTTTTGCAAAACTATGAATCATCATAGGGCATTTGATCAAATACATATTCACAAAACTTATTTCTTTAAAAGGGAGCTAAATAATCCAATTTTGACATTTACTGATAGATACAGACTGATGTCTATGCTTGCAGGAACAAGTTGTTAAATTGACACCAAAGGAGGTATTTGTATGACTCCGTTTTAACCATCTAGTTGTGTAGTGCCAGGACAAGGGGTGAATGGATTCAAACTGAAAGACAGAAGATTTGGATTAGATATCAGGAAGAAGTTCTTTACTGTGAGGGTGGTGAGGCACTGGAACAGGCTGCCCAGAGAAGCCCAGGCTGGATGGAGCTCTGAGTAACCTGGTCTAGTAAAAGGTGTCCCTGTCCATGGCAGGGGGGCTGGAACTAGGTGTTCTTCAGGGTTCCTTCCCACCTAACCCCTTCTGTGGTTCTGTCATCTAAATACTCTGAATCACACTTAAATTTCTTCTGAAAAAGCCTAAATTAGCAGATAATTATTGTAATACTTTTAGTTTGGGTTTTTATTTTAGCTGCATTTTTTAAGGATTTGTTGCTGCTTTTATTATGATATATTATGATATTCTAATTGTTGTTATGCAATTGACAGGTATCCTGTGGTTTTGGAAATATTTTGGCAATTTGATTATTTGCATCAAGAACCATATTTGGTCGATTTTTTTCAAACCTTTTTGTGTAGTTACTTATCTAGTAAACATATGATTGAGTACACCAATAAATGAATCAGTATTAATTATGAGCACTTTATGATTCAAATTATACTGCAGTGTAAATCCACAGCTTCAGGTGCCAATAACTCTCTGAAAATTACCTTTTGACTCATACATATCATACTAGATATTAGCCCTGAAGGCATATTGCTGTTAATGATGATATTTTTTTTTTGCTTTGAAATAGTAATACAGAGCTTGTAGCATAAAAAGAAAGATAGGCAGTTAAAGAAAGATCTTTTATTGTTTTCTAATCCTTATTCATGTTAATTGGAAAATTCAAAAGTAGTCTGCCTTCCTCACCTGAATTTCCTTTTTGTTTCTGCATAGTAGTAATTCCTTACCTGTCCTACAGAATTATTGAGCTTTTTCATTAATACTAATACTAATGTCAGCCCTTCATTCTCATTTAGAGAGCTACCTGATGATTCAGAAGGGGATATGGATCTATTTTATTTTGCAGTTCATAAAAATTATAATAGGAAAAACGTACTTAAATGTAACAGGCTTGTCAGAACAGATATCTTTTCACCTCTGTATTACCAGAGTATCTTTCTAAACATGTTTGAGTAAGGAATTTCTGGGTTTCATTTTAATGATGAATTTGCACTGTATCTTTTCCAGGAAGAGATTCAACCTTGTGTCCTGTATGCTGGTCTCATTCTGACACACTTGCTTCTCACAAGAGTGTGCTGAGAATGAAGATTTCTATATTTTAGCAAGTCTTATGTCATCCTCTGGAGGGCAGCTAAACTCTATCCTGAGGGAAAAGCCCAAGCAGCAGTCACAGAAACACAAGCAAGCCGTTTGTCAGGAGCTCCCTTCTGCTCCTGCTTGCACTCTGCAGTGACATGCTGGAAGAGTTGTCTGGGGATTTTCCCATTCTTTTTGCAAAGTGTGTGTGTGTGTGTTGCACACAGGCACTACTTACATGATCACGTGCACTCTCTGCAGAGTTTTGTTAGTTCAGTGCTAGTTAATACCAAACTCTCTACAGAAACTCTTCTTCTCTTTTCAGACAAGGCTGATCAATGTACCTGCCTAAAACCAGTCCCCAAGCAGATTAAACTGAATTTTAGTATTATTAATCCTACACAGAACGATAGGTTTGTATCAAAGGTTGCATAAAGCTCTAGTGCAAAGGGACACGGCCACCTGCTCCTCCACCTTCCTGTGTGTTGTGTCTGGCAGTCACAGGAACATGCTTGTCTAATCCAGATGAAATTACCCACGTTTTTTCTGGGTTAGTTTTTTTCAGTTTCTTCCCTGAACTGGGTTACAGAGGGATGAATGCTAGACATAACCCATGATATGCATAGCTGGGAGCAGAGAGGGTGGAGGTAGTGTTTTGCCCCCTCTTACGTAGCTTAACCCAAAGGATTCTCAGAAGTAGATGCCATGCAAATTATCCAGATTATCCACTGGAATAGAAAAAATAATTTGTGCCCTTCAGGCAGTCCCTATCAGCCCTATAACTGGCAGCAGGTGACAGACCAAGAACTAGCCTGTAGTCTGTTCCATCCAGATGGGTGATGGGAGAAAAATTATTTGGGATGGCTGTTTCTTTGTCGTGATCTGTGATATTCCTTCCGTTGTTTGTATTCACAGCTCCTGCTCTGGATGTAGACTGGCAGAACAACACTACTTTTGCCTCCTGCAGTACTGACATGTGCATCCATGTATGCAGACTTGGCTGTGATCGTCCCGTTAAAACCTTTCAAGGACACACAGTAAGTTTAAAAAGTCCAAAATGTTAGTGATAAAGTCACAGCAGCATGTTACCATGATGGCAGATGATGTGTTTGCAGGATATGTTCTAGCAGCAAAGGTGTTACACCCCACTGTTTCCCTAAAAGCATATTCATTGAGAGTGAGTGATTCACTGCCTGAGAAGGGATAAAATGTTCAAATCACCATAGGAGGCAACACCCCCGGCTTAAACAGTGAGAGTGTTTCTGTGTAGCATGAGCTGCAGACTAAAGGCACATTCATAAATAAGATTCTGTTTTCTGCTGGCTGAATTTCCTTTACTAAATGAGAGCTATGAATAAGGAGAGAACAGTTCACCTCCAGCCATTGTTCAGTTTTAGAATCAATTTAATCTAATAAGATGTATTAAAGATGTATTTCCCCACTCTTTTCTTGGTGATACTTAATGACTGTCAAAGGTTAAGTTTTCTAGGTTTCATTTGTGACAAAACCTGCAAACATTTACTGACCCATAATTTAGATGTTAGCTTCCAGAACTGTTTATTTGGAGACCTCTGTCTTAGTCTGTGGTTAAAATGATATTTGGTGAGGGGGTTGTACATTCCTAACAATACACTGGTGCTTTTTATGATTATATGAAATGCACCATTTTGTACTTGATCCAAATTTTCACTTCAAATTTATCTGTACTTGCTTTTAATTATTACTGAAACATGTAAAATGTATAAAGAAAAATTTGAATATTTTCTAGGATTGTTGTCACTGAGACCTTGGACCAATTTATCTTTTTAAGAAAACAGTCTTTCCCTTTTTATAAAATGCTTTTGGTGTCTTTAGCTATAGCCGTGGAAGGGCATGGTAAAGTTACTTACTACCAAGGGGATACACTAGGCTTAGTTAATTACAGAGTGCTGGGAAGACTGATAGAAAAAGCATCCTAAACTGTTTAATATTCCATCATGGAATTCATTTTACACATACACTTCTGTTTAGAGAGACCAGCATTGTTGTAGAGCTACAATATGAAGAACTGTCAAGTCCACGAAACTTTACACCCCATCAGTATCAGTATTTTCTGTTGAAAACTTGTATCATCAAGTCTGCAGAACATTAATGAAAGAAATGGCCCAGTTTTAAAAAGAAGCTAATGCTGTATCATCAATCTGTCAGGGTTTATTTAAATCCTAGGATATGACAAAAGGATAGGAACAGCTTTGTGCCAGAACACACATCAGAAGATTGTTTGTGTGTATTGTTCAAAGCAAGGATGGTTCCACTCTGAAATGCCACTTAAATAGCATGTTGGGGAGGCAGCACTGCTTTTTTCTACTCCTGCAAGCACCCAGCACTTTAATTTATGGGTGAACTTGTTCCATGCATAAACCTTGAGTGCCCTCTGCTGAGTGCCCAGTACGATGCAGTAACTGGAATATTTGCTTAATAAAATCACTCTTGATTTCAGAATGAGGTGAATGCAATCAAATGGGACCCATCTGGCATGCTACTAGCATCTTGCTCCGATGACATGACATTAAAGGTAAAACCATTTCCATCCCTGTTGTTCAAAAAGCAAGGACAAAAAATTATGTCTCTTTTTCAGTCTCCTCTAGAATGATGGTACTGTATCACTTCAAACTCTGCATGAGCAGTAGTTTCTGTTTTGTCCCATATTTCTTGAAGCAAATCTGAAAGACTGAAGACAGAGAAGCAAACACTGGGGAAATGGAGGCATCCTATCCAAATAAATGTTACATGACTGATATGCCATTGCCACAAAAATGTCATAGTTTAAGTGTAGATAATACAGAACTTCAGCAGCCCAAAACCCTTTCTCATTTTTCTTTTCCAGCCACATCAAATGAAGGCTGTCTCTGTAGGAGTAGCTGTATGTTGTTATAGCAAAGCCTTCCTGCTGGACTGTTGGTTTATGCTGGTTCCATGAAGAAAGCAAATATCTCAGGAAGGATTTGGTTTTATGGGTAGAATTGTACCAGTAATTGTACCAGTTTCCTTGCAGTATGGTTGTGTTAATTGAGACTCAGATCTCTTTGCACTGCTGATTGACACAGCTGAGTCTTGAGATGCTTCTAGCATGAAACTGAGGCAGCAGCAGCATTTGCAGATGAGAGCTAAGTGAATGTCAGCATTATGAATATTTCCTCTTCATAGGTAGAGTGACTTCTGCTCTGTCTTTGCCACATACCCACTGAGGTTTTCATCATTTTGGATTCTAGATGTGTTATTGTAGGCCAGTGACAGAGCTGGAAATTTACAGAAAACAGGGGCAAAAGGAAGCACCTTGACTGTCACATTGCCACAAAGCAGTATTGCTTAACTTACTTCTCTGCTTAAACATCCTGACCCAGTGGTAGCACATCTTTTTGGTGCCCAGTTGCATGCTGTGTTTTAAAAACCACCATGGTTCGATGGTATTGTTACCAGTTCAAATTCCTGACCACTGAATTTGTCACAAGGCCTGGTGGTTTGCTGTCCCTGGCTTCACCTGAAGGTTTATAAAAACCTTCAGTGACGGAGACAGCAGATGCTCCAAATTAAGGCAATTATTCTTCTTCCTTTTCCTTTGTAAATCAGTCCTCTCCAACTTTTTTCTTCTCTATTTTTAAATTCATGAGCTTTTCCTATAACTTCTTGGAACATGCTGTCTGTCAGCCGTAGAACATGGCTTAGCTTTGTGTAGCATTTACAGAAGCAGTCTCAGGTGCCCTGAGGGGAATTCAGCATAAGAGCACATCATTCTCCTGGTGCAGACTTAAAACAAGTGAGTTGAGTCATTACCACATTTTTGGTATCTCTCTGAAACTGATGAACTAAATTTGAGTTATTTTCCCTGCAGTGAATTCCTTCATCTTACTTTCTCAATTAGCTGAAGCAAAAAGGTACTAGATTATCTTCATCTCTGTTGAGATGCAATATTGAGCATATTCTTCATCTTATGCTGCAGTATTTGGCCATATAACACTGCAGAAACAGTGACTGTCTTCCATCTTCTGTACTGTTAAAAACACGAGGGAAGCAAATGGAGTTCAGGAGGAAAAGAAAGATTTTACTAGCATAAGAGAAAACCTCTGTGTTCTAAACAGTTGCTGCAATTTTCTTCTCGTTCTTTAAAATTACTGCTGTTGCAGTGTATAAATAAAATTCAGGTTAAACTTCTTCAAATAGATAAACTTCTGTGTGAAGATAGTTACAGGCTCTTGGGAGTACAGCAATTCTTTGGTTCTTATCTATTGAATAAGTACCGTTCAATGTGTAACTCTTTTCCCTATTGCAGTTATTTTAATGTATGTGCCAAATTGCTGCATTAATAAATTATATTTATGTGTATTCAGGTGAGTTGAGATCTCAAATAAACAAATGGTAAGAATAACATAGAACTAAAATAATTCAGCTAAGAAGAGATTAATAAGGTTACTATTTTCCCTCTTCATTATTTCTCTGACTCAGATTTGGAGTATGAAGCAAGATACCTGTGTACATGATCTTCAGGCTCACAGCAAAGAGATTTACACTATCAAATGGAGCCCTACAGGACCAGGCACCAGCAACCCAAACTCCAACATCATGTTAGCAAGGTAAAAAATGCACCCCTTTTTCTTGCCTGCCAAGAAGAAGGATCATCTTTCTGACGTGTAATCCTGCTGTCACTTTGCCATCAGTCTTCCTGCAGACAGTTCCACTAAAAAGTATCTGTGCATGTAACTCAGGGGGATGGATACAAAGGGAAAGGATTCATATTTGAAAACAAGAAGGGGAACAAAGAAAGAAAATTTAATCAAGTGGTATTTAACTTTTCACCTGCCTTGATAAAATGGTTATAAATTTGGCATTGCACTTTCACATCCAGCATCGGGTTGTTAGGAGTGAAAATCTTGAGGCAAGTGCTCTCAAGATTGAGGCAGCTAGAATGATTTCTAACTGGGGTCATGCAACTCACCTGGGCAGTTAGAGAAAATTTTTGTAGCCTTCTTAGCTAATAGAGTAAAGCTTGGATAGTCTTTGAAGTTCCACTTGAAAATCAGTGCAAAATTCTTCTTTGAGCCCAGGAAATACATTTACTTGTAGAGTAAATTTGTTAAACAAGGCGAAGCCATTAGGAGTAAGGTCTCTCTGGACACATTTATCCTATTAATGACAATATATATTTGATCTTCCTGAATAAAAGGAGGTAGAATCTCAAAACTGGGGAGCTTGGCCTTCTTAGGGCTACATAGAGCACACCTAGATAAGCCGTAAGGGTCCTTATACGAGAATTCAGTTCTATAGCTGTAGTTCTTCAGATTAAAAACATACAGGCTGTGGTACATTTTAGCTTTTCTGTTTGAAACATTATGTCTTGCTTAGCCAAGGGAAAAAAACCTGTGGTGTTCTCTTATAACAGTTACAGTATCACAGTGCAAATTGATTGAGACCCAGATGATTACATTCTCGTGTTTGAATGCTTCTTGCAGCGCTTCGTTTGATTCCACGGTTCGGCTGTGGGACGTTGACCGAGGAGTCTGCATCCACACGTTAACAAAGCATCAAGAGCCTGTCTACAGTGTAGCTTTTAGTCCTGATGGAAAATATCTAGCCAGTGGGTCCTTTGACAAATGTGTCCATATATGGAATACTCAGGTACTGTTTTGCCTCCTGTGAAGCACATCTGGTTTAGATGACGCATAAATAGCAAAAGCTTAAAGGGAAAATGTGTACCTAGGTCATGCATGACCTGCCTGCCAGGGTGAACCTGATTGTATTGGCTGGCACAAATCCATGGCATTTGAGTCACTCAGGTGCAGTGAGGTGACTGCCCAGAACAGTCTGCTCGGTCTGCTTTGTATGCTAAAACAAGTAGCATGCATGAAAATTGGTATATTGTATACAATTGTTTTGAGTCATCAGCTTTGTGAAGCAAAGGTCTATATTAGAAATAAGGGATACTTTTATTTAGTTATAAACTGAGGTCAGCTGTGAATCTGATGCTCCTGGCTTAGATTTTGTGAAGAGGAGATATAGCTACAAAGATGTACAGGCAGGAGACTGGTGATAGTCTGGAGAAAAGCGGGACATCATAGTTCCACAGATGTAATTCTGGATACTGGTGCCTCACAACCTGAATTAGCAACAAACTTTAGAGAACACATCAGCCGAACTCTCCAGGCCTTTACTGTTCCAGAGCTGACAAAACCAGATGTATTTAGTGTCCTACTGTTTCTGGAGGACGTTACAAAGAACAGTTTCCTAACTGTTTCCTAACCAGTTTCCATCACGATGTGGAGGTGGCCAGAGCTGGGTGATCTGAATAGACCTTGTAACGTAGCGCCACATGACAGAGAAAAAGAAAGGGAACTTCTGTATCCAATGTCTGCGTGCTGTTTTGCTTTGTAGAGTGGAACTCTAGTACATAGCTACAGAGGCACCGGGGGCATCTTTGAAGTCTGCTGGAATGCTAGAGGAGACAAAGTGGGAGCAAGCGCATCAGACGGATCGGTAAGGATCATCAAACATTGCAAAGGCTGAGTGGAGATTTCTTTTCTGGGGAGCATCAACAAAAAACAGGATGCTGTATTTGCCTCCTGGGACAGAGCCAAAGGCAGAGCTGAAGACACAAATAAGTAGCTCTGTGTAGTGTATTAAAAATGCTCCTGCTTTGAAAGGTTTGGAATACTAGGAGGTGGTGTTCCTGTGGGAAATGAAGAATGCCTGTGGAATAGGTGAATACTGCTGAAGATTAGAATGACTTTTAAATGCATATTTGACAAGAACAACAGTAGTGTTGTTTCTATCATTATCTATCAGTTTTACTGAAGGAGCAGATAACAGCAGTCAGCTCTGTAACAAACAGTTATCCTGGGGCTTTCAGAGTTTGATTCCACAGAAGAATATTCCTATTCCCTTGAATAGGAGTCACTAAAGGAGGGAATTTTCAGCATGATACCCAAAGATTTTGTCATATGGTAAAGGAGAAATAACTGCTGTGGAGATACTGATTATTCCTTACCATTTTTTGCTGTTTATGTTACTTCTAAAAAAATTCAATTGTAGCATGATCAGCTTGTGCAGGACACACGTGCCTGGCTGGCATAACTACTTTGGAGCAGTATTTTTCAACTGGTTTTAACAAAGGAAACCTCTATGACATGATTCAGTTGTTGGAGCTTAGTTGTGCCTTCTCAGACAGTGCCATGCCTGGCTTCCAGCAGCTGCTCCAAATGGGCACATGTGCACTGCCAAACCTGCATCTGTTTTGGATATATTTCAGAAGTGGAAGTGAACATGATATTTAGGCAACTGAATAGATCCCATAATCTTACGGGATGTGCCACCAAAATGTTTGTTAGTAAACCAGTGAAAGCCCAGTGAAATATTAAATGTCTGGGTTCCATTTGGGCTTTCTGCCATGTCAGTTTGTTCCTTTACTTGTGTGCCTGTAAACCAGTACTTGAGAGCGGCTGATGTGAAGCTGGGGAGTGTAACATCCACCTGCCTGGTCTGCCTGTGTACAGGGTGCATGAGTGGGATTTCCACATCACCTTCACAAATGGTTCTTAACATGGGTCTTCTCTCCGCAGGTTTGTGTTCTAGATCTGCGGAAGTAAAAGTGAAATGTTTTAGAAGAAATTTCAAATGGACCAGCAGTGAATGTGTGGGGAGAAGCACTCTTCAAAACTATTCTTAACAGCTCCAGAACTGTACAAACTTGAACAAAGTTAGAGTGTACTGTGAAACCGACTCTCCCTGGCCACAGGTGACTTGTATTTTGTCCGTAACCTTCATCAAGGAGTAAAAACGCAGTCACTTCAGAGGGGGAGGGAATGGTTTCCACCTGGAACATTCAGCCTTGGAAGCATGAAGCCACCAGCTAGGCATTGCACTGTTTGGTTTGCATCTGAGAACTTGCTCTGATGGCTGGGGAAAAAAAAAAAAAGCTGTGCCAAAAAAATTAATAAAAAGGAAAAAAAAAAAGAAAAAAAAAAGAAAAATGCTGTGATAAACCAAAAGGGAAAAAAAAATCCTCCTCCATGCGGTGTTGTATTTTTTCCTTCCAATTTGGACACTACAGTTGCTCTCCCAAAGGACGTTCAAAGACCAGTTTGTACTGATGAAATGCTCAACTTTGTAATCACAACACTTTCTATTTTCTAGACTACTTTTTTTGTTCAGTGGTTTTTCTATCAGCTGGAATATTACAGCCTGGAGGATCGCAGGCTTAGGATGAAACTTTTGTTTTCCCTTTATTTCTCCCTTCCACTCCCAACTTTTCCTTCCTTTTTTTTCTCTTCTTTCTTTTTGCCCCCTTTTTTTTTTTTTCTTTTCCCTGTATGCCCATAGTAGATGCAGCCAGGTGGACATGACAATGAAAATTTTTGACAGACTGCTTCTCCTCTCTTCTGTATCTTCCTTTTCCTTTCTTTCTCTCCATTTAAAAGAAAAAAAAATCCTCCATGCTTCAGATCTTAGCGTCTCAAGGGCACTTTCAGCAAATTGTGTAATAAGTGCTTTATATAAGAATGCAGTGCTGGGGAAGATTTTTACAGGAGAAAGATGACTTTTAACAGAAAGAACCCAGTGTATTTTTGGAAAAAAAAATATTTTTTATGTTAAACAGTTTTAAAAGCCTAAAATGGCCACAAAATGTAGACCAGTTGTGTAATTCAAGCAAAAAGAATGACACAGAGTCCAGGGAACATGAAAGGCACAGTATCCTTTTTCTCTCCTCTCTCAGAAAGTGCTGTAAGAAAAAATGGTGTTTGATACAAGAAATACCAGTCCTTTACTAAAGTCCTTTTCCAGAAGCCAGCCATTTACATAGTCTCATTCCATTTTCTTATGGCTGTTTGATGATGTAAACTTATTCAAAGAGATTCAGAAGTCTGAGACTATAAATATAGCATTCATCTTCTCTAGTCTATATTTTTGTTTGTTTTCAGTAACCAGGAGAAAATGCTTGTTTATTTCTTACCTCTAGAGATAGTTCAGATTTTGACAGAATATGGGTTTGGCTGCCTGTGGCCTTGCTGAGCAGTGCTGTCTTCCACTATTCATGATTCCAGTCAGTCAGTGGGGTTTTACCACTGAATTAATGAGACCAGGTGAACTGAAATTACTGACTGCATCTGTCACTGTTGAAGAATGGCCTCTCACCGAGCTCCTGTCCATCCAGGGAGCACACACACCAAGAAGAAGGCTCTGCCATTGCAGCAGGTGGTGCTGCTGCCACCATGTGTGTGCTGTCTCCTGCAGGGAGAGCTCTGGGTCTGCCCTTGGAGGCTCTCACTGTCTGCCCAGACAGAAGACAGTGAATTCATATGTAAGTTCTGTCTCAGCGTGTAAACCACGGTAAAGGTGTGGGGGCTGAAATGATCAGAATGAGCAGGGAGAGTTCCAAAGCACCAGCTACCCACTCTGGAGATTTCCTTATTGCAGCTGTGACACCTGCACATCTGCCAGCTGAAGATTGCATTACTCTAATTGAGGAAATGACGAATGCGAAGGACACATAGGCAGAGTTTACTGAAAGTGCTGTAAACCAAAAGGCAGCCTTGGGGTTGTGTCAGACATGACACAGGTGTGTCCTCTCTACAGCCTAGGCTAGGATCTGTAGGAGAGGGTAAACAGGCCACAAGCCTCTTAACCGATGTAGAGCCTTCCTGGCCAAAGTCGCTGTGACACGACATCTTCCCCTTGGTTTGGCCGCCGCTGCTGAAGGTGGGATTTGATCTGAGCACGTCCAGAGCCCTCGGGCTGAACTGGTGCCGTGAGACCTGCTGAGCTCCAGGGCATCATTGTGGAATCTGAGCACCATCTTTCCTCTGGAGTTTTCTTCTCTGCATGCTTGCATCTGTAAGGGGTCTTAGTCCTTCTAGTGGAACTAGCCACTGCCAGCTTCAGCTGCGTTTCCTAAAGATACACCTTTGGAAAGGAGAAAAGAATGGAAAGACGTAACTGCTAAAAGTGTTAATCCTGAGGTGAAAACAGTTATGTGGGATTTTGGTTACTAGTGATAGTTAGGCTTTTTTGTAATTTATCTCTAATAATTGGATGCCAGGCAGTATCAAGGATTATTTTTGGTGTTAAATGCTTTTATTGTTGGTTTTAGTTTTTGCACCAAGAGCATGGCCGTAGATCACCATGCGGCAGTTTTGCACTCTTTCTAATTACCACATGTACCTGCTAATTTAAAGTCACTACTCTTTAAAAAAAGAAAAGACGACTTGCTCAGAGAGTGTTGAACTTGAATACAAAGGTGTCATGTGGTTTTATGAAGCACGGTTTGGCCAATGATTTGATTGCAGTCATTGCTTGGAAACGGTTAAATTCCTTCGCTGCTTTTTGGTGGCATTTCTGAGAATAACAAGCAGAAGTTGCCAGTCTGTGGGAGGGCAGCACTGATGGGGCTCTGGTCTTGCCTCTATCCCTTGAGTGACACCTGAATAGGCCAGACCTCAGGATTTGAAGAGATTAATTTGCTCAATGCTGCATGACTGGCTGGCTCCACAGCCCATGATTCATAGTTGTTCCCAGGATAGCTACTGTAGATAACAGGGCAGTGTCCGTGATGCCTGTTCCTTCTTTGCCATATTTTTAATTTGTCAGAACACCACTTTGCTTGCCTATGTGGAGGTAAGAAGCCAAGATTTGAGTATCAGTTGGTTTGCAAAGCTCATGTGTGAGAGAGGCTGCTGCTCCAGGAAGTTTTCTATAAGAGACCATCAGAGTTAAAAGCAGTGCATGTGAGGAACTAAGAAAATTCGCTTTTCTTACCTTCTTACAAAATCCTAAAGACTGGAAACTCCTGGAAGATGCTCTAGTACATAGTTTCCAGCTGAAATGAGAGCTGGTAAGGAAGGCAGGAGGTGCAGTTGCAAAGGTTAATCTTAACCTAAGGAGGTGGTTTCTTCAGGACACAGTGGGGAGAGAGGCTTTTCCAGGCTGTGGTTCAAGGTGGATGTCTCAGGCTAGACTTGCAGCACCGTTCTCCTGGGAGCTCTCCCTCCCTCCCTGCCTCCCTCCAGCAGCATTCCCAGCTGGCAGAGCCTCTCCGGGACTCCCTGCAATAGAACTGCCTCAAGCAACAGCCATGGGGAATTCATAAGATTTCTTCCTAGAATTTTGTTTATAGTTCTTTGTAACAGAAGAGAAATGGAAAAACCTAAGTGACCAAACAAGATTATGAAACCATCCAGAGACTTGCTGGATTTTTATTATTGCTGGCTGTCTGGAACTGGCCTGGAAGTGAAAAATCCTAGTTTCTGAAAAACCGCTGTACTCTGTGGGTTAGAAGGATACTGAGTCTTTTATGCAGAAAACACTGGGTCCCTTATGGGGCAATAAAGGGCCTGACTTACAGGGTTATACACACATTAACCCCATGCTACATCTTAGAAATTTCCTTTTAATTTGTTTAAAAAAAATAGCTAATTTTAGAGCCAAGTGAAGTGCACTTTGTCAAATGTAAGGGTCTGCTTTGTTTTTGGGTTTCTTTTTCTTTTTCCCTTTTTGGTTTTTCCTCCTTTTTTTTCCTCTTACTGCCTTTTTAAAAGATGTGGTTCTTTGTCAATTGCAGAAATGTTCTTTCAGCCACTCACTGAAATTCTGAATTCTGGCTTCTGCAGTTTTTATTGTCTGTGTCAGACTTGCAGCCAGACTTGGTTCTCATTTAAGCATTTCCCAGATTCTGTTGAAACAACATCAACCCTTATTTTGTTTCTCCCCCACCAACACTTTCTTCAAATTCACCTTGTGTATTGTAGCTCATTTGTTTTAAGGAGAGAATCAACAGATCATATTCAGTGTCTTGAATAAATTGCTATATTTTGATATTAGAGAATTCTGTGCGTGTTGTTCCTTATTCTTTTCTGGCTGTTTTGCATCCTGCACACAAGAGCTGGGGTTGAGTGACTACAAGGTGTGGTGTCACATTGTAGTGTCACAATTTAAGTTGTGATGTATTGTCACTGGCCTGTGGGTGTTTAAAGACCTTGACCAATATACAGGGCATGGATGCTTTAGCCTCTAATTTGCTTTACTTTGTTACAGATTACCACAAACACCACACAACTCACCATTAGCAAGTACACCTATAGTAAAGAAAGCAAATACATACATACATATATATATATATATTTATTTATTTATTTGTTTGTTTGTTTGTTTGTTTATTTAGAGCTATTGCAGAGTAGTATCTGCAGCATTGGTATAGCAACAAACAAATATAGCAGTACCCAATAGTAGGAACAATTAAGTGTATATATATATATATATATATAAATTACAAGTTACAACTAAGTTGTTACTACTGAAGCAAACTTGGCCATAATACAACAGCAGATACACTTAGGATTAATTACATGTATAGATTAGACACTGAGCTGCAGATCTCAGAAGGGGCCCAGGCATCCCAGGGATGGGAGGATAGAACAGGCCAGCCCCAGACTTGGGGTGAGCGAGGGAGCAGTAGAAAAACAGGCAGGATCTCCTTTCAGACACAATCCATGCCATGGAGTTTGGAGTCAGCAAGGCTTCCCCAACAATGGTCCAAGGACCTGTGTAGGAAAGGGGCAAGGATGTGCAGTGCAGGAAGAAAGAGAGAAGCTGATTTGGATAGAAAATCATTTCCATATCATAGAGACATAAGAGGGTGCAGGACACCCCCACTTGGAGCAGCCAGTGGATGCAGCTAATTTCTGTTTTTCACCTGGGACACCCAACAGATTATGATTTCAGTTCTATTCTGGGACTTGTCCTGCTCTTGCAGTTGAAACAGCCAGTGGAAGTTACCAATACATTCTTTCTCAGGATGTAATCCCCTTTTTCCCAAACTATTTTTCAGCTTTTCAGAAGATTTACTGTTGCAGTTTCCTGGACTTGCACTTTCTGAGGGTATCTCAGGATGTCTCTGGTACCCAGCTGCACTTCAGAGATGTTGTCTGTGCTTCTCAAGAATGCTTCTGCCCTGGGCTCACAGCTCCCAGACTGGCTGGCAGTTTCTTTCCCAGAATTTTGGCAGACTTCTCCTGTTGAGTACTCTTCCTCTTTGAATCAGGTCCGCTTTATGGCTGGTCACATCACATGTTTACTGTTTGATTTTATTTCCTCCCATGCTGTATTTATTGGAAATTTATACAGCTGGTAAGGAACCAATTTGAGTAAGACTGGGTTGAAGTACTTTTTAAAGTTTCCTTCAAAACAGTTTCCTGTAAAGGAAGTTTCTCCATATAAAATAAATTGGACTCTAGTTCTGATCAAGGTAAATTGCTACTTTTTCTTTACGCTAGCCAGGCTAAAATTCAACTTTGCTTGAGCAGTTGGAAGGTTTTGAAGAACTTCAGAAAATTCCACTCATATGAAGTTGCCACAGTCATCCCCTCCAGCTCCCAGGGGCTCCTTTCTCTGCTTAAGGCTCAAGGCACTGACCTGAATGGATGCAAGGGGAGGGGCTTGCTTAGCATTAACAGGCTGAATGTTGTATCGATTTTGGTTGGGGTTTATTCCACAAAATGGTTTCCATGGTACTTGGGGGGATTCCCCATGAAATGGGGTTCTTGCTTTGTGACCATGTAAGAGGCTGAACCATTGACATGAGCTAAGGCTGATTGTCCAAAGCCTTCGAAAGGAATTAGTGGTCAGAACAAACACAGTCCTGTGTATCACATCATCTAGTTCTGAGGTGTTTTAGGACGCAGAGCATTAAGTTAGGATTAATATATAACATTTGGAAAGACAGAGGGGCAAGAAAAGCTGGTGTGCTGATGATGAGCACCTCAACAAATCATATATTCAAAAAAGAGAATGCAGTGCACTTCCATGACACTTGTGTCAGTTCATGTTCTGACATTTCCACAGCACTAATGGCTTCGTAACAGCTTCTCAAAATAAAAATATGAGAGCTAAGGAGACAGCTACAGTAGGGTTGGAGCTTCAGGGGTAGTGCTGTATCAAAGTTCTCACTTTACCTGCTTCTTAAATAAATGCTATGTGATGGTCCTATTTTTAGTCATGTTATTTTCAGGCATGTTTTCAGACAATGTGTGACTGTCGAAGTAAAATTGTAGTTTAGTTTTTCTGCATTTATCCTGCATATATTTACTTAGCCTGAAAATTATGTGACAACTAACACTGGAAGCATTGAGCAGTCCTAAACACTTGCTTCTCACTTCTGTCAGTGTGCAGCACAATTAAGGATACTTTCAGAGCTATTCTGGGAAGATGTAGTATTGCAGCATCTCACTCAAAACAACTCCTTTCCCTGCCATCATTCTGTGTATCATTTCCAGCCAAGAGTGAGATCAGCACTGACCATTAAGAGCACATGCAATTTCATATGAAGCTCTGTGGTATAAAAAGTAATTTTTAAAGCTTTGAAGTCTTTTAAGTGAAGAAATGACTCACTTGGCAAGGAATTTATCATCATTGCTGACTCCTTTCCCAATAGGAAGGAAGATCTTTGTTTCCTTAGAGATAGGTTTTTTTTCAATTTCCTTTTGAATATATTCAAAAAACTAGAAGAATACAAAACCCAATAGCTTCAGGAAAGCAGCTATATCCTCTTGTATGGCTGCAAGGTCTAACATCTTTCGCCTTCAGAGAAGAAGCCTTGACTTTACCATGTAATTCATTAGTCATTACTTTGATACAAGAGATCAAAAAAAGATTCTGCTCATCACTTTCCTCTCCTTCCCATAAAATACTGGGACAAAGTTGACATCCTCATCCTTCACTAGAGTGATTCATCACAGTCAAATGCACATCAGACAGAAATGGATTTGGTTGCAAAGCCCTGCCATTCTGCAGTTCCAAAACTCATGAGAATTACCTCTCTAGGCTTCTGAAAACCCATGGTGTCCAGTGAGCATCACATCCCTACACATTGTGTTGCAGTTCCCGAAAAATTCTGAGTGTTTTTTTGAAGGGAAAGACAGAAATGTCAGACCCTTAGGAGGGCATTTGAGACATCCTGCAATCCTTGCAGCCATGGTGTCCTGCCAGCTGGACTGAAAGAGCTGTTGAGTGCCTGCAGAGTGCTGTCAGGGAGGGCACTGTGGAAGATGAGTGAGGGTAAAGAGGTGACAGTGCAGAAGTTGCAGGGAAAATACAGCTGCTACTCCCTGGCTGGAGCATGGGGAGCATATCTGACCTCCCCCACACTGCACAATCTAAGGGGACTAAACAGACGATGGAGCAGAGTGGAGACCTCAGCCAGGATTTGTCCAAACCTTTGCAGAGGAAGGAACTCAGTGGTACTTCCTAGCTGAAGAGCTGCATAGCACCTGAAAAACAAGGGAGATAAAGGAAGCCCTAGAACAGCAACCATGGCAAAATCCCTCTCCTTGGATTGGCACGTCCCCATCCCAAGGCTGTCTCAGGTACTGTGCTGACATACCCACCCCCAAGGTACGAGCCCCCCTCAGGGAGTAAGGGGTGGGGCTGAAGTCACTCAATCTCCACCTAAATACAAAGAAATAGTATAAAAGTAAGTTGAGAATGGGAAGAAGTCAGGGAAGTCTCCAGAGTAACTTCTGGGGTCAGTTGATGGGGTGAACCTGTCTTCTCCCCCACAGGGGACACCTGGTGGGCAAGATCTGTGTTCCGTGTGTATGGAATGATTTTCTCCGGTTCACGTTTTTTTAGGATTGGATCTTGTCACTGTGTTGCTTTGAATACGGTTTTTCTGTCAGCCACTATCCTCAGCAATCCTTGAACCCTGACCTGTCACAGCTTCATTAATAATGAGTGTTATTCTGTAACCTGCTAATGTGAGTCCTTCAAGGGCGTTGACAGAGTAATCAGGCATTAAGGGTTTGAGAAAATCTGCCTTTTTCACATGACAGGCAACCTAGACTGCCAAGACAGTGATCTGATGGGAAGAGCCCTCAGCATGGTGTTTCCTTCCTTTCAGCCCTGGACAGAGGCTGCTTGTCAGCTTCTTTCCCAGAGGCTGGTTTGGGGAGAATCATGAGAAGTTTGTGCGCAATGAAAGGACCGTGTCATCTTCCTCCACAAAGGATGACAAAGGCAGAGTGCTTCGGTAAGTCCACACAGACATCCTTTTTTCTTTAATATCCCCATTAAAGGTCCAGGTCTCATGACTTGATCAAAGAATCCATATCAAAGCAATTTTAAAAAATGTAACATTTCTAATCCACCAACATTTAGGGTGGCATCCTGACTTAGGTCTGCTTCAGTACAGAGACATTGATGAAGACTGTACGAAGAGCTATAAACATTTTTTCACGTACAAGCAACATTAGTTTTCAAGAGAAAATCCTAGCTATAGAGTGGTAAAAAATGTGTTGGTACAAGATAATTTTTTTAAAAGGGCTCTGGACTCTGTACCAGAGTCTGTAAAAGATCAATAAACTCAAGTGTATTTTTCCAGATGAATATTTGGAAACTGAAGGTGTTGGTATGGGAAAAGCCAGCACTGCTCATCACTCTACAAGTTCCACCAGCCCCCTGGAGACTGGGGGAGTAGTAGATTAACTGCATACATCACTGAAGACCCCTCACCAAAAAAACCCCAACATTCCTGTCTGTACAAAACAGCACATTTCTGCCTGCTTTTTGGTTTCTGCAGTGACAGAGAAGCGAGCAGGTGGGGAGAGAGAGAGACTAGTCTGTGCTCAGCTCTAAGCTGAGAGCTTGTCCCACAGCTTTTATCACCAAACTTTGCAAAACTTTTACTTTAAAAACAACCACCAACAGCCTGATCTATTTCTTGAGCCAGGTCTATTCCAGTAGGAACTGAACAGCAGCACCTCTAGCAGAAAAGAAGAAATTTAATTTTATAACATGTTGCCACCTGAACCACTCCTTCCCCCTCTGAACCACAAAAGGGTTGGTGCTCATTCCTCCTTTGGTGGAATGATAAGCTGATCAGCTCCCAAAATGAAATTAATTTGAGAGAATGAAAACCATCTTGCTTTCTCCTGTACTATTTTGGCCTTAATCATTAATATTTTCTTTCTCTGTGCTATACCCTGCATGCTTTGGGCTGAGGAAGATACTATTGCCCAGCAAGTGCCGTGTATCTGGATTTTTTTATGAAATTGAAGATGTCATGTTTGGACTTGCCTGTCTCAAACAACTATTGTACAGTTGTCTCTTGGAGGCCCATGTATCATTGCTGTAGTTGGTTGAAATAAAACAAAACCAACCAACCACCCCAACTGTCATTGGAAAATAGCCGTGAAAAAAAAAAAAAATTAGAGAAGGCAAAGCACTGGCAATTTTATGAAAAGATGTTGCTGGAATTTTTGATGGTGTTTTTGAAGGATATTTGTGAGCGGTTAACTGAATGTTAAAATTTTATTTTTATGAAAATTTGAAGTTTTCTTGAACAAAATATTTGTTCATCACTTCAGGTAGTATCTTCTCGGATGTTTGTTGTTTTTTAATAAAATGCAGTAACATTTGGAGAAGAAAAACAAAATCTTTCTACAACAAAGCCAATTAATTTATTGTTTTTCCATCAGCAGAAACTGTTTCTATGAATCTAAAACCTAGGGAGTACTTATATGTGTGTGCTGTGATGTGTGTGTGCAGTGACATCTGAGTTTTTGTGTCATTCCACCTGAATATTTATCAGTTCCTTTCACAAGTGTCTGCAGAAGCAAGGCAAGAGCCCATCCCACAGTTTCACAGGTATGATTAGAATCTCATCTGGAATAAAGTGAATCCATTAAGTGACTGTCTACAGTAGGATATCTTTACAAAATAAATGAAGACAGTACATACCATTTTTGTCTCCCAGTAATGTACCAATAAAACTAGTATTTGAGGATGTTGCCATGAAAAAACAAACAAACACTTTTTTTTATAAGGTTTTACAGCTAAGCTAACAGGCTGGTGCTCAGGCAGCTGTGCTGACAGGAGCTGATGCCAGGGGCAGGCAGCACCCAGACCATCTTTCCCAGCCCCACTGGGATCCCTGAGCACAGGGCTGCAGCTCCCTGGGCTTCCCCTGAGAAAATACTGCCCAGCTGGAGCGAGGGGTGTCCTACCACCAAGGCCAGCATTGATTGCATTCCTCCCTTCTTTTGGCCCAGTGAAGAAGGAATTCTGTGAGCACAGTGGAGGGGCAGCAGCTCAGGCACGAGCAGCAGCTCCCATTACCCCATTCCCTGGGAGATGATAAAGACATCTGGAAGAGAGGAACAATTCTGCTTGTGGAGCCTGCTGGCTGCCTCTGTCTTCAGCTCACCCATTCATGCCTTTCACAGGTTTCCACTCAACATTGGCTCATTTCCAGTGAAGTCATGGAACTCACGAGTGACAGAGCCCAGCAAACAAGGGTAAAAGGCCTCTATTACACTTAAAGACGCTTATAAAAAAGTCTCTTGTCTTTGGCAAAATATACTTTGCTAAGGTAGACATGATTCTTTACATTTTAAATTCAGATGTTAAATCTAAAGATTCAATCTAAAAATTTAATCTAAAAGAAAAAAATTCTAACCTAATCTAATCTAAATCTAAATCTAAATCTAAATCTAAATCTAAATCTAAATCTAAATCTAAATCTAATCTAAAAATTAAAGCTGATATACCAGCTTTCAGACTATAAACCCCCTGGGAACTAAGGAAAAAGCTGCCTTATCTAGCCTGCCCTGTATTGTTCTGGGTGTAATTGCATTCCTAGGGGATGGCTGACTGCCTGACATGGGGCACTAGCAGAGCTGGGTTGTTACCCAGAGCACTTAGTGTGGCTGGGGGAATGCTTCTGATCCTTGGCAAGTCAAGCCTGGTGCCTTGAGGAAAGGACTGGTGCGAAGAATGCTGTGCTCCCTGTCACATGCTGCCACATGACCAGAGGCAGGGTGGAAGGACGTTTCATTGCCACATAAAATGTGGTGCTCAGTTGAGTACTTTTGCCTGAGGATGGACTTGGGTTGTTGCCTTTTTTTTCTCTTTTCCTCCAGGAAATTCCCTCAAGATCTGCTGTAGCAGCAGACCAGGAGCAGATGCTATCACGTGGCTACAGCTGCAATGAATGGCTGCCAGTGTTTTCATGCTGTCCCGAGTTTTGGAGCCCCCTGAGGGGGGGGATGCTGCAAGGACACCCCACCCAACTCAGCTGGTTCCTCACATTGCACAAAACCAACCCCACGGCGTGGTTTTGCACCCACGTCTTTAAAGCGTGCCTTTTTCAGCAAGCACAGTAGCACCCACGGCCTCTGGTTCCACACATTCTCAAGACTTTCCAGGAGGCTCACAGATGCACAAGTGGCTGGGTACCTCTGTGGAGCCAGCTGAAGGGCAAGGATCCAAGGCCCCCGTTCACCCTCTGAGTCCCTCTCAGCTATGGAAAAGCAGGTGAAAAACCAGGATAGGACAAGGCTCCATCAGCAAAGGTTGTCTTTATAAATAGACCTGTCACTGTCCCCCTCTCCAGAGGGAGGAACACATCTCAATCCCTCATGGCTCTTCTCTATCCCTTGAGACCCAATATCCTGCCCACAGAACTGAGGGCAGAATCTGCCTGAATTTCCTCCCAATGCGACACAGGGCACAAAGAGACCCACGGTGCCCTTGGTACTGCCATGTGCCACAGGACAGAGCCCAGGGCAAGCCCAGGACAGAGCCCAGTGAGCCACCACCTTGCCAGCCTTCTCATCCCCAGGTATTGGCTTTGCAAGGACACAAATGTCCCCTGTGGAGAAGGCTGAAAGCTTCAAAGGCTTCTTGCTGCCCCAAAAATGTGATGAAACCCAGCAACTAAGAGATGCTGGAGCAGCAAAAAGTCTTCCCATCACTTCCATCACTGAACAGTTTCCCTATAGCTGCATGCTCGACTTTTCTCAACCTTTTGAAAACTTTACCTACAAAACCCCATGTGACTTTAGTGCTCTGAATGATTAAGAGTTTGCTTAGAAATGTGCAGTAAGAGCACCAACTTTCCATACAGCTCACAGCACATCCTAGGGAATATTAACCAGGAAAACAGATTCATGCCTGCATTCCTGGACTTGACTCTGTTCCCTACTTTCATTTCAATAAGATTGCATCTTCTTCAGCTGCCAGTTTCAATGTCCACACATATGCATGTCTGTTCCTTAAAAAATTAATAACCAGACATCATCTGACCTGTCAACTACCATGTGGTTTAGTGATCTTCCTCTGGGATTACTGTAAACCCGAGATTCTGTAAAAATTTAAACAATTTGTGGAGATCAGATAATTTATTATTATGGATACACAGAGGCAAACACTGAAGTATAAGTCAAGTATGGTTATCCAGGGGATAGGGGGATCACATGTAACATTGCACTTTCTAGCTCCATGTTATTTGGTCTACCAGAAGAAGGGCTTAATGAGAGATGTAGTTAGGATTTTGTTATTCAGACATGTGGTGCACCTCATAAATGCAGAGCTGTGGTATGCAAGAAATCTGCCTATTCACATTGTTTATTATTTTATTAGTGCTCATATTTCAGCTTTGCAATTAGCCTGAACATCTGGCCAAATAAAATGGTAATTAAATGTATGAGGTTGGCAGGTCAAATACAGTTCCATATGTCCTCTTCTACCAACAGAAAACAAGCAGGAGTGTTTAAGAAAGTATTGCAGGATGTGAGAAGGCACTTCTCCCAGAAGTTTTCATTTTATCTTTGAGTGTTTAAAAATAAGTTCTGGTGAATACAGCAAGAACTTACTCTGTGTGGTTGGATTTGATAAGCTGGCTGGGAGGCCAGGAAATTGTTTAATAGAGGCAATACTGCCCTGTATGTATAGATATCCTCTTTATGTGATTCCACTACACTAATTATATTTCAGTGCATGGATTCAACTACCTTTTTATTTTAATTAACATTTTTTTCCTCTGATAAATTCAGGGAGGCTTTGTTGTGCTCTAATACACCCAAAATACAAGAAGCTATAGTTGACAACTGCTGTACTCACGAACCAACACTTTAGCTACATACATTTTATTAGACAGTATCTGATCCAGTTTTACTTCTGTTTGCTTTTCCTCTGAGTCACAGCTTGCTGTTCCAGAGGAACAGCTGCCCTCCTGCTCAGGGAGGGAAGGGCTGTGTGACTCTGGAAGACCACAGACTCTGACTGCACCGATGGACTTCAGTATTGACAAGAGCTCTCACTTGTTAACCCAAGCCATGTTTGAAACACATCTCGGAAAAGAAATATGCAGGCCAGAGACAGGCACCTCCCACATTCACCAGGGCAGCCCTCAGACAGCTAAGCAGATACAAATCATCATCAGAATGAAAGCTAGGATGCTTTTCTGCATGCTGATGAGCACAAGGGTCTCTCAGCAGTGGGTGCACACTTAAGAGGGCGGTGGTTGTGCTGGTGTCAGAGCTGTGCTGGCCAGGACGTGGTGTCTGTGGTTTGCCTTGCTGACCCTTGAAGGACATCATTTCCCTCAAAATGAAGCTGGCTGTGGTGGCCTGTGGCTGCTCCCTCACATGCATGCAGCAAGCACATGGAGTGGGGACAGTCAGGAGATGGACCTCAAAAATACATTCCTGGTGGGAAGGGAGAGGTGTCTGCTGCAATCCTTGAAGAAGGCAATGCTTTGCCTGATTTGTTGAATAGTGAGGCAAGAACAAGGTTTGTGTAAGGTGAAATCAAATGTGGTCATGGTTACACATGAGTAGAGTCAATTATCCAATTTTAAGCTGTGAAGGAATGCCTCCTGTACATCCACTGGAGACTAGGAACAGCAGGAAAGGTATCTCTCCTCACACATACTTCTGTTATAAGTCAAAACCCACTGTCAGTGTGCTATGCAATGCCCCATAGCAATTTCTAGATACATCAAAATTAGTTCAGTTTTCTTTCTTAGGCTCTCAGAGGAGTCCTACTTTTTCCTGATGACATCCCACTAGATTACTAATACACAGACACACCATACTCACCCCAATGACAACCTTGAAAGAACAAGAAAAGAAAAGTAGCAAAGCCTGGCCCTTGCAGAAGGCTGTCCCAGAACAGGAGTGTTCCAGTGCCAGCAGCCACCTGGCACTGCTCAGGGGCTGCTCACAGCTTTGGGGGGCCAGGACTGGAGCATCCCATCTGTCCCTGTCCCACAGAGATGCTCTGGAGCAGTGAAGGAAGGGAGAGATTAGTCATTCGGTCATCTCACAGGGCCTCTTGCTACAGCCTGTCATCTCCCAAGTGCTTTCATGCCATGTAATTATTCCAGTGAAGCCAGAGACTGTTTATTTTGGTTTAAGGTTTTGCAGCTTGGTCCACACCACAGCATATGAAAAGGTTTCCTAACAATTCCACCTCCACCTTTTTCCTGCTCTTATGACCCCAGTTGTGACAAGTATTGCACTGAGAAATGGTTTCTGTTTCAAAAGGCTCAGTATAATCTGCTCATAAGGCCATGTGCTGTCTCCTCATACGTGGGTAGGTGAAAAATGACTGTGATAAAAAGAAAGGGTCTGGTGATCTGCCAGTGGTTCTGACAAGGAGAGCAGCAATAAAAAGCCATAAAACCAAAAATGTTTCCAAAAGGCACAATGTAAAAGACTTGCTACGAACCAACCACAGCTCTGTAATGATCTGCCTAAATCGTTGTGCAGTCATTGTTTAACACCTTTGTATCAAACAATTAGCTCAAGAAGCTGATTTATTTTAATTAGCCAATCAATATTTTTCAGTATTGTTTCTGCTGATCCTGAATGTCTAACCTTCCCAAGACTTCTCTGAGTGACCCAGGAAGTTAAGCTTCATGTTGTTTTCGCATTAACCTTTCAGCTGTCTTTAATTGTTATTGTTATTGTTATTGTTATTGTTATTGTTATTGTTATTGTTATTGTTATTGTTATTGTTATTGTTATTGTTATTGTTATTGTTGTTTGTTTTTTTTTTCAATAGCTGAAACTGAACTCTGTTGGAAAAGAAAGGTGGAAACAGCCAAAAAAGTTCAGCCAAAGTGGATGTGAGCAGAATTTAAAGCCCAGTCCTGGTCACATGCTGAAGAAGAAGAGGGTGATTACTTGGGCTCAAGGGGTTTCTGCCATGCCATCAGTCAAACTGTGCTGTAAACTGCTTCCAGCACACCAGACAAATCATATTACTTCTACTTTTGATATGAAGCCAAAAGCTTAGGGTAGACATGGTCATCATTGTTTCTTAACTTTCAAACAATTTGGGAATTGTTTGGATGTAGGTAACTAGGGCACTGCACAAAAAGAGGTGTATCTGAGAAGATAAGGAAAATGGATTTAATGTCTCTTCATTCAGCACAGGAAGGTATAAAACAGAGTGCTCCTCAGAGAAGGGATTATTGGTTCTACTTGCTCTGTTTTATGATGAGCACTCAGAGCGTGGAAGTGTTCTATGCAAAGGCTATCTCTTAATGCACCTGCCCCAGCAGCCACAGTCCTGTTAGGTAAGTACACATAAAGATCAGACTGAATCCATACTAAAATATAGTTTGAAGGTTTGTTTTTTCTTGAACCTGGTGTGAACTGGGGTCTTTCTTCTGAAGTGTTTGTGGAGCCTCCAATGGGCTCAATTTTTTTTTTAAATAAAGCCTTTCAGCTCCCTAGATAAAACCACACCAAAAATTCACATACATAAGCTAAAAGAAGACTATGTCAATAAGAGTCTACACAAACAGGAAATATTTGTGCTTAAGTCTGAGTCTGCTGTCACTAATGCTTTACCAGACTGTAAAGGCTGGAAATGATGGTGCTTCAGAAATCCTAGAGCTGTAACTCTGGGTGAGGAATTTTATGCTGAGCAAGACAAGCAAGGCAGCACATTTAAAAACCCAACATATGAATAGTCCATTTATTTAAACAAAAGACTCTTCTACCATAAGGAGGTTACAAGAGAGATTAAAACGAAATGAATGAAAATTATTAATAAGTAACAAATATCTTTGCAGAGATGTACTACTCTTGCTGGAAAAGGTATATACCTCCTCACAAGTCTCCTAGAAGGCAAATGAAGACGTAAACCATATCTCTCTGTCTCACACACTCTCTCACACAGCCTCACAAGTTACAGGAAATGACACCAAGCCATTGAGCACAAACCTAATTCCAGAGCACGCCATGATTCACACATTGGCGTGGTTTTGTGAGTATTGACAAAGTGAAAAGTTAGATCCAGGAAAAGTTAGATCCAGCTCTGCACATAAAAACTACCAGCCCTGGTAGATGGGAGAGCTTCTGGTTAATCTCTCGTCGCTGCTGGTGTTACCTTCAGACAACATGCTTATGGCCTCATCGGTCTGCTGGCTGTCAGTTGTCGAGATCTTCTTGGAATCGTGGATGTTGCTTTGGTAGTTCACTGGTGAGGGATAGGCATTTTCCCCCGCTGTTGATGAGGACATGGATTCCCAGGGTATTTCTCTTTTTCGCCATTTCAGGTCCACTCTCCATCCTGTCCAGCCGTAGAAAGCTAATGTGAAGAGAAAGCCCTGCATGGGATTAAGAACCCCCTAGGAAAGAGAAGTGCAACAGGAGTTACACCAGCAAGGAAGGCTTCATCCTCAACTCTAGCAAAATGTTTTGCATGTATTAAAAACATCCCTTCCACTGAATGATTGCTGACTTTAAAATATGCTCTTTGCAAGCAGTTATAAATTTAGCCATTGCAGACACAAAACAAATAAGAGAAAAATACCATGACCTCTTTTCCAAAATGCTGAGGCCATAACAGTAAGCAGTAAGCACAAAATTATTTTCTAGCACGAAGTTTAGCCAGTCAATCCCTTGGTGTATTTTTAACTTTGCCCATAACTCTAGACTTTTTTCTTCACAAAAGAACATATATTTCTCATTACAAGCTAAGTCAAATATATGAGAGGAGACACTAGCATAGACAGTCAAGATTTTAAAAACAGCAAGAATTGATCTGTCTGGAATTCCTTTAGTGAAAATGTCCATCAAAGTGGGATGGAAAAATAGGGAGAGGCACTGAAAAAGAAAATCCCAAGTGATCACCAAAAAATTTGTCTCTGTTCCCAGCGCCATGAGAGGCTTAACAATAAATTAATGGCTTTAGATGCTTCTATTTTCCTTATAGGAAAAGAAGGAAATTATTTTTACAGTTTTAATTTAAATATAGGTCAGTCCCCACACTTGACCTCTTGCTCTCCAGGTAAGCAAGAGCAAGGTCCCTGTCACATGAATGTGCTCCCTCCTTGTCAGAGAAGGAGCTTGTATCACATCAGTTGCATCACTTAAGCCTTCAGTACCAAACTGCTCAAATGCTTAACTACACAAATCATGCTCAGGCCTTACACCTATTTAACAACTCCAGAATAAATTCTCTAGGAAAATGAACCTGCACTGTCACCTCTGAAAAATCCCTTGTCAAATATTCTGATAAGGAGAAAAGAGGCTACAGTAAGAGACCAGCATCTCACAGCTATTTTTGGCACCTTGTGTGCAAGAGTTTTCATTTATTTGTTCCCAAATAATGATCCAAATGTCATGACATAAGATGCAATCATTGTTTATAATAATAAAAAAATACCACCCTACTTGCACACAAAGAATTTCCATTAAATGCCCATTTAATTGGAAAACCTTCAAGAACTTTGAGCTAAAACTTTGCAGCTTTCATTAAGGCAGATTTTAGCAAGTTAGGCTAGAAATCATTGTAGTTATCTGTTCTGGATCTGGGTAGTGATCTCTCACAGAGAGAATGCATACTCTAGTAAATGGGAGAAAAAGTTGGCATCCAGGACATTTTTGGCAAAGTGTACATGTGAAAAGCACTCCCATTGACTGCTCACGCCTTTCTCTTACTTTCTGCTTTTCTTTCTTGATTTTCAGAGTGTTTATATCCCTCCAAATCATAAACCCCACACTATACTGGTGTTGTTCCACCAGTCTTACAACAGTGATTTCTAAGACTAAGCAATGTCACATCTGACCCACCATTATAATCCAGGTGATCAGTGCTGCACTTCTGATGTTTTTCAGGGGCATTTCATTGATATCTGGCTGCATTTCGAGATAGAACAAAAGGGTCTCATTGATGATATTGGATGACCAGCTATGGGAGGAGCAAAGAAGAACAGCACAGTTAAATATGGATGTGCATGTAAAATATGCTTTACCTTCAACTTACAGAAATTAAAATCACTCTAAGGACAGCAAGATTTTTTTAATTATAGAATCATTAAGAGCAGAAAAGACATCCAGGATGGTCAAGTCCAACATGGTTGGATTTCTTGTTAAATCTCAATCTGAAGGGACCAGTAGGTCTGAGATCATGATCAAGGAGCAGACACCTAGCTACTCATCCAGGACTAGACAATATAAATCAATATAAGAAAAAAAAATCTGATAATTTTAATTTGGTGTAGAACAGCAAATTGCAGAATAAAATTGAGATGAGAAGGAAGTGTGATCCCTAATAGGATATCATTCATGCTGGCTTCTTTTGCTTGTGCCTTAAAAGAGTTGTGCCCACAGACAAGGAACCTAAATATATGCACATGTTGTTGTAAAAGGTTGCAGGATTTCCAGCAGGAGTTGGAATTTCAGGGTTCCATTAAAGACTTCCAAATGTCCATTAAAAAAACACCAAAAAGCAAGACAAAAGTTGACTTTTAAATCCTTGAAAATGCTAACAATTATTTTGAATAAAGGTAATATCTGTTTCCAAATAAAGATGAGCGTAATCAAACCTCATTTATTGAAAGAAACTGAGTATGTTCTACACTAAATAGATTATAGCAAATGGCTGTAGGTTCCTACAACATCTAAACAGTGAGAGAAGCATTTCTTTGTGTTAGTACTGCAGCTTCAGAAAATCAGCATTCATGAATCAGCATTCATGTAATACTTTCTAAGGGGTTTTATATTTGTTCTTTGTACAGTTATATTTTTATCACAATGTAAAACCTCCTGCTCTCCCCTCCCAAATCTGTAGGCATCTCTTCTATCCTATATTGCCCCAACCTGCTGTCTTTGACTAAAGCATTCCATATTTGACTTCTGGGATGGAAGAAAATCTTCCCTATGCTTCTGAGTTGAGACTGCCTCAGTCTTTCCCTCCAGTAACCTTTGAGAAAGTTTTTATACTCCAGAGCTTATGTTTTATTAGAGCAAAATCCTAAACCAGAACTGTGATTTTATTTTTTATTAGGAAAGCCCAGAATGAGACAGAATGGAAATAAACAAATGTCCCCACAATGTCCATGGGAAATTGGCCTTTCCTTTCATGCTGGTTCCCAGATAATCAAGCTGGCCACCATCCCTTAGGCCGCAATGCACTTCTGTGGTGCCTCTGGGCTCCTTCTTTCCACAGCCCTGGGAGCTTGGCTGAATCTCTGCTCCTTATTATTTCAGCAATTTCCAGGAAGCCGTGCTGCAGGATCCTTTGCTGCTGTCTCCCACTCCCTCCTCTGCTGGCTACCCCACCCTTCACATTGGAAACTTCACTTTCAAGCCAAGTGGACTGTTATACCCCAAAACAGACAATCATTTCCTTTCAGAGAACTCCAGTAGACAGGAGCCAAGAGAAGATAAAAGAGGCAGCCTTTCTCCCTGCTCAGCCTTTTAAATCAATGAAACATGCTTTAATACACCTGTGTATAAAGAAGTTAAGTGGGATGTAGAGACTGTTCGAAGTTTGGCCTTCTCATTTCACTACTCCAGAACCATTTCTTGTTGTCTCCTCCCTGTCTCTTTTCTGTCCTAGGCCAAAGTACTATTTTCATGGGGGAATATTGAAAAAAAAAATTAAATAATAATAAGTTTCACATATAATCATAAGGAGTTTTCTTTTCTGGCATTTCCTTATTTTCCAGTCAATATCCATGTTTTTTCCAGGCACTTGAAAACTGCAGAGCACAGAGGTGGCTGCATTGTGTGATCATGGTCAGAGCCATGAAGCCAGACTTAGAAGCATATTTGTTGCAGGTCCTTGGTGATGTGTTTGGTGCCAAGAGGCTCTGGGAAATGTTGATTACAGAAAGCCATCTATCAGCCCCCAGAGCTGGGAGCCCACTTTACCAGACAGCTTCACTCAATGCCCAACCTACTGGGAATTTTTTGCTATTGTTTCTTGTTGCTTTTGCTTTTCTGTTGGTTAAACATTTTATCATTTCCTCACAGCCTTGTGATGTTACAGGAGTGATTCAGCTCCTTTGTGAACTAGTTTAGAACTGCTTCTTCCTTAGACACCTTCCCTTCCAAGCATAAAGACAAACAAACAAAGCAACCCATCCGTCTTTACTCCTGTCCCTGACTCTCTCCCTCTGGGAAAAAGGCACTTTAAAACAAAAAAATGCACCTCTTACCAAATAACAAATACCAGCATAATTTTGAAGAAGCGCATCTGGATCTCTGTCCCCAGACGTCTTTCATTCTCTGTGTAAATCCCTTGTCTCCCTTTCAGTAAGGAGGCCACTGGAAAGTATACAATTATGTTCATTAACATACACACATCTTGTTAGTTTAGGCACAAAAATCCAGAATACAGAGGCCTGAAAGAGGGAACAAAGGAATTGATGGATTTGTCTCCAGAGGTTGTTCAGAAGCTGGAGGGACTGTTTTCAAGGAATCTCACATATAGCCTAACACTAAAGGAAAATAATTACAAAAAGTCGGATTCCTAAAATGAAAGATATCCCACTAATTTTTTTCTCTCAATCTCACTGAAAATATGAAATAGTATGGTCAACATAATTCTATTTTATAACAAAAGTTAGTGTGTACCTTCTATATAATGTGTGGTATAATTATATACTTATCATGTGATGTTTAAATAGAATCTTCTATCCTATTATGCACATTGTTTTTCATTGTGTCATTGATATAGCATTAGCCACAGCTCTAGAACTTGAAAATGGATTGCCAGCAAAAAAAATTATGCCACATGCTGTTCAGATATCACAAGGAATATACAAATGTAAAAACAAATATATAAAGAACAACTTTTTATGGGAACAACTTTTTAAAAGAACAACTGCTTCTTTAAAAATTAGTATGGCTGAGGGACAGAGGATAGATGGGATAAAGACTGAACTTAGAATACTTGATTTTTTCCAGCTTTTTAATATAATCAACGTGTAGATAAATTCAGTTGCTGCAAACGTCTAGTAATGATCATATTACACACAAAGACTGCATTGAATCTGTGGCTTTTTTTCAGTCTCACTTCTTCCAAGCACTGGATAATAAACTGAATTGCAATGTCAAGCTCCCATCTGAGCTGTGTACAAAACCCATTTATTTCACAATCTCAGAATCAGAAGTGACAAAATTCTGATCACATTTCATTACACTTTTTGCTCTGGGGCTGCTAAGAAGTTAAATCAACTCTCACATCTCACCAACTAGAATAAATTACATTCCAAAGCTGAGGTTGGTACCAAAACTACAGTAGAGTTAAGCATCCACTGTACCTTGCCTCAAAAGCTTTAAATCAAGTGACATGGAAACATGTTAGCCTATCTGCAGTTAGAGGTTAATGACAGAATAGCTTGTGTGTCATCAGAGTATCTCTAAGGCAAATTCCCCACCAAAATGGTGCCTTCATTTCAATAGGTAACTGCTTACCTCCCTTTGCTGTATCTTCATGATTTAACAAGGAGCTGTCACACATCACTGAGTACAAAGCCATGACTTTCTACAGTGTTATGTTGCTAAATTACACAGACTGCTGGCCATTGGGAACATACCTGCTGATACTGTCCTCCTGAACAGGATTGGGTTGGCCACAAGCACCAGCAGGAGTGGGACATAGGTTGTGATGTAATGTGGGATAGCGTGTTCCAAGCCATTTTCACAGCTGAGAAGAAAACATTAAAAGATTATGCATTTTTTCACCACAGCTCACTTTTCTACATATTCGCTCTACGTCACCTATAACTTAAAAAGAAAAAAAAAAGAAATGAAGCAAACAGATGCAAAAAAAATTAACTAATAGACCATTACCAGCAGCTCATATGGGACTTCAGTTGATTTTAAACAAATACTGTCAGTGGATTTTTCTCAAATTGAAAGGAAAGCTAAAATCAGAAGTGGAAGAAGGGTGGCTCAAAGCAGAAGCTGTATCACAGCATGCCCAAGAGCCTGGCATATTGTCTGGCATATTTCTTCAGGGCCCCCTGAAGCACAGGTAGGTATTTCGAGCATAATCACTGACTCAGTGGGACATCCTTGACAAAGATCAAAATGCTCAACTTTTGAATGTCCGTCTCTAAAGCTGACCAAATGACCAGAGAGTGCCACCATTTCAGTCTGTTTCCAGAGCCTGCTTACCTGGAGAGAGAAGGGTAGTAAAGCAGAGCAATCCCCTCCACACAGAGCATCACTGCAAGGCCCCACGTCATCATGTGGTACAGCACAATCGTACTGCAAGCACCAAACATGACAGGCACAATTAAAGACATCAAACCTTACACTGCCCACATTGCAAGGTAAAAATAGGACCCTCACAGAAAAAGAGCTTTACGGACAGGAAATGGTGCAGAACAACACTGGCAGTACATTAAACTAAGGAAAGCAGGTGGGTGGGGGCAGTCCTTCAGAAAAAGAATGAGCCAAAGCAGTTATTCAGGCTTGCACATGGAAGTCTTGTCCCCTGCAGCCTGCAGGGTGGAGGGGACAAGACTTCTTCCCTACCCTTATTATTGGGAAGGAACTCCTGCATCTTTCATTTCTCCTGCAGAGAGCAAATTAGCAGATTAAGACTTAAGAATGGAGCTGAACAGTCAAATAAACCATCCTTTGGTGATTTGAAGAAAATAATGCTTAACTTTCAGAGCTGGATACTGCTCCTGTCTTAAGGAGATTCAGATCTGTGTTTGTAGAAAGTCTTTTGGTGTTTACTCTGATCTCGGAATCAAGCCCAAATACACATTATTTTTTTGGTTAACAAACAGGGATGGGGGAAGGATACAGGTCCCAGCTGTTGGACTAGAAATATGGGACTTTACAAAATCAGGTTTATCCTCAATAGTCTAAAGTTAACTCAAAAAGCCTCATTTTGGTTGCATCTGCAGAAGAACCAGATTCTTAGTACCTGACTGCTCTGTTTCATCTGGGAATGGAGTCACATAATTCCATTTTTATCAGTAGCAACTGAAGGTTATTTTGCTCTTCTAACAACCAATTTAGAAATATCTTTTTTTTTCTGTCTGGCATTAAAGCATGGTACTTTCCAAAAGGTTTAGGTTCTTCTGTCACAGATATTGCAGAAAAATATATGATAAATACATCTTTTTCTTCTGAGGGATTTTAAAAGTGTGATCAGATGGGCAATAATGATGACACTCATTGAGAAATTGATAAAATAAAAAATCAGAGAAAAAGAAAAAAAAGGGAATTAACTATATGAAATTAATTGTATGAACTTCAGCACTTTCCCCCTGCAAATTTTCCATTTTCAAGATAACTATTTTTTTTGCTGCAAGGATCAATTTCAGATGCAGAGTAGGGACAAAAATAGTCATCTCATTGCCATGATGTTTACAGACCACAATTCGCTCCATATTTTTCCAAAGGTTAAATGAATTCAGTTACATTTAAATTCAAGTTGGACATAAACTAGTCTCTGAGCATTGCCCTGGCAATTTAATCACTCAGAACACCACTCATCCCTATCATTACCTGGTAACTATATGAGCATCTGATGGTTGTACAAGACCCACTTCCACTCTTAGGCAGCTGCAAACAGAGTCATACAGTGTTGGAGGGAAAAAACAAATTCAGAGCTTTAACTCTGGTACCTCAATCCAGCTGATCTTCTCACCACCAAATAAGAATCAACAGCATAGCAAAACAACCACCAGAAGCCAGCGCTATATAACAGCTGGATCCACATCTAGAGGGGAAAGAAGTGCCAAATATCACAGCTGCTTCTCCAGTACCACTGGGACAGGGAAGGGACTCAAAACTTTGGCCTGGTAATTTGTTCTTTAAAAGTGTGTATTTTCCAGATGAGATTATGAAGTATGAAATCTTACTCAAAAATCACAGGAACAGGGTTGTCAAAGCCTATGGGCTACAAGTCATAGGTAAATTGGACAGCATTTGCTTTCACAGTTATTTTCTGATTTAGAAAACCTGTCATTTACCTCTCTGTTCCTAACATGAACATGTTAAGTGAAGCCCAAAGAAATTTATAGCGAGGGTGTTTTAATTTTAGGTTAAAATTTCAGTAGTTTCTCAGTAGCTGAGGCACAAAAATACAACTGAGGTCAGTCATAACTACAGTGTGCCTATGCATTTGTGGGTTCTGCATGTGATGGGTGTTTTCTCCATGCACAAAATGGTTATCAAGGAAAAAACTCATTAATGAGAAAATCACTCACCCTCTGGAAGAATACCTCTGCTGAACTCCCTGAGTGATTTCTTCAATAAAAATCCAAAGGAAACAGGTTCAAGTTAAACTAAATTCCACAGCATTCTTGAGTTGACCCTATGCATTTTCCCATGAGCTTATATAAGAAAAGTGACCTTTCTTTGCCACTGTATATAAATTCCACATTTCTTCCCCATAGGAGCTGGCTCTTTGTGACAGTCTGGGAGTGTTTTAATATTCATGTTATCTTCCCTTCAAGCTGTCTTTCAGTTCTTATCTGAATATCCTTTATCACAGCTCCATACCAGCATAATATTACATCTGGAAATCAACATACTTGTTACTAAGCCAAACGTTGGTGAATAGAGATCTAGCACTCCTTCTTCCCAAAGGCAAATCAAGCTGGGAAATATTTCCTTTCACCATGGATGTAGACCCTACCTCTAGTAATTCGTGGCATGAATTATTCAGTACTTAATTCAAACACCATGATATTTTCCTAGTGCACAGCAGGCAGAAAATAAAATCCCAGTCTTCCTTCTAATGCACTTTACCCATAGCACTCAGCATGTGACTTCATCATCACATTTACATATTTGCTGCAGTTGAAAAATGCACAATTTACTACCCATACACACACATATACAAAAATAAACTGCAGCGTCTTTCCAGAAAATCCAACACAGACAGAACTGTCTCCAAAAATAATATTAATCAGATGCACTTAAACCCTAAAGCTTCATATGATATCTTACTTTTTAGAAAAATGACACATCTTGCTAGAGTACCCCTTTGCAAACCATTCAAGGGAGATGTCTAAAAGTTTTGCTATTTGGAGTTTGTATAGGCTTGTGGTTAAGAGAAATAAAATGATAGTACTAAAAGAAAAATGAAATAGAATTGGAAACATTTTATTAACTCACACGATAATATGTTAGGGGAAATGAGTAGAAGAAGGGTTATTTTTTATTTCAGTATAGTTGAATCTAAATTTAAAATTACTCAAATTACATTTTCCTGGAGCACAAGTAAGGGAAAATAAAAATTGTGGTAGACCGCTATGCTGCTCACCATCTAACCTGAAATTCAAATGAAAAACAGTCTGCATACAGTACCCTGTCATGTTTAAAAATATGTTTTTATATGTTATGGGCCAGAAAGTGAAACATGAGGAGGAACATTTTGAGTAGGACATTCTTGCTGCAAGATATTGCGATTGTTGGTTCCTTCTCAAAGAAAAAAAACAACAACATTTGCATCTAATAAGCAAAACCTTAAAGATGTGTGATAGAATTGAGAATTGATAGATGTATACAATTTGTATTTGGGTCCATGGCACAAAACTATCCTGTTTGAAACTGCTTTTATATAGGCACATAAAGCACAGTGAGTTCAATTTGGCAAATATTGCTTTATTTTAAAACTACTGGAGAGGAATAATTTTCTTTACAGGCAACCTATTCCTTTCCACATGGTAAACTTTGAATTGCAAAACTAATACTGCTATTGCTCATGCATTAATTCATTAGGGACCCCACATTCCTATTGCATCTGGGTAAAGTGATGATCTGTCTTACGTGTCATTCTCAATGTTTTGGTAAAAATTGTGACCTTTATTCATGTACAGTAAGCTCAAATTATATTTCCCAGTATTTTGATTGTAAAATTTGGAACTGAGTTTCAATCTATACTTTTGGAATGCATTTACATTTTCTTGTTCTTGCATGTTAATCCAGAAGATACTTAATTAGACTTGGCCAGATGCAGTCATTGAGATGCAGCCCAGCAATCTGAGCTGAAATCCCACATGGCAGGGACAGACCTTCTGCCAGCACATTTGTGGCTTTGAGTATATTTATCCTGTAGTCCCTCTGTGTCTAAAACACACACTCTCATGCCACAAAAGCTATTTGAGCTACCCACGTTGCTGGTTCCAGGAGGCCCCTGCTGCCACCACACAGGCTGCAATTTCTGACAGAGAAGATGGACAGATGACCTTGCGCAGCCAGTGCAGCGGAGCCGCTGGGGCATTCGTGGTGCTGTGCCAGCACAAACCCAAACAATGGTTTACAGTCCTTTTGGGGTTGCTTCTATCCTTTTGGTTCCACATCCCTGACTTTGGTGCACTCCACTCCCCTGGCACTCCTGTGAGGAGTGAATACCACAGGACTCCCGGGATCAGCCTGACCCGTGCTGCCCTACATCCTTACCCACCATCCAACACCAACACCCTGCCTGCCCTGACACAGGCTCGAAGAGGGAGGCATGAATGCACTTGCAGGGGTGTGGCAGAGGCTGAAACCATCATATCCAGGCTCTGACTCACAGCCACATTTCCTTTTGGACACAGCAGTTCTCCTTTTTCTTTCTGATTCCCCCTGTGGAGGGACCCTTAATTGGGAGCAGAAGAAAGGGGGGACGATCTCTGTACCTACCGCGCTCCCCACACAGAAAGTGGAAGGCCACACGTCAGTCCCGTTCACCACAGAAATGTTAGCTATGAAGCCTGGGAAGCCCAGCCATACACTTGACCTGAAGATCATACCTAAAGAAAAAAAAATGCATTAATGCTTTGAATCTGCTGGTGTGATTTGAGTCACATGCTTTTCCCTGGCCACATATTTCACATCGCAGCCCAGATTTTGTGCGTCTACAGGAAGGCGACGGCTGCAGAGGAGCACAGCAGGGACAACTGTGCTATTTAAACGTCAGTGTAATCAGGCAGGGAAAGCAGCCCCAAGAGTCAGAAGCTGCTGGGATTTAAAACGTTACATAGATTAGAACCTCACTTACTTAGAGATGCTGTCACACACTTCCCTAACATAAACTGGGTAGCATTTAACAGCTTGACATAAAACACTAAATAATTATTTACCATCATATATTCATACACTGATATTCGCTTCTCTATAAAATTGCCCATTGCAGAAAAAGAGGGTTTTTTTCACTATTTTACAAGCCTTCATTTTACAAGCGCTCCTTTTCCTCTGCCACAGGACTGAGCAAAGCAGCACTTCTGAATTAGGTAACAACAATGTCCTTTTTAAAAATGAACATAGGGTTTGTTAGTGAGGTTTTCTGGGTTTGCTTGAAATAAAGTACCAACAGGAAACAGAACAAAATGACCAGGTTTCCCACCAAGAAGGAACTGTTTTCCACCCACGAAGTGAGTCTAATACAAAAACAACAATGGATAACTAGTTTGAGTTTGCCAGTGAAAGAGGAAGGGAGAAAAATAACTTTATCTATTGTTGGCTTCATCTGACTGAAAAGACCTTTCCCAGCTGCATGCATATATGTATTTTCCATATCTCTTTCTTTACTTCCTTTACTTAGCATTGGCACTTATTGGTACTGTGAGAGAACCTGGCTGGCTGTGAAAGGGAAAAGACCTGAAACACAAAGACACACAGACACACAAATACACAGACATACACACAGCCCCCAGCAGTGAGACAAAACAGCAATACTTCTACTACCTAATGTGAGGGAGGAAAATGCTAATGTAGAAACAAACTTGTCCTGTATTTTCATAGCACATCATGATAACTTATATCCAATTTGACAGTAAATGACTGATGGGAAAAATTACCAAATGACTGATGGGACAGCTCAGGACATACTGGTTTCATTTTGACTCATGTATTCTCTTTTAGTCTCCCCTGGTTTATTCCTCCAGACTATCAGTCAGGGTCTGGGCAGCAGGTTGTACTTGATAAGGTAGCTTTATTCACATTCCAAAAGCCTGTGTCCAGCATGATCTGTGTGCAGCTGCAAGTCAAACTCATTTTCTGTCAATGTGATGTGGGCAGAGAAGCAGCTGGCACATGAGCAAGAGGCACACTTGGTCCAAAAGGACTTGAAGGCACAGAGGACGGTGGTTTTCAAATGCAGTCCTATGGATTGGCTAAATGTTTGATGTCAGATTTAGTTTCCAATGTGATGCCTCCCCTCCACCTTTATGCCTTACTCTGAGAACCAGTTGCCATTCTAGATTTTAATTTGATTTTAAGCAGAGATTTTGGTGTAGATTTGTCAAGAGCTTTCACTTCCATAGTATAACTATTAGACAAGAACTTTCTCCCCAAAGACCCCTAATTTCCTGATCTCATTTAGTCCAAATCTTCCTGTGAACACAAACAGCATGCTTCCCTCTGAAATCTCTGCTGTCCACTCTCCAGCTTCATTTGTCTGTGGTACCTCAGAGCAAAAAGAACCTGTTACTGCAACAGCAAGGACATCAAGTTGGCACTTACCTAAGCCTCCGAGGATGTCACAAATGGAGATAAGGAGAAGGATGGTGGAGGAGGAGGAGGCTTTGGGCATCTTCCGTGGGCTCTGTCCCTTCTTTGGCAGGAGCTGCAGGATGGTCAGGAGCAGGCTGATGGAGGCACTGCCGATGCAGACTCCGCAGAAGACTTTGGGCTGGAAGCTCAGCACCAGCTGTGTAGCTGCATCCCGGTTCGGGCAGCAGTAGGTTTCTAACCTTGGAGAAGCCATGAAACGTCCAACTGGTGGAGGGGCCCCACGAGCAGAAGAAAATGCTGTTGCTTCTCCAAGGCAGCATTCACTTTTTCTTCACCCTCCCCATTAGTCCTCGGTGGTGAGAATCACGCGATTGATGGATCATGTGCTGCTGCTGCTGCTGGAAGTAAATCCCCTAGAGCTGCCTTTCTCAGCCTCTCCTAGCAAGGAGATCAGATTCGAACAAGAAAACACAGTGTAATCTGAAACATGCCCCAAGCTTGCTCAGAGCCATTGGCAACAGTTCACTCACATATTTCTGCTTGCACAGTATGTGATACAGGAAGACTTAAACTCATCAGAGCATTGAAGATAGTTTAAAATAAATAAGGATGCAGATACCAAAGTAGAAGCTTTACATTTTAATTGTGTTTCTCTTTAGCTCCATCCCACACAGCACCCTTTAATTACTGCAAATTAATTGAAAAGATGAGTCCAGACACAAGCTGTCCCAGCCTTTGCATGGAGGAGCAGGGATATAAATCTACACTCTAATCCAAATCTCAGTTTTAGTGATCCAACCCATCCATCTCTGTAAATAAAATTAGAAACATGATACCTTATCACTGAAGAAAGAGATTATATTTGGGAAGAAAATATTAACCTCATCCTATTTAAATTGCAAGCACAAAAAAATCCTCACTTTAGTCAGTACTGTCTGCATTGGATCAGCCTGACAGGGAAAATTCCAGGATTTAGGATTTCTCAATAACATATTTCTTTGTCTCTCTCTTTTTTTTTTTTTTTTAATTTGGTAAGGATTTAATATGAAAACAGAAACTTGACCTGTGATATTTGTTTCTGCTTTATAAGCTAGACAATATCTTTTAAGAAGAGATGGGTCCTGCTAGATACAGCAGCAAATAAATACAATCATAAACACAAAAAGTAGTTCTTCCCTTTAAACTAAGTGTCAAACTCCCTGTACCAGCCCTTATCCTTCCAGAAAATTTGTTTATAGGGACACATTCAGGAAATACAGGAGGGACATTGCCAAAAGACTGAAAATCATCAGCATGTTAAATAACACAGTCATGAATTTTATAATTAGTCCCTATAAGAACAAATGACGTGACCTTTTTCCCCCTAATGGTCTAGCCTATTTTTAGCAGAAATTATGAGGGGCTACTGAATGCCAGTGAGATGTTTTGTGTGCAGTGTTTATGACCACAGTGTGTTTGCCCTCAGTAGAGAATACAGCTGCAGCCCTGGGTGAAATGGTACCTGCTGAGCTCATTAGCCACGCTACCTCAGACCCTTGATCTCAGCAAAAGAACCAACTCCACCAAGCTCATCAGCCACTGGTGGGGGCTGTGCAGCCTCCCAGTGCTGGACAGTGGTGGCAGGGCTGTGGTGGCAGGGCTGAGGGGGCAGCTGGAGCCCAAGCTGCCAGGCCTGCCGTGTGTCCACCCGTCCTGCCAGCACAGCACTCCCCGGGGCTCCGCTCGGGCCATGGCACTCGGAGAGCAGGATGTCAGCCTGCAAAGCCAGACTCCTACACATGGATGGCCATACAGCAACAAGGTGTTTGAACTCCTGCTACAGTCAACTGAGGTCTTAGGCAGCCAAGCCTATGGTCTAGACTTTGTCTAGAGAGCTGCTCAGATCTTCTGAAAATAAATGCACAGGGTGAGCTGAGGAGGCTCCCGTGACCATAATGTGAATTTAGGCATATACATCATCAAAGACTCTGAAACTCAGGCAGCTCAGCTGAGTGTTTTTGCCAAGTGTTTTTGTTGCTTTCCAACATAAAGAGACTTCCCTGCTCCTTGGATGAGAACAGGTGAGTGACCTAGATGTTGCAATCCTACAGTTTGTTGCTACCATGTATACAAAAACATACTGGGGACAGCAAGGTTGCAAAATCTGATTGCTCTGCTCCAGAAATACAAACTCATGCTGAGGTTGTCAATACAAGGATCTGTTATCAGTACAAGTCTGGGACTCCTCAGACTTTATTCCACCTCTGCTAGAGCTGTGGTGCAAGGAGTTGCCACATTTCTGTCAAGATACTTATTGAAACCTACCTGGCTACTAAAGAACTAAAGAATTACAATCCACAGAGACACAAAGCCATGGTATGCCACAAATACAACTCAAAGACATATAAATGATAAAAAAATTTGCTCTGATTTGAAGGAAAATTTATATTGCTTGGCTTATACTTAGAAAACTTTAAAATATTAGACAGAAACTGTTTAATAGAAGCCTTTCATTCCCACTATCAGTTTCCAAAATTGCTCCCTTCACTATTTCTGCTGCCAATTTCTTTCTTTCAAAATTTTGAAAAGCATGTCAAGTCATTATCCTGATTGTTTGTTCTGGCTTACAGATAGGAATGTTTTGTGTATTTTGCTTTTTCTGCTTATTGTTTGTTTTCATTGATCTTGACTGTGATCGTCTAGTTTGCCTATGTGGATTTACCATTTTATTATTATAACTTCTCTCTCCCTTTTTTTTTTTTCAGCCATTTTGAAACTACTTTCATTCCTCAATTTTACTTCTATATTCAGGAGATTAATATTTTTATATGTCCCTTCTTTTCTTGCCACAGTTTTGCCAGCTGTGCCTCCTCCTTTTATTGCTTTACTCCTCTGAGTGAAGCATTGGTTTTTAACCTCTTCTTCTGGGTTCCTTCCCTCCTGTAATTTCTCAATATTTGATTCCATATTTACTTCAGAGGGAGTATGTGGTTTTTATTGGAAGTAAAGCACATGACCTGTAGCATACCTAATGCAAAAAAGAAAATTAAGTGACCCATGAATGAACTGATACTTACCATGATAGAAGTAGAGATGTCTAAAATATGCCAACATTTGGGACTGAGTGGGAGATGTATCTACCGAACTAATGAGCCATGCAACACCTCAGCTGGTAAGAGCTTGCTGGTCTCTGCTTCTCATTGCTGGGCTCACAGTATAGACAGTTAGAACAGTCAAAGAAATTAGCTGGTTTGGCAGTCTTACACTCAAGATTCATTTGACTTCTTGTCATTATGAAAATAAGAGGATAAAAGCTGAGGACAAAGGGAAAGGACACAGAAAAGCAGTGAAATGAATAAGACAATAATTAAATACCTTTATTTAGTATTCTGTAAAACTTACATCATTCTACAGGTCCTTCTCTCTGAAGTTATTGACGCAATTCTCACTTCTGCCAATGTACAAAAAAGACAGACATGGTATGTCTCATTTCTGCACCAAGACAGGATCTCAACTAAGCAAATTGTGTAACTTGGAAACAACCATTAGCACACATACAAGAAACACTAAAAAAACCCTCCTACCCAATGCCCTCCTGGCATTGCAAATAGCAATCAATCACACTCACAGCATAAGTACAACATTGCACAACACTGAAAATTCCTCACGATTTTGGACATTGGCAACAGTGTGCTCAAGGATGAGAACAATACTGTGTTCCTTTGGAAACAGCTATGTGCTCCATACTTTTAAAAATACTTACTCATTCTCTTCTTGGACCCAGAACACAATGTTTCAACCCAGTCTATGATCATCTTTAAGATTAAACACTGGCTTGCCTGCAACAGGTTTACAAAAATGTGACAGGCATGCACTTCTGTTGTTAAGGAGTGTGGGTATGGCTTATGTTTGAGTGTGCAGCTGCACATACTTTAATAACGGTTTTAATTAAGTCTGGGACTGCAGCACTGGTTTACAAAGGACTAGGACATTTGTGGATATAGAGACAGAGGATGGTTTGGTTTTGTTTATGTGTACAGTTCAACGCATCACTGCCTGACAGGTCCCAGTGAAGATCTTAGCTACCTCACAAATGTAAAAGCTATACTTTGTCAAACTCTAGGATCACATAATCTTTTACACATTACCTGATATAACATTTCCCAAACTACAGAAAGCTAGGTCTGTCTTCAAGCTCAATGGATGCAGTTATAATCTCTCCAACAGATCCTGCAATATGTTCCTTAAGGCCTTGACAAACAAATCTTCCATATGCTTAAACACCATTCTTTATTTTATCTACCCAGACCTCCTGCAATTAGATTTAATTTGGCAGAAACTGTGAGACATCCTTCCCATAATTAGCAGTACTAGTTTTTAAAAGATAATTTTAAACCTTTAACTTAATGCATACCTGAAATGCATGGAGAAATTCACACTCTATTCTTGCTATTTCTAGTTTTCTGTAAAATCAGGGATCTTAGAACAATACTGATATTCAAGGTATAACATTTGTCATAACAGCTACTGACTCCATCAAAAACCTCTGAAAGAAAAACAGAGGTATCTCTTCCCTTCCCCTCAGTGTTTTAAATATAATTATAGAATTGTAAAATAATAATTTACTTTTAAGGACAGTGAATATTAATTTAAATGGCTGAGGATAAATGTATCTCATTTGCATAAAAGTAATAATATTTGAGTTCTTTCTGTTTTCTCGAAGAATAAAAACATAAATACATGAAATGAGTGTGCATTTGAACAGCTCAATAACTGTGTGTATTTGACTGATGCAATCAAGTTACTTGTATTTTACTGACTTACTATATACCTTATCCATGGAAATGTTATCTTACCTGGCTTTTGTGAAGAAACATACACAAATTAGTTTTTGAAACTGTGCCGCTAATGCATTTAAATTAATAAAAAAGATTTATACAGAAGTACAAAATAACTGAGTAGAAAAATGCATCCATAAAACTGAAGAAAAATATTTTTGCTTAGTGATTAGGAAAAAAAAATTCCCCAATTCTCTATGCCAATGCTGAGAATATTACAGTCTTTGAACTTGCATTAAGACGAATTTTTGTGGCCAGCCTCATTCCTGGACAAATGAGGACAAATGAGGACAAATGAGGACAAATGACACCCTTAGCCACTGTTATCATTATATTATTTCACAGAACAGAAAGACACCTCAGTTTCAGCACATGCATAATAAAGAGACCTTGTCCCATACCTATGTAGACTACAAGACACAGTTTGAATAGGAATTGATTGATGAAAAAACTGTGAAAAGACCTAATATAATCTCTTACACACTGTGATACTGAAAATTGGAAATTAATGTTTGTAGGCACTCTGATCTACAAAAGTTGAATGTCTATCCTGTCCTCAGTGTCTTCCAAAGGAATCCTAGGGCCCACTACTTCTGCATTCTAAAGGTTATGTTAGTTGGTTCCCTCAGGAGAAATTAGGTAGGACACTCTTATATCCTTGTTACAATTGCTAGATGGTGGAATTTTGTTAATTACATTTCCCACTACCCAGTAGTTATATTTTCAAAGCCCATCAACACAAAAAGCTTATAAAACTTGTGTCCTCAGACCAGTCTATGTAGTCTAATCAAAATATACCTCAGCACTAACTTCACTGCTCTTACAGTGCAAGAACTCTCCAAGGCTCTATTAAATTGATAAAAATGTCAGTGTACCATAGCCAATCAGAAGGTCTTGTTGGACACTATAAACAAGTGTAACTGAAGGAAATTCAGACAAAATGTACAGTCCAGGTCCAGACCACAGATACCAGCCAATGTTCCTCTTGGAAATCCCATCAGCATCACTGGGTTTTTTTAACTCTGCAGTGGTTGCATGGCCAGCAGTCATACCTGCAGCGTCTTGGGAATGGGTGAAGGAAAGTTGCAACCTTCTATTCCAAAAATTATTGTCTTGAAGTCTCTGAAATTAGCAGATAGCTAAGAAACATAGCTGAGCTTGCTCAGAGAATCCAGAGGAAATGCAGTAATAGCAGCAGAAACATTGTAGTGCAGAAAGGATTTCTGATCCACGCTTTTGACTTTTCTGCTCTTCAGGATTCAAGACCACGACTTCATTGTCAGAGGTGGACTTCACAGTCCAGGGTGGGAAAAAGTAATGAACATTCAATGTAGTTTATTGGATATACTTTTCAGGTGAGCAATATGACTACACTAAACTTTTAAATTACAGCTTGGCTACATCATCTACTCCTATTAGTCAACTTCCTGAGAGCACAACTCCAAGAAATTGGTTGGTCCTAAAACTGCTTGAGAAAAGCAGTGTTCTGAGTGGAATCCTCTGTGTACCTTTAATACTCCACAAATTCAGACCTTCAAAAGAAATTAAATTGCAGGGTTGTAACAGGATCTATGTTAACACAGAAAATGGGCAATAACCCTCCCATCCTCAAGCTGTTTCCTCAGGACTTTATTAATAATGCTCCACTGGCATGAGTCTGCTTTACACAAAGTTCAGGCTAAGGAAACAGTACCTTCCACAGCCTTATCCTTTCTAAGCCAAACACAAGCCAGGGAAAGCTGACCAGAATGTTGCGCTTTTTCTCATGTGTATGACTCGGAAGGATTCCCTCACATATCCTATCAACTGCTAGCAGAACTGAGAGGAGACCACACTTTACCTTTTTACCTTCAGCAAAAAGGGGCATAGCAGTCTGTAGGGAGGTGGCATGCACAGAAAGAACTTCTGCCCCCTGGACTCCTGGGCATGCCTAAACCAGCCTTACATCATCCTTAATATCACCACATTCATGCAATATCCTGCATCTGCCACCACTGGACCACAGCCTCTTGAGCACACCTGATGCTTTAGGGCAAACTCCCATGGCACTGCTTCAAAAAAAAGAACATTTACTTCATGCCTTACGCATGCTTAGATGGATTCTCACAAGGTTCTACGTCCTATGACCTTCACCTGGACATGGTTCATGTTCTGTGTAACCAAACTGAGAGTAGAAAGGTCAGTTGTAATGCAGAAACTGTGTCTGTTTATAGAAAGCACTGAGAGATTTATTTATACATGGCTGATAGGCAGAAAAAGGTCTGTTTGGGGCTAGCCAGCAAATGAAGACAAAGTCCAAGTGAAAAATACCAGATTACAAGGCTTTTGTCTGCTCTCATGCATACGCTTGCCTCTTGCTATTTATCCTGCCTTTTAAAAGCCTTTGCAGCATTCTCTGCACAAAAAGCATTTGAAACCTTTGCATTTTCCATGACTATCTTGGCTCGTGACCATCTTCATCAAGTACAGAATTCAGATATAACATGCTGTGATATCAGAGTTTAAATGCATTAAAGACTCTTGTTAGCCTCTGAAACTATCCCTCATGTTTTTAAAATGGGTCAGTGTTTTATGGCACATAAGAGTAAGTGGCACAGTACAGTTTGTACAGAGAATGTTATCACACAACGTGTTATCAAAGAAGATGGACAATGAAAAGTACTCCCTAATGTACCATGATCAGAAACTCGGCAGCAAGAATAAATATTACAAACGATTCTTCACTGAAATGATGAAACTTCATGAAGCAAAAAAAAATCCCCAGGTGAATGAAGCTGCAATGCACATACATATGACCAAATACAGCTATATAGTATATACATACAAATACTGCTGGACTCTCTTCCACAACTAAAAAAGCATGGCTTCATCCTTGGGGCCTCACAGTAATGGGCCTCACACTAATGGTCCCTGGCCCATATTATCCCCCAAACTGTGTCCAAGTGCTGCCTAGTGAGCCTGCTGACAATGAAACAGTATGGACTGCCATGTACTGGTATTTCAACCTCTGTGCTCTCACTCAGCCATTTGGTTTCTCTGTAAAGTGCTGGTCAAAGATGTAATATGATTTGATTAAGGTCGGTAATGTAGGAACTGGAAAAGGAACAGACACACTGATACCAGAGGGACTATGGCCCAAGGCAGGACGTAACGTGCCTGAACTTGACTACAAGCTGAAAATTACATCTCCAGGGAGAACTGGTTACCTGTTCACCTCCTCTTGCTAGGTGCATGCTGTCTTCTGACTCTGCAACCAAATAAGGAGTTGCCCTTTTCTTTGATTTTCAATCTTTTTATCATGCAGCATTGCATAGATTATAAATCCTTAAGCAGGCTACAGGTTATAGGAGTTGGACTCATCTGCCTTTCCTTGCCTATAGTTCAAATAGGTCTCAAGATCTGAGTCAAGAATATTATTCTTAGTAAATCATCATCTTTTTTTCTCTTGGCCACTCACAGTCTCAGTTTGTTCCACAGTTCCATGTTGTCACTCTCCGAAAATTGCTCTGAGGTACAAAGCATGTGTCCTGTGAGGATAAGTGAGAATTGAAGAAAGTTTGAATCAAAATCATCGTGGGAAACAGAAATATCTGAGTATCATCTGAACTGCTATTCTTGCATGAATTTCAGCTTTATAAAAACCCTAAGATAAAGAACACAGATTTTATTTTAATCGTAAAGAAATAAAGAGTTCAACAAGTACTTGAGTTATACATACCTGAAAGGTTGAGAACTTCTAAGGTTTTCTCCAGCACCAATTATGTGATGATGAAGGCTTACTTGCAATACAGGAGAAACAAGACACACTTGGGAAAGGTTTTTAAGGTGCCTAAATCACATCCTGCTGGAGCTTTATAACATGGTATTTTTCATTCTGGGAAAATGGGTAATTTGTTGGAATCAAAGTGTTTAGCAGAAGAGCATGATTATGCTGACTCCATCAGAAGAAGCATGGCAGGTTTCCAAAGGAAAGCCTCTTGGTTCCCAGATATGCCAGGATGTCTGTCTGTTGGGCTGCTACCCAACCTGTTTCCCCAGGTTCTCAGGACTTTCAGACTCCACAATAGACTACCAGCAGCTTGACAAACCTTGAACTACTTGATCAAAAAAAAAATCATCCACTTCTGTTGCAGGAACTTCTCATCACTGTTTCAGTTGTTTTGGTCTTTGTGATGATAACTTTCAAAGACATTGGAGCTGAAAACAGGAAAGAGCTGCAAGCCACCGTGCAACTAGAAAACGCCAATGTAATCACTATTACTGAAACGTGGTGGTATGAATTGCATGACTGAGGGCTGCCATCAGTGGCTATAAACTGTTCAGAAGGGACAGGCAAGGAAGAGGCAGTAGATATTACAAAGAAATTATTTACAGTGAGGATGGTGAGGCACTGGAACAGGTTGCCCAGAGAAGCTGTGGATGGTCCATCACTGGAAGTATTCAAGGCTGGGTTAGATGGGGCTTTAAGAAACTTGATCTAGTGACAAATGTCCCCACCCACAGGACATTGGATTAAATAATATTTTAAGGTCCTTTCCAACCCTTCCAACCATTCTATGATCCTGTATTTCTCTCAGAATATGTACCATGGATCAGCTTTTCTCTTTTGGCATCTGAACTTTAATTGTCAATGAACTATGCATGCTCTAGGGCATCAGCCTTTGATTTTGTATGGCTGAGGCAGAGGCACCTTTTCTCTTCACCAGCCTGTCAATGTTTGGTGATTAGCTCCTGGAAGGGCTGGTAACAAAGAGGGAGGTTGTAAAGGCTTACCTCACCTCAGTTCTTTACTCTGTAACTATAAGTCAGGAGCTTCTACATCTCAAATTTCTTGGCTTCTGGGGGAAAAAAAATAAGCCCCCAAAAATTGCTATGTCCAGCACAACGAATGGCCTCAGGACTGAGAGTAAATCAGCCTATTCTAGAGCCATCTTGCAGGTATCCTGTGCAATTCATTGCAAGGTGCCGTGCCTTAAGGAAAATATATGTTTTGTACAAAGGTGAAACAGGCTGTGCCTTAACATATACTCTGCCTGTTCAGATAAAATCCTGCCATAAAGTAATTTATTCACAGTTTTTGTAATTTCAGTGACTAAATAGGGAACAGATATACAATATGTGCAACAGAAAGAATGGAGGTTAAATAAATTCTGTAGAACAAAATTTCATTTGAAATTGTTAATTAAGCTTCAAGTACCGAGGTATGATGACAGTTGAAGTTCTGTGAGAGGAGACTAGTTTACTGCAGAAGGCTGTTGTTTCACAGGGCAGGGACACACAATCTGGGGATGTGGGAAGCATCTCTTAATATAAGTCTGATAGCTCCTTTTGCACAGCAGGAGAAGGCTTTTGGGTAACTTTTGTGTATCACCATGAAGTATCTTTGATACATGTATCTTTGGCACACATTTTTACACCAAGGGATTCCTTTCATATCTTGTTGTTAATGGCTGCATCATTCTCTGCCCTCAGTGTGAAAAAGTGGTCTGTTACTTCCTTTGATATATTTATGGCACCCTGATGTATCTTGCATTTCTACCTTCTATTGGTAACTTCTGTGTTATCAAAAAACATTAGACAAAGGAGAAAGGTGAGGATTTGGTCACCGAGGCTTTTGTTAGACAAATACAGTTATCATTGGTTCTCTTATCACACAAATGAAAAGTAGTATTTTAGAATCCATTCAATAAATTCTTTGTTCTTTATGACTATTTGAAACCTTATAAAGGCTGGCAGAAGCTGCAGAAATTCAAGTAATAAAATTATCAAAATATTTTAAGAAGAGCGAAAGAACAAGTCTCCAGCTGAGATCTGAACAAGCTTCAGATTTCACAGAAAGGGAAGATATAAAAGAAATTGAGAGAAATTTCACCAATATGACAAAAAATAATTCCTTTGTTGCTTTGGTTGGTCAAACTTATATGTATGAAGAACTTTACTTTGTGGTCTCTTAGTAACATTGATAACATCAAAGGATAAAAAAGGTCTCATTCAAGATAAGGAAGTCTGATTTTGGAACTGTCAGCCACAAACTGAAGATCTGCTTGACAACTGTGTCAGACTGTCAGGTTCTAAGCAAGCATTAGCTAGAAACTTCTTTACTGAGGTCTCTCTTAACCAGGAGTGTGAAAGCTTTCAGATATTCCTTCTTTAGGCAACCGATTTCCCAAGAGCTACATGTCCACATCTTCCACTGATGTAACTACAGTAGCAGAGTTTGAGTTTTCAATGGCTGCCAGTTCCTGGCTCTGATTTTCCAGTTTTAAAATCTGTGCTCAGATTTCTTCATCATGCTTCAATACTGAATTTTTAAGACTAATTCTAAAAGCCAGAACAGTAATGTAAATCTTGAATTCCTATGGCCAACAAAACTTTCAAGACAAAGGATGAATGTTTGGCAGTTGAAAAAGGGGGATATAACCAGAGAAGGCATTTTTGGAAGCAGTATTTGCTCTTCTCATTAGTGATGTGAGCTACTTTATTTTATTTTCATTTCAATGGGCATACTTGGGAATATGCTAAGGTTTAACTCATTATTCTGGATCTTCCTTTCATTATCACACTGACAACAAAACAAATTGCATACTGCAGCTCCTTAAAACTTCCAGCTATATGTTACTGAGTATACATTGCTGTGAAGACAACCTGATATGTGTTATACAAACATAACTGAAGACTTTGTCTCAGATTCCAAGAACTGGAGACAGGACTTGGAGAAAACTACTTGTTTTTCTGCTTCTCTGTATGACAGAAAATAATTGCAGAAGAATTCTGAGGATCTGTGAGACATCAGAGGCTTTAAATAATTTGAAGCAATACCTAGGTTCGGTAAAAGGTTTGTATTTTGCAGGATTCTCATAAAAGGATGTATAAGTTTGTGCGCCCCCTCCACTGTTTCTTCTGTCCCTTAATCACAAGGGAACAACAATCGTCCTAATCATATATTTTTCTTGTTTCTAGATATCCTCCAATCTGCTGCTGGGATTGATGACTCAGATGTTCTCAGTCCTGAACCCAAAGTTTTCATTAGGTATCGAAGAAACATCCTGTAGCTAATCCTGGAAGTATTGTTAAAAAAAAATAGTTCAAGGCAGGAGAGTTTTATGAGAAATAAACCAACTAAAACAGGAGTTAGAGGAACAGACTACATAATCAGAATGTCCCAATGGTCACTTTCAGAAAGCAAAATATGTGACCTGTCACATCAATATAAAAAGCCTTAAAATCCCATAGCATACACCAGGCACCTCCATGAGACATCTTGTCACATGAAAAAGTGCCTTGAGGTTCACTAGTCTTTCAGAAACAAAAATACATATTTCCCTATATTTTAGAACAAACAGTACTTTGCCTGTTTGGCAGTGAAATGCCGAGGAGAATTGTGTGCTAGCACACTGGTACTCCACACCAACTCTGGTCCTGATTTAAACCACAGAAACCTCCTATAAAGTAATTCAATTAAACCGCGAGAATTGCAAAAAATAAGTATTTCACTCCCCGCCTCACCACTATCGCATCAGGCAAACCCAAACCTTGCATTTAGTTGCCTTCAGATTAGCACTTCTAGTCCTGCCTCGCACTCTGCCATCACACTTTTTTAAAATACGGGACTCCGAATCTCTTCTCTATTGGGTTTCTTTGCTGAAGGCTTCACCTGTTTCCCGCCGGTCCCCGCGGGCGCCCGGCCCGTCCGGCCCGCTGTGCGGCGGAGGGCAGGGCCGGGCCGG
>VXBQ01016699.1:375966-503730 GCA_013400175.1 Phainopepla nitens | reverse complement strand
CATTTTGCCGTGCCCGCGGCGGTGACAGCCCGGGCGCAGGTACCGCGGGGCAGCGCGCCCAGCGCAGGTGCCGCCGGGGCTCCAGGGCCCCACGGCCGCCGCCGGCGCCCGGGGAGCGGTACCGGAGGGTGCGGGGCTCATCCCAGCAGCTCTGGGGGCAACAGGTTGCTGGGAGCACGCAGCGGGGCGGCTCCGAGCTGCCGCCTTTGGCCGCTCGTACGCCCCAGCAAAAGCCGGCGCCGTCGCTGTGGGCGCTGGTGACGGGCTCGGGACCCGACACGCTCTGCCGGGCTGCTGCCTCCCGCTTTCCCCTCCGGGCTCCTGGCGCAGGAGGATATGGGGACTGAAGCTCGCGGCTCCCAGGCTGAGTTTTCTCCGCTGCACTTGCAAATTCTAAGCAATTAGGATAGCCTTTTGTTTGCCCCTGCTTTTTTGAACAAAAAGGTCTTGTGGATAGTGACCAAATCCATGCACCGAAGACGGGGGAGGGGACGTGCTTGGGTATATATGCACTTTCTGGTTGCCTTCTTTTTTTTCTCTTTTGGTTTTTTTTTCTTTTTTTGTTTGTTTGATTTTGTTTTGTTTTGCTTTTTGTCCTTGTATACCCACAGCTTTAATCTCAGTGTACTGGACACGAGTCAAAGAACGTTTCATAGAATTTTTTTTTCATCTGGATGTGTTTTAAGAGTACTTGTTGGTTTTTGCAGTTAAGACAGCTTTCATGTTGCACAGTGAAAGCACATTAAAATAGATCCATATGTTGTAGTGAGGAAAAAAAAGTCACATTAGCAAAGCACATTTTGCTCAAGATCTTTCAGAAAGTTATATATATGCTTTTGTCTGCAAGTCCTCTGGACTCTGCCTGTTCCCATTTTGAAAGTGCCAGAGCGTGTCAGAGGTCAACAAGTCCTTTTTTATCCACAGCAGAAGTTTTACTAATCTTATTTTTCATCTGGTTTTGTTGTGAGTTTTCTAGTTGGTTCCCTTCTCCCACCCTTGAAACAACTGTGTTATGAACTTTCCAAGTGAGAACTTTGCAAACCATCTGTTTCTAGATCACTTCCCTAGTGTTTTTGAAGGAACAAGAGTCAGTGTCAGATGTATAGGCTGAAAAATGGTTGCAAGACTGTTGGCCGCTTACCAGTGTCCTGGATTAGAGAACAGAGCATTTGAGGGAAGGAGAAAAGAGCTATTTTACTATGTATGTACTAGCTATTAAGTACTAAGTCAAATAATTCCATCTTTCTGGTAATGGCTAATAAGTGCTGCATCTAAAGACTGATCAGTGATACTTATTCATAATGTTACCTGGGTATTAAGTAACAGGCATAAGTATTTGTGGCATGAGGATGTGGCTGTGGTATGTGGAGAGAGGTGTCTGTGCCTGGGAACCTTTTAAACTGGGTTTGCTGCAAGGGAATAATTAAGTGGAACCCCACAGCTGTGCTGCTGTGTGGAAGAGCAATCTGGGTCCATCCTTACAGACCTCGGAGTAAGAGAGAACATGGATCCTTGGGTTTTAAATATTTTTATTTTCTGTTGTTTGAGTGGTATAGAGCTAGTTTTGAAACCAGGGACTGAAACTTGTGTGCCCAGGACTACAATTCTTTAGCTGCAAAATTTTCCATCTTGATTTGGCCCACCCATCATGGTATTTTGGTTTTTTTACAGTACTGCTTCTAGTGGTGGGAAGAATAATTTAATACAGAGTGGTTAAAACAGTCCCTCCTTGCAGGAGATGTAAGGTTTGTCTCCTCTCAGCTGAAGAGAGCTCTGAGCTTCAGTTACGGTGTTCCTGAGTGGGAATCCTTGGGTTGCCATGGATGAGAAGATGCCATTTCACCAGTGCTTCTCTCTGTGGCATGTGTCCTTCCTTCTCAGGTAGACTGATGGCTGGTCAGTGGGAGACCCAAGAAAACTCACTGATATGTGGACTAAATCCTTCAGGACACCTGTGGAAAAACTCCTGGTGTTGTGGATTTGAACTGTGCCTAAGCATTAGCTGGCTCTGAAGCTCTGTCTCACTCTACTCCAGAGCATCTCTGGGGAAGTAAGGGTGGATGACGACAGCTGCCAACTCTGAGAGGAATGTGACAAGGTGTGAATGGAGTCTCAGATAGCAGCTGCTTAAGGGGGATTTCTAAAATTCTGCCTGTCTCTGCTTTTACAGTCTCAAAAGCAAGATCAGCCTTTGAAGAAAGTTGCACCTTTCTGTAAATGCTGGGAAGTCTGTGTTTGTAAATATTTCCTGCTTTCTTTAGCAAATATGACACAACTGCCAGAGAAGTGGCACCAGAAAATACTGTAATTGAAAAATTCATGAGCAAGTATATGGTGTTCACTTTTCAGCACTTCCTGTGTAATACACTTCTCCATTTCTCTGGTTGTGTGTTTATTTTACTTGCTGATAGGAAGGGAAATTCTTTATTACAGGTATCATAGGAAGAGTCTAGGGCAAATACTGGCTGCAAATACTATTTGGGAATTTTTTAGCTGATAAATAGGTCAGTTAAAACTGGAGTGTCTTTTGATCCACCAAATTGCCAATAATCAGAGAAGGGAAGGCTTGCCAAAGAGGAGAAGATTAGTCCAGCCTTAGCAAGGGTTGTAAGTGTGTGCTCAGCTGCTGGAGTTTTGTCCCTGCTGATTGCTGCGGGGTTGCACTGGATGACCTTTAAAGGTCCCTTCCAACCCAAACCATTCCATGATTGATGCTGTGAGGGCAGTGCTTTGCCCTGGGAGAGGTCAGTGCACAGTCACGCTGCTGGTTCCCAGCAGTGGGCCCAGCACTTTGGGGTGGGCAGCTTTCCCCAATTCACTGTAGCATTTCCTTCTGTACCTGAAACAAGACTTGGAGAAATAGTCCAGAAGTAGAACCAAGTAGGCAGAGTATCAAGTTCACCTGCCAGGCGCAAGCCTTTTTTAAATTTTTTTTTTCCCTTGCCCTTTTTGTTATTGCTGCAATAGGTACAGAGAAAAATGTGCATGATGCAGCTTGCTCGATCTTTAAACATAGTTGGTCGTCTAAATCTTGCCCCACCCAAGTGCAAATAGTGTTGCTAATATTTAAGAAAAAAGTCTTTTAGCATTGTCACTGTGTTGCATACCATATTTTTAATGTCCCTTTAAAAAATGCTTTACATTTTTTCCTGATCTCTGCATGTGTGTGTGATAACATTCCAAAAAAAGTTGCCCAAAGGCAGCTTGTTCTTGTCTGATTTGACATCTTGAAAGAAAGGACTTGCTTTTTATAGCAACATGCATATTTTGACAAAAGGTGAAATGAGAACTTTGAGGACAATAATTGGAAGTCTCACGAGCCTCAGTTTGTGTATTCCTCTTTATAAAAGAAACAACATCTGAAGAGAGAGATCTTATTGGAAATAATGAAAATGAAAAGTCAGAGTGTTCAAGGGTGAATCTTGTGAAAATCTCCCATTCCTACATTATCTTGATTACTTTTACTTTAAAAGTGCTCTTATCTGAGATGCCCAACTTGCTGTGTCAATCATACTATCGATTGTGGGTGGTGGACAGAAAGTCATTTCACTTCCTGTACTAACTCTATCCTTAGGAACTCTGAAGTTGTTCTGCAGGCAGCTTTATCCATTTTACATTAATAAATAAGAGAATATTATAGTTCATGCATTTCAAGAAAGATTGATGTATCATTTAAATAAAGTTCTCTTTAGTATCAGCTTTACAAGAGCCTACAGCTGTATCTCCTCAAGCGATGATCTCATTGCAGTCTAATCAAGGCTGAGCTTGGCTGGTATTTCAGTAAGATTTCCAAGTGAAACCTGGACTGTTGCAAGAAGTTTTGTTGTTGATTTAGTAGATAGAGTTCTTGTCTGCTGAATCAGTGCTGAATTCATGCCCCAGCTGGAGGTGCTGTCTTTTTAAAAGGAGTATCAGACAGAACTTTTATTTTCTTTATTCCACTGCACTTTCATAATGTGCTCCTATCTGTGGTTAGGTGTGAATTGTAATTTGTTTAACCTAACAATCGTTTAAATTGTATAAAAAATGCTTCTCTGTTAATTGTCTGCAAGACTTCTCCATGTGACGTATATTAATTTGTTGTTTCAGTACTAACTGTTTTAGTTAGGTAATTCTTTATTCTTTGGCCTTAAACGTGTAATTAAAAGCAATTACTTGCATCACCATACTGCAGCAATATTTAGGGTGAAAAAAAGGGTTTATTGATGCTGTATACAAATGAATAATAAAAAAAAGACGTAATCACACACAAATACCAGTTTCTTCCCTAAAGTTAGGTGTTTGGGGTGAGCTGCATTGTTTGTAGACATTAACAATTCTTAAACTTGCCTGTGAAGTTTGGTGTCCACAAAACCAGCATTTAGCAGTAATCTTGTGGAATTTCTGACTGCTTCAACTTAAATGCAGTCATTTGTGTAAACAGCTGATTTGTAAGTTCTTAGGAAGTGTTGTACTGTGACTGGGAGAGAATTCTAATCCATAAATTAGAATGGTCTCCATATCCCAACAAATTTCATTCATTTCCTTCACTTCTAGAAAGATAATACATGGAGGATTATTCATTCTATTTTGTTTTCTATTAATTTTCTCCTGGTCATCAAACCTAGGTAGAATTACTGACCTGTATGGGTGAGAATTTTAACAGGTGTGTTAGTGAATAATTTTGAAAGAATGTATCAGATTATGTTCTGTGTTTCTTTTGAAACCTTCATTCCACTTCTTATCTTGCAAGAGGGCATATGGTCAGAATTGGACCTTTTTGTGTTGTTCAATTTGATAGTCAAGAAATATTAGGAAATGTGCATACATTAAAGTGAATGTTTTAGGCTTGAAATAGCATCATGTAGCTATTTATATTTTCCCCCTGCCAAATATGTTAAATATTGGGCTTTTTTCAATGCTATAGAAACTGTTCTGAGTGGTGTTTTCTTTGGAGTGTGGAAGTTAGATCCCAGCTTTCTATTATTGGAAGATAGAAGTTGGCTTACTTTGATGCAGGGAGATCTTACTGCTTTTGATTTGGTAAGCTAGTTGATGAAGGGAATGCTCTCAATTTTAGTGCTTTGATGGCTGGTGAATGACCTCTTTATCATGACTGTTAATTTACTGGCAGAATGGAGCCCACCACCCTCATACCTGGTGTAAATGATGTGGCTGTGGAAGTCTGAAGCTTGGGAGGTTGGGTTTGCAGGGGGTTTTTTGTTTGTTTTGTTTGGGGTTTTTTTTTTGTTGTTTTTGTTTTGTGTTCGATTTTGTTTTTGCAAGGGCTTTAACAGTTGAAATGGCACCAGTTTTGGAAGTTGCACTTAAAAGTTATCTACAATATTGCCACATGTGAGCTAAAAGCTGTATGGAGTTGAAATGAAGGGATGGTTTAAAGGCTTGTGACTTCAGAAGTCTCAAGTCAGTTGAGTTAGGTGCTTAGCAGTGAACAGTGTGAGAGTGGGGTGTAATGGTGTGTGCTTGCAGTGCTGAAATTGCAGTCTTCCTTTGTGCATTTCACACTGTATTTCAGGAGAAAAATCTTCCAGGGGACTCAGAGCATTCTGTTTAAAATCAGAACTAAGAAACTTCCTTACAACTTCCTTCTAACTTTTGGATATACTGATTGCTTCCAATTGTTGTTTTTTATCTCTTCTGCATTTCCCTCTTTCAGCTACTTGGGCAAAAACTGTCAAATTTATCATGATTTTTTAGTTTGAAAGAAAACACAAAATCATTCATGTCTGTGGAGTCAGAGGAATTGGTGTATTTTCTGAGAATTGGTGCTGCAATAGGAGTGAGACAGCTGGATTGACAGAATGTTTGGTCTGTTTAAAGGACAATGTAAACTTCTCTGGTTGTTAGTTCATACATATGTTAATTTGTACTTTTCAGTATGAATTTTGGATGCTGTCATAGACATTAGCATAGAAATAAGAGATCTGCAAGACACCTCTAGTTATTGCTTGCTGTTGTCAGAGGTTTGCCAGTAATGCAGTTTATTATCTAGATATCCATCGTGTTTATGGTTTTGTTTGTTTCTTTTTTAAGAGGAAAACCAGTGTGGGTATGTGTGGTGTTTATGCATAGGCTACATATGCTTTACTCAGTTACTCAATAGACCATACTTATTTTTATCTGCAGACCTTGATTCATTGTATGTTCTCCTGCTTAATGAGTATTTAAAGTATGGGAATGTGGAAAAAAATAAGGTAAATGGGAATTGAAACGTGGCTGTGAATAGATTAGAGGAAACAACTGTTTGGTAGTAACAAAGCCAGTATTTTATTACATGTGAGCTTCTTTTTTCTCAAGAAAAGCTATTTGTATTTAGTCTTCCTATGCATTTGTTATCTTTACATGGAATACCTAATATGTATATGGATCTAGTTCTGGGAGTCAGTTTGTCATGGAAGTTTGAGACAAGTCCTAGATATTGAGATTTTTTACTGGCTGTGCATTTAAGAGATACAGTGAATGAAGATTTTCACAGATAAAGTAAAAATTAATGCAGTTATACTGAGACTTCATTTAATCTATGAGGACTTGCTTTCAGCTGTCTATTTTGAAACTATTTGGTGTTGATGCCTCTCTATCAAACTTATTCTGGACTTTTGGGTTTGGGCTTGTTTTTTGTTGTTTTTTTTTGGGGGGGAGGGGGTGTGTGTTTGCTTATCTTTAAGATAAGAAACAATCTTGGAAGCTTTCTAATTCCACACAGCATAGTATTTTCAGTTTCTTAAAGGTTGTGCAGGAGGTATGCTGTGTTCTCCTTATCCCCTCATACCCTCTCCAGGAATATTATCACTGTTCTGAGAGAATTATTGGGAGTTGTCATTTTTGTACTACTTCTAACTTCACATATATGGTCATATACAAATAAGACAGAAAGTAAGGTTTATGGAGTGGATAACTGAATGTTTTGTGTTTAAATGCGTTCATTTAGTGACAGGAATAGTCTACAAATTTTGAACTGGAATGAGTTTTCAAAAATCAACTTGATGGTCCTCTGAATGTGTTTGTACCTTCCGTGTGTGTTTTGCCAAGCAGCAGACTGCCGCTGGTGCTCATTGTGTTTAAGGTGAATGTTTAATACAAGGAGATGGTTTTGACAAGTGTTTTGTAGTGTTTAAATTAGAAAGGACTTAAGTGCTCTGAATTGCTTTCTGGAGGTGCTTGCCACTTGCTGTCAACTGTGTGAGAAGCTGAGGAAACCCCTGGTGCCTCAACACATACCTAGATCTTCCATGGGTGCCTGTAGTAAGGTGAAATATTACTGAGCAAGATTGTCTCTGTATTTGCAGTGTGTGTGCACCTATACCTAAAATACTTCTTAAAAATTTATTTCTCGTATTGTTTCTGAGCATGGCTTTTCAGTTGAGCATGACTTCAGGGGAGAGTCGTTACCTACCAAGGACAACAACATTTATGAACTTAGAAGAGAACTTTTTTCCCCTCTCCATAAATTAATACATTATTAGTGTTCAGTCTCTGATTAATATAGGGCATTTTTGGTAAGCACAGATCTCTTGTTGCAGATAAGAGAATGGCATCTGCCTCATAATTTCTTTTGGGTTTTTTAGTGGCCTTTATGTATATCTGAAGGTCGTTTTGGTGTGCTGGACTCGCCCAGACAGAAAGAGCCAATTTGCTGGTAAATGCTGGAAGTGCAGCAAATTGCAGCTTTGACAAACCAAATAGCTTTTGTCAGGTACACAATTCTTGGGTTGACTCTAAGAGTAGAAACAGATGGAGTTGAGTGTTTGACGATAGAAAAGAGGTGGTTATTTCAAAGTTCCTCCGAACCCTGATGAAATGCCAAAACCTACTGAAAGCTTTGAGCTGTTTAGTCAAAAGCTCAGTAGCCTTGGCACTGAGGGGAATGCCTCACATCCTGTCCTTGTACTTCTCCTGCCTCACGCCAAGGAGAAAGGAAGACTTCCCCTCTGCCACCAGCCCTGCTTTCTCCCCATTTAAATCTGTCCATTTTTAAGTTGTTAGATTCTTTGAAATGTTTAAATTCCTCTTACTTAGATACATCTATTAACTGATATATGAGCTGGGAAATATGTTGTCATGTTTCTTAGAGACAGATTTTCTGAAAAACTGTACTTAGTAATGAGGATTTTTTTAAAAGATGTAGAGTGGCCTGTTTTTCAAGTTTGTACAAAAAAAGGGTGGGACAAATCTCAGTGTCTAAAAGCTAGAAGTGGTACCATAGTCAGGAAATCTAGTTCAGTGCTTAAGAGACCCTTTGGATAACTACTAACAGTGCAGGTTCATTCATTCTTGCAGGCATTTCTCTAGCTAGGTGACCTTTCAGAAGGAAAATGGAAAATGATCGAAGGTATTCTTGTTATTGTGATTGTAGGTGGCTTTATTGGATCTTTTCTTTGCTCGAGGCCCTTTTTTGTTCTGTCCATCCTATTTCTAAGTTCTAGATCATTCCTGCACTCACAGTACAGAAAATACTCTAGACTTCTGCTGTGCATTTGTGTCATCTACAACAATAGGGTGTTTAATGTTCTGACAATAAGCAAAGAGGCATCTCTGAGAGTTACCTCTGAGGAGTTTGGCAGAGAGTCTAAGAATGCTTTTGCTGATGTGTGAAGGTGAATTCAGTTTGGTTTTGTGGAAACTTTTGCTACAGTTTCCACTGTAACCTGCTGAAACTAAGCTTTTTTTTTTAATAATGAAAATACATTAACTTCATTCAAGTTGTGCTGTGATTGTTTGGGTTTTTGCTTTTTTTAATGGAAAAAGATCCATGTATTAGTGAAACTTACTTGAAAAAACACCCAGAGCCTTTTAAAATAGCTAAACTTTTTAATTTTAGAGTAACAAGTTCTTCGTCCTCATCCTTCTAGTATATCCTCTCTGTAATGGACTTGCAGTCGAGTCTGGATAGCTGATGGAGGGAGAGATCTGTCAATGGGCAACACGAAAGTACAGTAAATTTGTTTAGAAGTGATGCACAGGTAGCTGCTGCTGTACTGGAAATTGCAGTTTCAGTACTTGTCCTCTTCAGTAAAATATGTGCTTCTCAAAAAAACCTGCACAAAGCTATACAAACAGACTATCTTGGATTTCTTTCTCTATCTTGAGATAAAACATACTTTGCTACACAGTTGCTTTGAAAGCTTCCAACATAAATTATGAAATAAAGCAGTGTCTCCCAGTTTCCCAAATACATATAAACTAGTCAGCATTCTTCAGGAAATAAGCTTCTGATTTGGTTCAGTGAATACTCTTTGGGGATAGCAATACTTTATTGGGATGCTGTGTATTTTTCAGTAAAATACTCCAGTATTTTAGGATAGTATCATAGAAACATGATTTAATGACAAAGGAAGTAAAGTGCTTCCTACACAGTGCCAGTTAGTCATCAGTGTGTTAATTTTCTTAAACAAATTACATGCAAAAAAGGGTCTGTGGGTGTTTAACTGGCTGATATCTGATGTAGTGAATTATACAACTGCTGATGAGTATTTGGATTCTGGATAATGCAATAATTGCAGTATTGCAAATTTTCTTTTCTCTACAAATACATATTTTGTTGACCCAGAAGAAAGCAGAACATTAGATTTTCAGCAGAAACATTTGCAGTTGTTTCCTTTTTTTTTTTTTTAAATGGAATAGCAAACCATCCATTTTGCAGCCATTCATTCAAGTAAAAGAAAGATGCAAACATACTGTGTTGACATAAAGTAGTGTTTTATTCGGTGTTTATATGTGGAAAGAATTTTAGGATAACAGAGAAAACTTGAAGCTTCATGTGTCTGTTAAACACAATTATTGTTTTGAATAGTTAATTCAAGACTTAAGAGAACTGTGTACTTTAAAAAACAGCTTTTATAAATAGTTTGTAATCTTTTTCTTACATTACTATTTTGGTCAAGTGTCTTTATTTCTAAATAGAAAGGCTCCTGTAAAATTAAAAACAATGTCTTGTTCTGAAGCTGGAAGATATGATATAATTACTGAATTCTCTTAAATGCAGCTCTCATGTCATAATGCTTCTCCTAAATTTCAAAAAATTGGTAGAACAAGACTTTTAAGTTTCAAGGTAATTTTTTCCCCTTTTAAACTATGTATAAGAACTTCAGTATTTCTTATTCTTTTCCCTTTATCCTCTTTTGTAAGAGATGACACCGAACAATTTGCTCCCCTGCTTATAAAACGGAAACTCCAGTGATATATTAGTAAAATAAGTTTTTTCCTACACTTTTTACCTTCTGGGAACTTGATGTTTTTCCTGACTGCTGGGGAAGATTGCTATCATGAACAGGGAGTAGTAGGGCTGTGCCTTTTCTGACACCTTGGAGACCTGAGGAGTTTCTGTGATTACTCAGCCTCTTGTTAGGGAGGGGTGTAAGACAAGTCTTTTGTTGCTCAACTGAATTTCTTCTGTCTGATTCAGGAAATCATCATCTTAACAATATTGTAGCTGTGACCTGTTATGTCAAAGATGTCAGTGATTAGAATATGCAAGTGAAGATGCATGTGGCTCTCTGGTGGTTGTTTGCTCCCAGCAAAGGGTCTGAGTTGGCAAAGCTTCAACACAGAACCCTATCAGAAGCAAAGAACTGGAAATTTACTGCATTGGAAATTGGGACATTTGCTAAATTAATTACCTCTCTTGCCATGGGTTGCTTGTGTACCTCTGTGGAATTGTGTCTGCTTTGCCTCTGGTGATGAATAGAACTAAAACTATTTCACAGAAGTCTTGTTTCTCATGAAACAGACCTGATGCAGAAGGCCTGAAATATTACAGTGACAAAGACTTTGTAGTCTTTTTAGAACACCCAGAACACAGATATTTGAAAACCCTTGGGGTACAGAGTTGTCAAAAGGCTATAGCTATGTGATTCTGTACATTTCTTCACAGCAGACACAAGCACAAAGTATTGTTTTGTCTACAGTGTTCATCATAAGTAATGTACTGGAGTTAGATCTCTGTTTACAAAATTAAACCCAGTACCTACCCAAAATGCACAGATGCTTTCGGTGCCTCAGAAGCGTAGAAGAGATGGAGTGAGGTGAGACAGCGCCTGAGTGTGAGGCCAAAGCACCCCAGAGTGTGGACTACTTCTATAGTAGGTCAGCCAGCCATTTGAAACATTTATTGGTAATAAAACTTCATAAGGTAATATATTTTTGTAGCCAAAAGGTGTCCTTGCTGACCACTTGAATCTCGTTCAATTTCTAATGATTATGACCCACTTTCAGCTCTATAATGGAAAGATGCTGTCAATGATGAAGATTGATGATGATTTCATCAATTGTCTGAGGTGATAGCACAGCATACAAGTTTCAACAGAAGGAGGGGAGCATGTTCATGTATTCTTCTAACAGCAGACAAAATTTAAAAATTTGTTTGTCTGTACATTACTGGCAGTAATTGGAGACTACTGTCTGTATTGTGTCAATTGGTACCATCACCCTGCATTTCAGCCTAAAGGTGTTGGGCTTGTGTAGGCTCCACCTTAAATCCAGTGCTGCAAACATCAAGTCTTTAGCAACCTGGTTTATTTTGCTGAAAGCTGATTGGGGAAATGTTGCATGAGCAATTTAATTATGTGATTAGAGGGAGTGGAGATGAGCAGCAGGGAGTGGCAACATCATGGTACACAGTCACATGCTCTGCAGTGACTTCAAGGCTTTAGTCCAGCTGACTTCCAGTGAAAATTAAATTCAAGTATCGAAATAATTTTGAAAATGCTTATCTCCTGTTTTCTGGCTTTTGAATTTTCATTAATGAGCAGTCTGAATCTAAAAAGTGTTTGCCTCTCTTCTGGAGACAAAATGGACATAACTATTGTTAATATCAGAGTAAAAACAAAACTATTTTGCTTGGTTTTATTTTTGGCTACCAAAAATACTTGACATTTGACTATCTAGGAGAGCACGTTTGCTAAATCAGCACTAAATTAAGTATATTATAGGTGGGTCTGCATTTCTTATCGGCACTTCTTTGCCTAAAACCTTGGAATTTTCTGGTCCATTTGATTGAAGCTGGCTGCAGGTTTTTATGGCCAAGTTTTCTTCTGAACTTGGAGAAATTTCTATGAAGATTTTTTGTGCCTCTTGTTTTGATACTAAATAAAATTGGTTGTATACCTTTCAATACCATACTGCTAGTAATGACTGCTTTTAAAAAATGTTTTTGAACTTTGCACTGAATTTTTTTAAAAATTTTTCTGATTTGTTTAGATCTGTTAACTCTGGCTGCCCCATCCCTGGGAGTGTTCAAGGCTAGGTTGGATGGGTGTTTGAATGATGTGATCTAGTGAAAGGTGTCCCTGCCCATGGCCAGAGGTTTGGAACTAGGTGGTCTTTAAGGTCTCTTCCAAACCAAACCATTCTATGATTCTATTTGTCCCTGAGATTTAGCATTAGCATGTTATCCTGTATGGTTGTAAGGGATGTGGGCTAGGGTTGTATATGTGTAACACTTAATTACGTCTGAAATAATTTTACAGAGTGAATTGGTCTTTACATTTTATATTCTTGTAATAGTTTGGGGTTTTTTTAATTGTTTTTTTTAAGAGAAGACAAAAGAAAAGTGACGTCCTCGTGGTGTCCATGTAATTTTATCAGCTGAACTGTGTTTTCCAAACTAATTTTCCTGTAGGAGTCAGCATTAGAAGGTGACTGGGGTACCTTGTGTAGTGGGTTTAGGTTTCTCCTTTGCCAAAGGATTATTTGGATTCAGGAACTTGGTCTCCAGATTCAGGAGGAGGTGTTTTGTAATTTTCTCTTCTTGGGCTCAGACTTTTCTGAATTTCCTTTAACCCATCTGAGTGTTACCTCTTGTTACCCAAAAGTCCTTTTTCCTTTTCATTCTCCACATCAGTGATTCAGAATTCAATTAGTCAAAGTTTTCTTTCTTAACCAGTGTCTTTCACTATGCTATTTATTTCCCTAGCTCCAAAGCTTGTTTTTCATTTAAAGTCCAAAGTCTACAAAATGTTTGACATGAAGGATCTTCTTTCAGGACTTGCAGTTGATTCAGATTTCTAATAGCTGGGCACTTTTAAAAGGTCAAGAGGCATAAGGCATGGCGTTGTGGATGCTGTCTGATTACTTCTTCCCCTGAAGCAGAGATCACTAGAGTGTTTCAAATGTAGTTGCCAGTTTTACTTCTTAACATAAAGATTCCTTTTCTTAATTTTATTTCTTCATTTGTTTCTTGGAACTGCGTGAACCATTTCAGTTGAAATGTAAGAAAAATCAGTGTCTGAGCCTTTCATATACAATGGAGATTTTCTGCCTAACTAATTGAAGTATGGCAAATTCATCAACCACTGAAAGAAAATATGATCTCATAATGAAAGCATTGAACAACTTTGATTAGTGAAGTGCTTAATACCACCTGTGATTAATTACTGCAATGATGTAAGATGAGGACACGAGATGATTTTGGTAAAACCACGGCTTAGATGCTACTTTATTAGAAAGGTGTAATATGTAAATAAGAACAACAAAAAGACGTCTATACTTTCTGTACCATAAATTTAAATACAAACGAACAGGAACTTAAGCTTGCAGGAAGAGCAGTGATCTTTGTTTTTGTAGTTGTATTTGAAGTTAATCAGTCTGGGGTTTTTTTAATTCAAAGCCAGAGTACACATAACAAACTGTGACCTGAAAAAGTATCCTGTGAATTTTGGTACGCAAGAGAGCACATTGTTTTTTCCTCTATCTCTGTGAGTCATGCAGCTAAAACATCTCATCCAGCTTTAGTTTTGAAGACAAGAGTGTGTAGCAAGGTTAGGGGATGTTTTGCCGTGTTTGATGATAGTTGTCCAGGTACCGAATAAATTTTAGTAAAGCCCTAGAAAAATGTCTCCTTTCTGAGATACTTGGAGAGTTATTTCCCTTTCTGATTAGGCTGTGAGTTGAGGCAGAAGGATCATGATGTAGTAGTTAGGCATTTTAAACAGCAGAGCTCTCTTTAATGTACAGTGTCAGAAAAGGAATTTCCCATTCTTGAGTATGTGTTATGCAAAGCTTGCAGTTTTGGAAGGAAAGCAGCATCACCTTATGACCTCTAGCATATTCAGGGGTTTGGTTTTGAGGTTTTTTCTTTTAAAAAAAAAAAAAGTGACAGTTCAAATGTGTTTTGTTCTTATCTGATTTATGTTCACAGATCCATTTCCTGAACTGACCAAAAGTCTGATGATGGATGCCAGTTTGTTGAAAAGTTTCAAAGTTATGTACTAAAATTAAATCTTGAAGTTCATAACCTTTGCTTACTGAATGCTGGAGCTCATTCTCAAAGGAATGGGAAAAAACCCAAACCTCTAAGCTGTTACCTCAGTTATTGCACCTTGGTAATGCAGTGCAGGTTGTGCACATGAGATGGGGACTTCCCCCACAAGGCAAGAAGAGACCAAGCTTTTTAATGTGAAGTTGAGGATGCAATGGCAATAAAATGCAGGGTCATGAGTGTTACAGCCAAGGTTGTAGTCACCATAAATTGGTGGGTTTTTTCACCTGGATGGTGACAATTGATACAAGCTTCCAGTGTATTAAAAGTACGTTGAAAGTCTAGTATGGTGCTGGAGAACAGCTGGAGTTACTTAAAAAGTGACAAAATGTATTTTACTTAAGGGAATTGAAACACAGACCAAAATTTGATGGATTTTTTTAATCTTAACAAACTTAAGGACTTGGCCATGTTTGAAATAATAGTAATCGTTTCTAACATTCAAGCAGTATGTGTTGGAACTTTTTTCTTACGTTTACCCTTGCTTGGTGGCTTGATGTTGCTTTTTTGTGTGTTTTTTTTTGGAAGATACTTGCTCAATGTGAAAGAAGTTATTGGCTCAGTGTCAGTGTACCTGGAAGAAAGCAGATCAGAAATAAAGCTGGATTGTAAACTGATGGACCCTTTTAGTATGTCGTCCATTCACAGTTTCCAAAGAAACAGAAAACCCCATTTGGATTCAAAACCAAATAGCCTGAGTTGTATGGTGGCAGAGTAAATTCTAGTAAATTAGTAGGATTTATAATCTATCAAGTTCTTAATTAGTCACAGGGCAACTGAACAATGCAAGTTTTGACTGATACCATTGAGGTTAAGTACAGGGAAAAAGTGGATTTTGTTTTGTATTGCACTGTGTTTGCAGGATACTCACATGAAAATATGTGGCTTTGTTGATAGTTAAACACAGCTTTGAATCTGTTTTTTCATGATCATAAGGTGTTTATGTAAGATATGAGATGAGATCCTGCTCTGAAATAGTACAGTATTGTCATTTATCAGTTTAAACTCCAGATGACTTTTGAGATTATAGTGGATAGTGCTGGAATTTCTTCAGTCATTCAATTTTCTCTTTTTAAAGGACTTAGCTATAACTTCAGTAGCTCTGGAAAAAGAAATTACTGAGATTACTGAGATGCAAATTATAATTAAATGATTATACTTAATGTCATATTTCTGTGGTTTTGAATACTGTATTTTTTCCTGCTCATCTTGGTGATTCTTAGTCTTATGCTGAGTGTCATAGTAGTGTTTGGAGGTAAAGCTTTCTTTGCCTGGCCTTCCCTGTGGCATAGAAAAATTCTTAAAACTATCTATTCTCTTCATAAGGGCCACCTTAGCAGTAAAAAAAAATTCCTTAAAATCTTTACTGTTGAAACCAAAATTGCATTTACTTTTTAATTTGGATTCCCTACTTCTCTCATTGCTGTACAGTGTTCTTAATTCCTTCTGTTAGATGCAGTGTGTCTGATGGTGTGTAAATGTACCTGAATCATAACCTGGTTTTAGTGAAAACAAAAGATTGAACAACCTGTTCTAGTGGAAGGTGTCTGAGCCCGTGGCAGGGGGAGGAACTAGCCCTTGCAAGCCAAGCACTTCTGTGATTCTGTGATGTGCTGTGCACCAGGTAGCAAAATGCTTAAAAGTTCTTTGGTGCTAAGGGTATAACAGGCCTCAGTGACTATTTCTTCCAAGGCACTCCTCTTGCTTGGGGTTGCTTTTGGGTGGAGGCCTGAGGGTGTGCAGCAGCACTGGAGGTAATTATACAAGATGACAATAGCAGCAACTCGCGGTTACCTCTGTGGCTGTGTCAGTTTTGTGCTCGTGATTCTCACAAGGAAGATTTCCTGCGGGAGGCTGCGTCACAGCGATGTGCAGCCGCTCTGTTGTAACCTGGCTGGAGCCAGCCTGTGACTCCTTGAGCGTGGGATTTGTAGCAGGGCATAGTTTCTGGTTGCTTGGTAGTTTCAGAGGGAAAGATCTCTGGGAAATAAATGTGGCTAATACATTTGCAGCTGTGATGAGCTCTTAACATGCAGGTCATGAACAGTAATGATGTATTGGCCACCCCACTGATGAGGAAAACCTCTTGGTTTTGCTAATCAAAGATTTCCATTAAGGGCTAGACATATTTTTTCCTGATTTGTGGCAGTCTCTATCTAATGATTGTTACAGAAACATCTCTGTGTATTCTCAAAGAGCAGCTTTGAATTTGTTCCACATCTAAAATTTCATACATTTAGAGACAGCCAGTATTCTCAGGTCTAAAAGAACATACTCTGGTGGTTCACAGAGGCAAAAACTAGTTGTAGGGCACTACTGCAAAAGTTAGGAGACCAGTAATGTCAGTTGAAGGTATGTTGCCTAGGAAGATTTATGTTCATTTTATTTAGGTGTGCATTTATGAATTCCCTGCAAGTAAGGAGAAAACTTGTGAATTATTTTTATTTAGTCTTAAGTTCATGTGATTTTTGTCTTGCCACAACTTGGCCTTTGTATTCTGAGATTTTGCAAAAACTGAATATTTGTCAGCTTTATATAGGGATTAGAGTTGCAATTTCCTCATCAAGCTTTAAAATTCTCAGCTGAAATTTTTATTTCATTAATGGTAACTGTTGGCGCTGCTAGAGTCTGTTTGTGATGAGCCTCTGTCAGAATGTGCTGACAAAATGGTGATTTATCTACTGTCCAGTCCAAACCAGAGAGCCTGAATAGTTAGCAGTGCTTTCCAGTCAGTAATATTTCCTTTTTATTTTTAATAAATATAAAAAATAGCAATACAGATTTGTATCAATTCATCGCATTTTTCAAAAGCTTCTGTTTCACTTTGGGTTGTAAATACTCTCAAAATACTCTTAGTATTTTATACTCTTAGTGCTCCTCATGCAGTATTGCCATGAATATGGCAGGCTAATTGGTACCACACAGTTGAAGGATTTTTATATATTGCTTTTATTTATTTTCCTTCACCATTCAATGTTTGTTCTTGTCTTCAGAGTTAGACCTCTGTTGTTTTTGTAGCTCCTTCATTTGAGATTGTCATCCTATGAGTATCTGTTCTATGGATGCAGTCTTCCAGTACTGTTTTTCCAAACCTTTGTCCTGAAAACAACATCTGTTGCTCTTGACTGTCGCAATGTTGCTTAGAGACATCATGACGTATACCTCTTCCTGAAAATGCCTTACCTGTAATTGCTGACAGTATTTTCTACTTCTAAATAAAAAAAGAAATTATTTTTTATTCTTCTTGACTTGCTAACATGCATTTTTTGGTAGCTGCTGTATAGCCAGCCTAATGTACTCTGTGGGGTGGATTGAATTCCTCCGTCTTTCTCCTCAGCATCGTGAGACAGGGGTATTGTCTGGGTGGGCATGTCTGCTGTATCTAGGAACATGAGGACGGCTGTACCGAGTAGGGACAAAGTCTGCTGCACCTAGTTTCCTGTTTGTGGAGGTAGCTAAGGAATAGGTCTGATAATAGTAACTGAGGAATAGTTCTAAGAAGCAGGAGAAGTATAATGTAATTTAAAAATTATTTCCCTTTCTTTCACTTTTGATACAGTTTTTAGTAGAAAGGTAGGGATGTCTGAATTGTTTGCATTTAAATTAATTAGAAAATTCGTAGCAGGACAGATTTTTTTATTTTTTTTGAACTCGCTGTGTTTTTGAACTTTTGCCTTCCTTGGTATCCACTAGCAACATTTCCTACCTGCTTTAAAGAAAATGGTGCTATTTTACACAGCTGTAACTCTATAACTTTGTTATAATTCTGAGAAATAACTGGCCCCCTCAATTTTGTGGATTCAAAATAGTGTGTTACAGTCTGTTATATAATAATTCTTCTTGCTACATTTTTTCTAAGGTCAAGTCTGTCCTGGTTAAATTCTCTTCATGAAGTTTTTGGGTCAGTATCTCTGACTAGCCTGTTCTGTGCTCTTATGTTCTGAATTCTGCTGGATTCTAGTTTGAGTGGGATTACATCAAACTTCCAGGTTACAATAATATAGGCAATTGAATGACACAGAACCATCATGTGAGTGAAAAAGAGCAAGCTGTTCCCTTTCTGGTCATTCCAGATGTTTTATTTACTTGTTTGGTGGTGACCACTGAACTGCACAGCAGAGCACAGGATGCAAGTGATGATCTCTGGCATGCCCAGAGCTTGCCTTGGGTGATGTTTGTTGTGTGTGGGTGTGTGTGGAGTTTTGTGTGTCTGTTCCCTTATCTACAGTGACTTTAAGCAATTCAGTCTTCATTGCATGGCTCTTAGCAGCTAGTGCAGCTTTAACTAAGCCAGGTGGTCTTACATCACTGACAAACTTTGTTCATCCTCTTGCAGATCAGTTGAAAAAAAAAATTACTAGAAATAACATGAACAAAACGCAGAACCAAAACTCCTAAAACCGGAAATACTGAACAGCACAGTCCAGATGCCAGTGAGATGCTTTTGGTATCCTTTCAGTATTGTGAAACTGGCCTTTTTATTTCTATCGCTTGTTTTCTCATGACTGAGCTTCTAGAGAGGAATTCTTTTTAATCCTGAGGCCATATAGTTTCTTGTAGAAGTTTTGGTAAGAAACACCGTCAAAAAAGTAAGAAACCATCTCTGGGGAGAAAAAAGTATAGTGTATTGTTCAGATAGTTCTTTCTGTTGAGGTGCAAAGAATGTGACTCAGCTACAAGACAGAAGCCTGCAGAAATCACCCTTTGCTGTTGCCTCCTGTGTTTTACTAATGCCATATCTTCTGTAGTGTGTAAATCGGTAGAAACTAGTAGTCATGGGCTTGCCTTCATTTTCTCCACATTTTTGTGGGGCTACTGTACATGTTAATATATTGCCTTCATTTTGTGAGGTACCAAGGTTGTTTTAAATGAGGGGTTGTACTCTGCAGTAGGAGTTGCTGTAAAACGTAACCTGGTCTTGATTTTTTTGAAGATTGTGGTGGGATTTTTTCCCCCCTCTTGCTGTTGCATCAGTTTGTGACTGTTCTACTGATTCTCCATTTTGTAAGGAATTACTCGGGTATATGGGAATTCCTAAGTTTGTCTCTGAAACTTTTTAAAATTTTACAGAATGCTCCATTTAACTGTTAGTGGCAATGCAGCATCTTGCTGAGTGTGTTTATTGCACATAAGTTGTGACTCAGGATCTGCAGAGATTGAGAGTGCAGATGTAAAGTATTTATTTTGACTTCTCAGATCAAATACTGGGGCTCCTCTCTTGATCTCCAAAATTCTCTTGTTCCATTCTTGACATGTTAGAATAGCAGCATTCTGACTTTAAGGGAGGAGGAAAGACTGTATACAAAATGAAGTTACATGGTCCTAATTTTAAAGAATGACCTGAAATAAAACCTGTCTTACAGTGTGAGCAATGGGTTTGTGCTCAGAAATGCCTGGTCAAAAGCAGATTTTACAAGCAGCTGTATTTTCATTCTGTAAGTGCTCCTATACCTTATTTATAAGACATAAGCCTAATCCATTTTATGATCAGGGATATTTACTAGCAAAATTTGAATATGCTTTAATTCGAGGTTTGGGGCTTTTTGTGTGACTTTTGTGTAGTCTCATGGAATAACAGACCATAGCCTGATATTTTTTTAATAAATTATTAAGTATTCTTTATTGCTTTATTTGATAATTGACCTTGTTTTTCTGGTGGGAAGCTATTTCTCAGTAAGACAGTCCTATTTGTTAGACTCCTGTCCATCCAGCTCTGGATTTGTTGGACAGTCCTGTCCTAAAAGGTTTTTCAGAACATATTCTGACTCTGGGGCTTGACATTTGATGATCGCTGGGCCTACTTGCATGTATTGATAATGTTTTCTGTGTTTCTTCAGTATGTTCATTTTCTGTCTGTGGTGTAGAATTGTCTGGCTATATTTGTTTTCTTTCATGTCTCTAAGTGCTTGGACAACATAATTCACTTATCTGGCATTGACTGGGTAGGAACATCATTTGCTTTTCTCAGGCTCGAGGAATCAGCCTGTCTTTTGTTCTGCGTTAAAGGCAGAGTTACAGTGTTGCTTCCTTTATTTAAAGAAGAGTTCTGAGCTGTGAGTGAGCTTTTTGAAATTACAAGTCTTTGCATAATTACGGTTTTTTTCAAGGCAGCTTGTTTCAAAATGGAGATTATTGGAAAATAAGGGCATGTAAGGTTGTGAACTAGCTATCACCTGGGGGCCTGGATCCTGTTTCAGGATTTGTTATAAAACCCCCACTTCTTTCTTCGAACCTCATTTTGGCAAATGTAAGATTCGGGCATTGTTTGTAATCTCCTTTCTGTTATTTTGTCACACCCTTGCTCACTTACATGAACTCAGCTGTGCTTAGGAGAAAATATCATTGCTCCCAACATAGTGTGTGGGCTGGCTGAATGGAGACTACAGCAGGCTGGCATAGTAGCTGAGCTGTGGGCTTGATTTCCTGTAAATGGGCTAATTAACCATGAGGTGCCATACTGCTGTGCTTGTGTGTAGGGTATGGGTAAGCCTGAGTGGCTTACAGTTTTCTGTTTCTGTCCATTGATTTGTTGTAGTTCTATATAAGGAGGTAATAGTCATGAAAGAAAACTTGAAATAAAATGCAGAAAAATAGGTAGGACAACTATTTTGTGAAGTGCTCAGCATTTCTGGATGTTTTTAAAATATATGACTAGCTCAGATTTTTGTGTTTTGCTATTAAGTAACTGAGGACTATGATTTTTTTCTGGAGAGTCTTAATAAAGATTAATTGGTGGAAAATCTGTGCTTTTTAACCCTTTCATGCAGAGAGACTTAACAAGCTAAGTATTCTGGTACTTTTGAAGAAAGAATAGAGTAGCAGTTTATTATTACTATGATTGAGGTAAATTAGACTGTCTTAAGGGTTATAAACCCACTATCTCTAGGTATTTGATTTTTTTCCCCTATTTGAAAGAGAGAAAAAACTTTTGAAGAATTTTCTAGTTGCAGGACCTCTTCTGTAACTGAGATGAGCACTAAAAATCTCATACTAGCAACATTTGCATATCAGTCTGTTCATTAAAAGACATAAATTTGCTCTCCAGCCTTATCATTTACTGTTTTGTACCATATGTAGCCAATTAAAAAAAGAAGGTAAGAAAATACTGTTTGCTCTTTTTTCCTATATAAATAAATGGAAGTGAGCATAATAGCAGCCAAAGGAAACATTCCTCTGTGATTGCAGCAAGGTTTGTCCAAAATAATAGGGTTTGTATTTTGTAGATGTTTGGTTTGCCTCTGATGTTTAACATTTTAGGCTCTTTAATGTATGTGAGTGCATACCAGGCTAAGTGTAAAATTTCAAAACACATTGGTGGAAGTCTTGTAAGAGGGGACCACCTGCTGTGCTTGGTCGGCTGTTTCAAATGCTCTGTTATGCAATTTCTTCTGTTGCAAGCTGAGGAAGATGGAGGCCACTCAGTTAAAGTATTACTTGGCCTTAAGTGTTTGTGTTGGTCACCATTTTCCTCATTTGAGAACGAAAAGTTTTATACAGATGACTTCTAAGACTTTTGGATCTGCAGAATGATGGATTCTTCTTTATGTGCATCCAACCAGCTGGCATTTTGTGCCTATTTACTCCCAGGTTTTAACACTGAAGTAACTCTTGAGGCTGTGTATGAAGCTAGGTCTGTCACTCTAGTCATAGCTGGTTAACGAAAATTGTTAAGAATAGTAAATTCTTCAGGCTTTGTAAGTCTCTTTATGTAAGTGTTATTGCAGGAGTAGTGGGCACTTTGTTGTGAGACTTTAGGTAAACCATGCAGAGCTGTATGGTAAATGGTAATAATCATGGCCAAACGCCTCTGAGTCAGCGCAGGAGATGATCGGGAAAACTCCTTTGTGGTGAGTGAGAAACTTCGATTCAAAGGACTTCTCCTGTACTGAGAGAGAGGACAGCACTGGTCAGCATACCTCTAGTTTCACAAACAGCCTTGTGGACCTGTGGGAAAAAAATCAGATTTGTGAATGTAATCCAAGTTATTTTATTTACTCTGGACTTCAATGTGTCTGTGACTGTCGACTAGCCCAAAAGTGTAGTCGAGTGAGAACCTCCAGAGTTCATAAGCAAAATTAGGTCTTAGCCTTTGTCCTTCTCTGTAAAAGAAGGCCCCTCAAACCTTTGTAGGCACTGATGCAGGATGAATCATTGATGTCTGAGCCATTTAAAAAGCTTCCTTCTAGCAGTATTTCAAGCAAAAGCTGCCTCGAGGAGCTGTTCTCCAGAGTAGAGCTGGTGCCAGTGTGGGTGACACAGAAATCATCCTATGGGAGCTGCTGTGTGCCTTCATAGCCACAGTTAATACTGGGCAAATACTATCAATTGAGGAAATGTACCCCTCACAAGATGTAGTGAGGAAATCATGCTTTAATGCAACTTAAAGTATTAAGATAAATCACAGGCAATTTAATGCCATTTTAGAGACAGCTCAAATGATTCTGCCACCTGGGTCTGTCACTTACATTGTAAGGTCCTGATAACAAAAGCTCTGTGCTGAGCACTTACTCAGTAATGAAAAGCAGTGAGTAAAGGGAGCATAAAACCTGTGTGTAAGAAACCCCGTGGATGTTGACTGTTGAGAATACTTGTAGGTTTAAAGGTCTTACTTTGTCCCACTCTGAGCTGGGTTTATATAGGAATAATGGTTTGAGTAAATGCATCTTGAATTGAAAAAATTAACAGATCTAAGTAAGAGGCATCTTCAGTTTCCACAAAAAAGTGTCTGTAGCTCATATTTTTTCACACTGAAAATAATGCTACCTAGTTCGACTAGATTTCTTTTGCAGCATTAGTCAGAAAATACTCTAGTGGCTAATGGTGTGCGTCAGTGCTAGGATGAGTGATTTAAAACCCATTAGCTTGTGCATTCCTGGTTGTCTTTTCATAATTTTCATCACTCCTTATATTTAAAAATCTATCTGAAAATGGGTAACAAAAATTGAGAAGATGTCCAGGTTTCAGTGGCAGGAATAGAGGTGTTAATATTTCAATGAGATAATTTTAGTTTGGTTTTGTGGGATTTTTTTTCTTTTTTTTTCCCCTGTTTTTTTTCTGAGTGTTTTTATTCTTCAGCTCTTAGTTGTAGTCAGTCCATATCCTTTCTCCCCCAGCCCCCAGCTCCGACACTGAAACAGCTCAAGGTCAAGAATTTGGCTGTTAAAGGAAACTGTTTTGTTTTGCATTAAGATTAATGGAGCTTTAAACTAACTAGGAGAGAAGAATTGTTCTGCTGAAATTATTAAACACATCCACCCTTTTCAGCAGACAGGGTTTTGTCCTCAGTAATGCTGGAAATAAGTTATTAACAGATTTTACGAGCAGTAAGATATTCAGTGCAAGTGTGTAATTCCATTTTTAAATGAAAGGTGGGATTGAATACATGTTAAAACTTAAGTAAACCCTAGTCCCTAGTAGTGCTTAGTAGGAGATCACTCAGTTAGAAATAACCTAAAATTATAGTCCTATGCCTTTGTCCATGTGTATGCTTTGTGTCTGATTGCTCTAACAATGAGATACTTGAAAAAGTGAACCGTAGTCAGTATGATTTGGTGGAAGCATGGAGAGAGAATGCAAGGAAGGGCCTCTGAGCCTTCCTTGTCTATTAAAAAGACATAATGGTTCCCACCTTTTGCTCTGAACATCTTCAGGAATCCTTTTGGGAGCAATATGGCAGCTGCTTAAGTAATTCTGGAACAGAAAAATCTCAGAGTAAAAATCAAGCAGAGGTGTTTTGTCAGTAGCATATTTTTCATTTATATTAAATTCTGATGCTTTTTATTCCCCATTGCCTTGGAGACACACCTTGGTGGGCATTCTGTCTGACTTGTCCAAGCCTTGAGAAGCATGACCAGCAGCATACCTCATGCCCTCTCTGTTTAATTCCTTGTACAGTAAAATATGGTACAGCCAGTCTGTTCTGGCTCAGCTGTGTATAACTTTGGCTGACTACAGCAGGCAATAACTTGCTAGCCTTCCTGGTGAGTAGGAGTTCACTGCATGTGTGCTGACCACAGACTGTCATTTTTCAGGGAGAGATTATGCAGTCCAGAGATTAAATGTTAATATTTCAGCCATACACTTCCAAATTCTTGAGGACTTTTTTAGCCAACTCACTTTCATTTATTGCTGGCTAAAGTGTTAATACTGTCCTCTGCTGTGCTGAGGAACATAGTTACTTATTTTGGAACTTATACTTTGGAACTATAGTTACTTATTTCCAATTTCTCCCTTTAAGACGGGTGATAACCTTAGTGAGTGTAAGGCAAAGACTGACAATTGGGGGTTTTTCCTGCACTGAAATTTTCCAAAGAAAATAAATCAAATCTGAATTTGTACAGGAATGTTTGCCTTGCATTCCACACACTGAGTCAATTTATCTCAGGGGCTCTCTTTTTCCTCCTTTCCACCCTCTTTAAAGGTTTGGTGACTGGAAAAAAAGGGAGGGGTGTGTGCTAGATTGTAAAAAGAGATTTTTGTAGCCACTGGTGCCAGGAATCATCAAGGAATGCTTAAGTAGTGCCTCTTGTGACAGCATCCAGTCTATTGGAAAAGCATCATGTGCCATCTGGCTTTGATTTTTACTTAATTAAATGCATGCAGCCGTCTTTAAGAACTCGGCTAAGATTCAGCTGTCTTGACATTTTGTAAAGAGCTAAGATTTTGTTGGAGAAGCTGCAATAGTTGCCTGATTTATGTTGTTTAGTTCCCTTTCAGTGTGGTCTATGCAGTTTGCTGATATTTGAGTGACAATTCTGTTTAAATAAACTCTTAAGACTTGCTGACTCTTGGAAGCCTAATTCAGTAGGGGTTTTCCACTCTAGATTCTGGGGTTTTTCTTAGAACTGCAGTTATTGTGGAATTTTTAATAGCAAAAGGAGTTTGTTAAGTTCAGCCAAGTCATTTGTCTGGGAAAAAGGCAAGCTGCTTTGTAAAAGTTCGGTTACTCCACCCAAAGACTCTATGTCAATGGGATGTCAGCTTTGTGTGTGGAGGGGGTAGAAGCAGAATGCGTTCTTTGCTGTTAGCCAGTTATTCTTAATGCAGAGAATAGTGAGGAACTGCGTTCCATGGCCAAGCAAACCATCTTGTGCTCGTGAGAACCTGTCATTTTGATTACCTGTTGTTTCCTCTTGCATCTTCTACAGCAGCTTACCTATGTGTTTGAAGGATGTGGAAAAAAATTGATGCTGACTTCTACCCATGCAGTTGTAATTAAAAAACAACACGCTTTTATTTTTCGGAGTGGTAGGTATCTTCATTTTTGAGGTTTTATCACTTTGATCTTTAAAATGAAAAAAAAAAATCAAGGGAGAACAAATGCACAGAAATAGTGTCTTTATTTAGCATCTAGGTGAGATGAACAAAGACTCATTCAAATTGGCCTTTTCATTCTTACATTGAGTTGTATCAAGTTGACTAGTGATAATGGTCAAGTGTTAATTTCAAACAAGTCTTCTACCATATTCCTAATACTCCCAAATGGTCAAGTTGTATCTTTTTCATCTAGCTATGAAGGATTACTCCATTTTTTCCCCCTTTTTTTATCACTTGAAATGTTATATTCTTGGAAGGCCCTTCAGGAAGAGGGAGTATTTTAGTAGTTACATGTGCAGTATTATCTGGCTCTTTTCTAGTTCTATATTGCAAGAAATGTTTTTGCTTCTTAATCTTTCTAGGTCTCTTATTTTTAGCAAGTTTTCCTTGGCCCACTGCCACCCATTGTATGAATGGAATTCTACAGTTCTCATTATGAACATCAGTTTGCTTAGACCTCTTTAGCTGATTCACTAAGTACAATATCCAGGATCCCTCCTGCTGTGTCTTAACAGCTGTGCTGCAGGCTTGGGTTAAACACACCCCTCTGCCCCCAGGCCCCCTAACCTATAATAGGCACTCTGGCCTGCTTGTTGAAGAAAGAAGCTTTAGGAACTGCTTAGCTTACCTTCACATCTCCATTTCCCTATACTCATTTGTGTTTGAAATCAGGATTAATGAAAAATTTGCTATTTTGACATCTTTGGTGATCGGTTCCTTATCTGTAGAAGAAAAATACCATGATAAGATAGCTCAGATTTCCTCATGTGATGCTGTGAAACATGTCTTAAACCTGCTAAACATGTCTTAAACCTGCCCTTGAGAGCCCTGTTCCCGAGGGTGAGCAGCCGCTGGCCTTCTGCTTTCATACATGTTGAGTTCTTGGCCTCTGTTTTCAGGTGGCTGAACGAGGTTGCAAATAACATTTCTTGCAAAGGAAGCACTTACTAGTGATAAGGAAGAACATCTTCCTTCTAATGTTAATCTGCTTACTGAGGACTAATGGACTCAAAGCAGTTGAGAATCAAGGAGCTTTAATTTCTTATTGTCCACCTGTACATGTAAGCATCAAGATAAGAAGAGACTATGCATTTTTAAAAGCTTGAATTGCTTGGATTTATTTCTTAAAAGCCTAGTATGCATTGCTTGTGCATTGTTATTTAATTTACTGCTAAGTTAAATACTTGAGTTGAGAAGCCCTCCTGAACTTCCTTGTTGTTGGATATGGATTGATTATCAGAGCATGAGTCTCTTTCCCTGCATTTAGATTGTTTTGCTTATGTTTGTCGTTTAGTGGGAATGGTGCATCATCTCTCTGGGCTTGAGGGTGGCACTACTGTAGTGGTAGACGTGCTCTTTTATAATTTTATGAAAGCATTTGTTCACATTGCTCTAGTTTTGGAGACATTTTATAGGTCCTGTAATATATGCAAACAGTGTTGATAGATTTACTTCACATGAAACAGGTAAGCAAGGCAGTGGAAGCTGGGGTGTTGGAAATAAATCTTCAGGAAAGGTGTCTGATTGTTCTACCTGTTTCTTCTGTGTCCACATTCGTTTGAAGGAGACTGTAAGATAAAAACTTAAGCCTGAATTAGGTTGGGATAAGACTAGAGGAAATTATTCAGGCTAGCAACTATTACTCAGTTGAATTGAAGTTGGCCACAAGTTCCTTTGGCACCTCCTGTGAAGTGGGATTGTGAGGCATCCCTTGAGGACCCCGAAAAACTACAGAGATGCCTGAAAATGTTGCCAGATCATGAGTCCCTGATGTGTATGTGCATCCTGCTTGGGAGCCCTTTCACAGCTGATGGGGTTAGCAGAGGAAGCTTTGCAGCTGACTGTACAGAAGATGTGGCATTTGAATCTCTTTATTGATTTGTGTAGAGTAAGTCAAGATGAATGTAAAGCAGCTGAAAGCACCTTTACTTGGAGTAAGACTCCTTCTCTACACTTCCATCTGTACATTGCTCTTTATACATTGTATGAAAGGTAGGAGCATATCTTTTCTAACCTCTTACTGAGTTATTTGTACCTCACCCACAGTTTTATTTTCAGTTTCATGCTTCTTCTTCTTTTTATTATTATTATTCTTATTATTATTCATGCTTATTATTTAACAAAAATGTTTGCTTGTATTGTACTTAGCTTGTAGTAGATGCTCCCTGTGAAGGACTGAACCAGTGCTTAGAGTTGAGATGAATCAGTGCATTTTCTTGGGCCCTTCAATTCTAACTTCTCTGGATGGAGAAACAGTCACATTCAGCTATGTTGTGCATAGCAGATTTTGATGTTTGACTGAGTGTCTAAAAGACCCTGGTGCAAGCTTTTCATTGTTTGTATAGTTAACCGTGGGTCTGCGTTTCTTATCGTTGGTGGAGCTGACTTTTGAACCTGAAGATATTTCTGCTGTTTCAGTTTGCTACACTCGAGGTGTCTACAAGCACATGCACATAGTTTGAAATGGGGAAGGTGGGCCCCTCAGAATATGAAGATATTCTCGTAAAGGTAATCTCCATTACCTCTTCATATTTCAAATTGTGAAACAAATGAAACAAACAGTTACTTAGAGGAGGGAATTCTGGCCAAATAAACAAAAAATAGAAAAACATAAGGTCTCAAAATCCAGGAGCCTGACTATTACAAAAACTAAGGAAGGAAAGAGCTATGTAGCTGACTTTTCTAGGATTATTGATCTGCCTTCATTCAATGTAATTTGTCATGTGAGAATTTAACAGACTTCACATTGACTACAGTTTAAATTTTATTTGGAGCATCAGCGCTGCATCTTGTATTACAACAACTGTACCTTGCACCAGGAAGGAATTTAACATCTTTTGTGTGGCACAATTTACTTTGCTGTGATTTTTAAAAGCACTGACACAAGACACTTACTGAAAACTGGAAGTTAAACTTGGGTGGAAGTTGAGAACAGGAAAGAAAAGACCCTTTTTTCTCTCTTCACTTTTTCATTTGACTGCTGGAAAAGAAAGAGGAGGTCAGTGCTTCAATGAACAGCAAGGAAAGGTTTTTGAATTAGTTCTCAAATACTTTTTATTTTCAAAGAATGTTTGCTTTTAGGTATGTTTTTCAAGTAGAATATTTTGAATAGCTTCAGTTTTATGCTTTCCCAGTTGTTGAGAATTTTAAGGACAGTAAAAATGGATTACAAATAATTAGTGTTTTAATAAGCTGTTAATAAGGGCAATATCTCTGTGAGAAGACCGAAGTTAAAGCAAGGAAATCTTTTTTTCTTGTTAAAAGTTTGGAGATTTAGACTTAAGACAAGAATGAGGCTTCTGTCCAGTGTGGCTAGACCTTGAGTTTTCTGGATTTTGTTGGTTGAAACCTGCCCTGTGACATGTAGGATGCGTGAAGATGGATTTTGGTCCATGGGCAAAACAGAAAGTACAGTGAACCATGTCACCTGCAGGATTTGATGCATTTGTTCTGGGCAGACAAGTCCTGAAGGGTTTAAGGTGTTTTTTACATCACTGAGTACCACTCCAGCCCTTACATTTTTACAGGCTGTAATACAGGTAACTGCAACATACAAAATATTTTTCTATTTACAAGGCAATGAGCACTGTGGAAAGTGCAATCTCCTCCAAAACCATATAGCCCATGTGCATGTTTTGTGGGTAGGAATCTGGTCTGCAGTAAACTCCTTAAGTTATGTTGCTCAAATGAGAAAGCAAAATATAGTACAATGACAATAGTAGAGTGTGCATATAGTATATAGATCCCTTTTAAAATATGGGAGGGCTATGACCTCGCATTCCAGAGGAGATTAAGTAGAAAGCATCAGTAAAAGCCATCTGTAATCAGATTCTCTGCACAGTTTTTTCCTTTAGTGCTTTTGATCTGAGATGAAGCCAGTGAGTGATCTGAAAGTTGCCTTAGCAGAGCATGAAACTTCTGAGCTTCATGCATTTGGCACATGTTCAAATGGCTCTGTGTGGGGTCAGTTGTACTTCAACCTTGAGCTTTAGGCATGCTGCTGGAGTCCAAGCACATTTATTTGTCCTCTACTTTCCTCAGTTAATATATTCTGTCTTAAAAGTGAAAATATTTAACAGAATGACTTTTTTGAATTTTTACACAAGTCAGATGTTAGATGTCGTGATCCAGATAGCTTTTCTTCTTTTTTTTTAATCACTTTGAAATTCAATTCCAATATTTCAGTTTGGAAGCTGGCCAAAATTAGCTGAGGAGTTTCTTATCTAGCCTCGTCATTCTGCAAGCATTCCCTTAAAACTCTCCTAGAGTCCAGAGAAATGAACTGGTAAAGTCTTGCTGTGTCTCAACTCTGCCTGCCCTGCATCTTGGCAAATGATGAATTTAATAGAAATGTGCTTTGGCATTAAATATTTTGGCAATGATCCTACTTTGGTGTTGCTCAATGCAACAAAGAAATAGTAAATATATCACAGTATTGCTTTCATGCCAATTAAAGCAATGACTATTTCATATTTGTGGTTATATCATACTATGGGACATAGCTGGATATGATAATCTGCAGCAGCGTTGTTTGTTTATCCATATTGTACAATCCGAACAACTTCTAAAAATAATTTTTAAAATATTTTGATTGGTGTTGTGTAGCAGTTGCCCTGAATCTGAAAGAAAACCTGTTAAATGTCAGCATGTTTAGGCATTGCCCTAAAATAATTTCTTAATGCTCTCAAATGTTGCCAGTGTGTTCATTTAACACAGAGGTGTTTTGTCTCCAGCCACAGGACAGCTGCTGACGAGTACGCCTCACCTGACTTGGTTACTTTGCTTTCATTTACCCCAGTTGATTCATTGATTCAGATTTTTTTTTTTTTTGGCTTGGCACAGTGCTCAAGTCCAAATAGGTGTACAGTCATGTTCATACATTGCCACATTTTTTCATGCCACAAAAAAGCGGTTTTGGTTTCTTTTCTGCAAAGCTCTTTAAAATGCTCTTTTGCACTTCCCTGACCAAGCAGACAGGCAAATTTTGAAGGCTGGATTCTCTATTTCATCCCTTCCATCTATCAGTTTGTTTTGCCTCTGGGATGTCATCGTTGGCAAGCAATGCACAGTCCGTACAAACTACTGTAAACTTGTCAACTGCAAACCAACAGGAGAATACCTAACTCAAATTTTATACATTGTAACTTCCTCCCTCCCCCCAAAACAAGCCGCATATTTGATAAGCTTAGGCAAAAAACATTTCAACACTATTAGCATTGCAGTGCTGTAAATATTTCAGTGCAATTTATACTTGAGATACTTTATCTCAAGGTCATATTCAATACTGTGCAGAGTAACAGTCCAGTGTAAAAACTTTGCTTGAAAGCAAAGGGAAGGATCTTTATTTTAAGGTGAACGAGAAAAACTGTGACTTTGTCTTTAGTTTTTCTACATTGTAATTTCCTGATGCTGGAGCTGCCTGTTTCGCTAGGGAATGGCTGGAGTGGGGTGGTCGTGAGTTGTACATTGGTTGATGGATTTGCACTTCGTTTTTCTGCTTTTGGTAATGGGGCAACATAAAAGGAAAAGGAAACTGTCAGGTAAGGAAATATTTTTATTTAGCGTTCTATTTCCCTTTTTTTTTTCCTTATTAAGTTGAAAAACTAACTTATTGAACAACTCAGAGTGTTGTAGGTTATGGGTGATGCTACTCTGTGAAAGGAAGTTGACTGTTAGGGTTTCAGAGTTAAAGTAACTTCTTCCACTGTGTTCTTCAGAAAATTGACATGTTGCAAAATGATGTTGCCTTAAAGATGCTTTTTAGATGTATCATTTACTGTATTGAAAGTATCTGTGGTGTTGAAATTGACTCAAAGGTGGCTTTTCCTATTCTTTTCATTTTGCATAGAGTTTGTTCTGATAAATCTTATGTATGATTTTTATATCAACAAATGAGAAGCCTTTTTTTTTACTTGTCTCTTCTGGTAGAAGACTAATTTTCTAAATGAATGGTGTTTTTTTCTGGCCCTGTGCTGCTTACTCTTAAATCCTCTTGACGAGCAGAGCAACTGTTGTGCTCCCTCTGCGTATGTATAATTAAGAGGCTGATTATATTGCCTCCTAATCTAGATTATCATTCTGAAGGAAAAAATGTGTTCCTTTTGCAAAAGGACAGGTGAAAGGCAGAGGTGCAACATAATACCAGCATGGAGGAAAGCATTACCAATTAACAACTCTATTACGAGAAGTAGTATTGTGTTCCTTATCACAAGACCATTTTTTAAGTTGCACAATTTGTAAAACTCAGCCAATTTTTTCCTTGCTTGCACTAGACAGACGTTGTAAGAATCCTGAAAATGCACATTTGGTTTAGAGTGAAATAGGCCATGTTTTTATCCAGGTTTGAGTCTTAGTTTCCTGTTCATGGAAAACTTTAAAAATTACTCTTTTACAGCTTTAAGCCATTTTTAGTGACTACATTGTAGCATTATTAAGTACACTAACTTAGTAGTTTGTTCACTGTTTTGTGCTAAGCTCTTGGGAAATTGATGCTGAGGTAGCAGGCTGTAGTTGTGACACCAGATGATGCAGCTGGCTCTGTGGCAGCACAATGTCTGGTCCTTTAGAAGATCACTGTAGAGAACTTACCATGTCCAATAGAGTTTATGCTGCATGTATTCCTCTGGGGATTTGCCTACAGTGCAGTAATGAATTGGGAAAATTAGCAGTGTTTAATGCCACTCTGATGGCTCTGCCAGGTAACACTGAGAGGATGAACTTTCAAAGCAGAGCAAATAATCCTTGAAGGGTTCCTGTTTAGTCCCACAAAGTTTCTGAGTAACATAGCTGTGTATTGGACCCCAAAAGTACGTCATTCACTTTTGTCAATAACAAAACTTCCCAACTAAAAGGTCTTTCTCTTGCACATTGGGCCTCACAGATAAATAGGAAATATCACAGTTCCAATTTGAAATGTAGTACAACAGTATTCCAGAATTAGTGTGTGGATATTTCTCTGGATCACAGCCTTTAAACTGCATGGAAGAACCACTGTACCAAAAAAATGTTCTAAAATAGGAATGGTAAAACCGAAGAATTCAAAGATTGTATACTAAAAAGATAGTACCTTCAGAAAATTAATTCAAATTTTGAAACAATCTTGAAATACAAGAAATTATTATAGTAGATAACTGATAAAGGAGGGAAGACGAAGGGATTTGCATTTGAAATGAGAACTATGAATGCAAGACAAAAACTTGTGGTTTGAATAACCATATGGAAAATGAAGTGAAATTTTATCTGTAAATTTAACTTGGATTATGCACAGACAAGGAAAAAACTATGACTGATAAGTTATGGATCTGTTGTAGCTCTAAAATCCTGTATGTAGCCAACTTGTCTCTCCAAGTAACTAGCTAATATTTCAAAGTAATAAAATTCTTGCATATTCTGTACAGGAGCACAAAGCAGTGGCTTAGAGAAGGAAGGAAGGAAGAGGTACTGTCTAGCAGATACCCCACGCTTGCTTTAAGTGGTAGTGTCCATGCACTTGAGAGATCTTCATGAAATGTTTTTACTTGAGCTACTTCACGCAGCTCAGAAAATATGTGAACGCAGCAGGAGTCTCCGCAGCTTTCCTCAAATACTGAAATGGGAATTTTAGGTCTTTTACTGCGGAGTTATCTGACTTCCTGCACTTCAGTCTTACTCATGCTCCGGAAACTCCCTAATGTAAAAAGCTGCGGTTCTTCCCTCTCTCGAGTGGCTCGAGAGGTATCAACCTCAGCCCACATCAGCACACTATCACAGCTGCTAATATCTTGCTGTGTGGTGTGGACCCAGCCCAACTTAAATAGACTATTGCTAGCCCATCTCTGCCTTCCTGTATCTTGGCAAGAACAAATGTGTCGTTCTCCACAGTTCACTAGAAATTAAGAGTGCTGTTCAGCTTAGTGGGAGGAAGCAGAGAGTTTTGGGGTGGGCTCCCAAAAGGTACATCTGCACCTCTATCAGACAAGAAAAATCCAAGAACACCGGTGCAACTTTCCTCAACATTCCAGCAGCTGCATGTCTTTCTGGTGTATCTGTGTAGCGCTTTTCAAGTGCTTGTGAAGGTATAGAGCCTTGTTTCTGAAATATGAGATGAACATAGAGAGGAGGAACTGAGACATGGGAATTCAGGCTTCTCATAGTGCTTAACTGTTCTTGAAGTAAAGACACAAACAGCAACACAGGAAGTATAGGAGTAGCTGTCTAATAAAAACACGGTGGATTTGTACTGGCTGACCTGCTTAGTGAAGGGTCTACAATGCATCCTTAATCTCAACAGTCCTTAATGATGATATTTAGTAGTAATAGACTCTTTTAATATTTAAAGCAAGCAAATAAAAGCAAAAGCTCCAAGTCTACTTTTAGGAATACCATTTCTTTTGTATCTTAAAAGGAGAGTTACAGTTATTAGTAAAGATAGCAAGATTCATCTTCAGGAGCTGATATCGGACACATACTTCAAAATAATTCATTAACTGGTCTTCAGGTCCATAGCTAGCTAAACCAAAAACTCCCAAGGTTTACAAATTGGTCATTACAGTGTCGAATGTTTAGCTCCTAGAGTGGATATGCAGTTTTATAGTAATTAAGTGCTTGAAATAGGTAATCCAGAAACCTCCCTCTTAAGCAAGGAGTTATTTAAAGCAATATCCCAATATGAACACCTGTACAGAGAAACAGTCCAAATTCTCCCAGGTTAATTCAGAGAGGAGTGTCAGCAGAAGGCTCTCCAGTTGCTGCTTTAGTCAGACCTTCAACTTTCTTTTACTATGATAAATAAAATTTTATTAAAAGGTTTTTCTACAATTTAGAGTGTAAAAACTACTGAATTTGGAGAGAATTTAAATACAGGGCCAACAAAAATTTTCAGTATGCCACTGTTCTTGCATACTGTGTAATACAGTGTGTAATTTAAATTTTTATCGTTCAGAAGAATAGATTGTTTCTTTGATGTTTTTAGTGATTGATGTTTTTCCTGAACTTAACATGTAGCTAAATCCTGTTATACTCCTGCTCTGTAATTCAGTCTCAGCCTACATGCATAGCTCTTAAGCCTAAAACAAAATTCAGTGGTTTTGTCTAGGGGATTCTTTGTACTTCTACCCTTTGAAGAATCAGATCTCTGCTCGGAACGTGTTTTTGGGGAAAGGCAGATTGTGGTGACAAGCTTGAGAAGAAGAGGCAAGTTCTGAATGGAAGTATGCTGACAGTGGGGCAGGCTCTACAGAAGACCGTGTTGCTTTTCTCTGTAGATGGTCATAAGAACATGCCTGTGGAAAATTGTTAGGACTATCAATAGTAGGTTAAAATACTGCTTTGCTCCCAGCTCCTGCACACTTTGGTGTTAGGCTTTTAAGATGTGTCTTCTCTGAAAGGAAAGCAGCTGTTGCATGCATTCATTAATAACACAGGCAGAATCTTGTGGGTCCCACCAAATACTCAAATTCCTCAGCCCTGTTACTGGCTTTTTTCAGGATGACAATACAGGCAGTCCATCAGTTATCAAGATGGGCAAGTACAAAATCTCCTGTGCCATGTGGTATTTGAACATTCAGTCCCCTGCCAACACTGACATCCTGAACTGGTGTGCTCAGACATGAATTTTTCATGAGCGTGGTTGCATGCTGCTGGAATACACCGAGAAGCGCTCGTGTTCGCTGGGCAGCAGGGGAGACAAGGAGCTCTGTATGTGATGCTCGTGTGCACATACAGTGGTCTCACCACCAATGGCAGAAAATAGAAGTCTAATTATAAATTTTCTCCTGTCTTCCAAGAATTATCGTCCAGACATTTTTCCCAAAATTCCGCTCATACTTGAGTGAGTGCTGCACAGTGAAGCTGTGAGTTGTGCTGCCTGAGCAGAATGTGTCCTTTAATAAGTGCATCTGCACAGATGACAGATGCTTTTGCCAAACAGAAATACAGATGTTTGTCAAGCTAGTAGTTTTGTCATAATTAAATACACATTTTTAAATAGGGAAAAGCAGCTAATTGTCTGAATAATGTTTTGATATGCCTTTATTTTTTAAGTCTTTGAAGTAATGTGCCTGCTCCTGGAGCTAAATTAGACTAGTAACATGCAATACAATAAAGCTTTTGGAAAAAAGGCCTGCAAAGTAAAGCCAATTTGAAAAATGTCCATTTAGAGTAGTAAGCATACTCTAACTTCCAGATATAAGAATTCTTGAGTACTACATTATAATTTACTGTTAAATCCATGCAGCTTTTTGAAGCTTGTATTTGTGTAAATTTACAATCTATGGTGATTTTAGTGCATTAATTGATAATTCACAGCACAATCCTATAATTTCTTAAGAGAAAATAACCTTTGTCATTGATCCAGTATAATTATCTTAATTGGTTAATTTTCTCTCATTAATCCTAGGAAGAATTAAGCCTCTGAAATAGAGAAAAGGTGGCAGGATACTCACAGAGATGCCAAAAATGGTTGCATATCTAATTCCTATGGTAAATTTTTCATGAGGAAGGAATTTCTTCTCATGTTCTGTGACGATATAAGGTAATGAGGTTTTAAGGAACGATATGTAGAATAAAGATAGAAAACGAAGAATCTGAAATTATGAACATCTAGGCTTGTTTAGGAAAAAGGAAGAATTCTTTTAGAGAAAATTTGGGGTTTGCTTGGGGGGGGTTGCATTTTATTTATTTTTTTTTTATTGTTGTTGGATTTGCTTGGTTGGTTTTGGTTTTTTGTTAGATCTGAAATGTATGGTAACAGAGTACTGATGGCTAGGGGAATCGGGCAGGCATGCCAGAATGTGATTGATATCCGGGGTGTAAATTGCTACAGATTAGTTCATCTCCACAGAACTGAATTTTGCTTTTTTCAGGTTCCCAACTCAGAACAGACTTAAGACATTGGTGCTTAACTCCGGCTACATGAATGTTTCATGCCCTGCTCAGCCAAGTATGTGCCTTAGGAAGGCAGATGAGTTACTATTCCATCTTGTCAATAAACTGCATAAAACACTGGTGCTTATTTATTGACATGCTCTTTTTATTACTGGAGCATCCTGAGAGATTTACATTGATGGTGGTGTCAGTGTGTCTCCAGAAAAGCCCCCTGTCTGACCCTACCAGGCAGCTCAGATACTGCAAGCTGGCAAAAGTGGACCTCAGCAAGTAGAAACTGCCATACAATCCGTTACAGCTTGGTTTGTGAACTGGATTTGGTAATTTTAGGAGCAATTATTGCAGTTCCTGCCCTAGAAAAAATATTCTCTGCTGTATTTAGTGTTTGCTTCTTCATCTTTTCATGTTTGACTTCTGGGTCAAAGTGGAGTGAGGGAAGCTCTCTTCCTTTACTGAGACAGTAATAAACAGGGACAGAAGACAAACTAAGGGCAAGGTTACCCAGACCTTTTTTGTTTCTATAATAGTATGCCTTTTCTTTTTTTTCTTGAGGGTCATCCCACTTGCTTCAGAGTTTTTATTGCTCTGAGAATGAGGAATTGAAATGGTGTGCAGAGTGCACAGCAGAAACATGGCTTTCATACAGGGGGAGCAGATATCTGCATCTGTTCAGTTTGAAGCACTACATACTTCCCATACTTTACATACAGAGTGAATGGGGTTATATAAATTATATAAAGGTGAATCAAGACAACTTTAGGTTTTGTTGACTATTTTAGCACTGGGATGGGGGAAGAAGGGATAAATTTGTCTTCTTGTTTGAACTTGGATTTAAATACTTGGATTCTTGAGGAAGATGGTGGCAAAGGACAGCCTCAGTCTGTAATTTAGGTGCTCAGTGAATGTGCATATCAATTCTGAACAGAGATCAAAAGTTAATGTAAAGAACAAATTCTGTTGTTAAAGTTTAAAGCACTCAAATTTTAGGAGGTGTCTGACCCTTCTTTTGAAGTCTTTTGTTTGTTTTCTTTGCAGAGGAGGGGTGAGGGAATCAACAAAGACATGCTTTAAAATTCAGCACCTTACTGAGCTGCTTTTTTCTTTTAAGTTGAATAATTTTGCAAAGCAGAGAAATCTTGCTGAAGAAATTGCTATCAGTTATTATGAGAGCAGGTCATTCTCACTGTTTGCTAGATTTTTGTTTAGATGTGTAATGTTATGTTCTGTTCACTGCATGCTAGTGGGTTCTTAAATACTTCTGCAGTAACTATTACAAATAACTTTTACTGTTGGTATAAAAATCACATTTTCAGGAATGTGGTTACAAGAATTATTGGGAAATGTTATACTTTCTCACTGTCTCAGAAGTGAGCATCTGTGCTATGACAAAAATGGAGGATCCCAGACAGCAGCTGTGATTAAAACCAAGTAATGGTATGAGTTAGTCAAGATAAGCATTCTGTTAAAAATGGGCTGTTCAAGAGAAAGTATTTAAAATGGAAACGTAACACTCTGTAAAATTCCTGTGAGTTTTGGCAGACCCATCTCAGTGCTTTTTGAAACTAACAGGCAGTGAAGCAGGTTTTTTTCTGTTGCTAGGTCTTAATCAGTGCTACCTGTGTTTAAAAGTGTAGCTTTTTCTTTTTTTTTTTTGAAACCACAGCAATCTGTAGACATAGGCATAGATGCACCTTAAATTTTTGTAAAAGGTCACAATTAGACTGATAGACGGAATGAAATAGTTTAAATTTATTTTTGGTAAATATACTGTTGCCGTTCACTGGGATTTTCAATGGCTGTCCCTTAGACCTCTTGAAGTCCTTTACAAACAAACTGCAAGTTGATGAAACTGGTCTTTTCCATTTTTAATTAACACGCAATCCTATCTACACAATCATACAGACACATTCAGGGTTTTTTTTAAAATTTGATTTCTAAGTAAGGTCCTACCCTTTGCCTAATTATGCAGTGGTTTTGTAGGCTGTTGGATTGCATGCGATCCTGTTTTTGTCAAGGGCCCACTGGCAAATGATGACGTTATTTTCCTGGGATGGACAGGAAGGCAGAAAGATAAACCAGTGTTGTTGAAAGCGTATGGTAGTTCCAAAGTAAAAAACTTTGAACCTTATGATCAGAAAGATTACTTTGTCAGGTCGTATTTTTCCTCTTGGAAATCTGTTCCTGTTATCACTTTGAATAGATAAAATACAAGTTGTTTCTAGGCATAACCTCTTTACAAACCATTCTTATCATTGTTTCTAATAGCTGAAAGTACAAAAATGTAGACCTATAAAAATGCTTAATGTTAACTGCACAGATTGCATACATAAACCTCTATATATAGAGCCATCTATAAGTAAAGTTGGACAAGTAAATATGGATAATCCAGCCCTATCAAACTTCCTCTGCTAGGAGGTTTGTTGGAATAAGTAAACTGCATATAGAGAAGGCGGTTCTCTTTTGGCCAGCTGGCTATTTCTTTTCATAGCACAATTATTCACTCCATTCCTACACAGATTATTTTGTCATTTGGAAGGAGGAAAAAAAAAAAAGATAGCAAAATATGTTTAAAAACAGTGTGACTACAGATGGGTTCCTCTGGGCTGGATATGCCATTAGCTTCTGTAAAATGTGAAACCAAACTCATGGCTAAAATAAATGGGAGTTATTTCTCATTAATTTTTGAATAAGTTGTGTACAGATTGTCTGAATGAATGCTGTACCAAACAGCAGTAGGAAGGTGTTTAGATGTTGGTGGTGTGCTAGGAAAAATAAAATCAAAATTTAAGCTATGCTTTGCAAGTGTTGCTTTGGTGTGAGGAAGGGATGGCACTGGAATTGTTTAGGTTCAGGATCAACACTGGAGACAGGCTTCTGCCATCACCCCTGCTTCCAGAATCTTCACTCACTTCAGTCTTTTCCATTCTTGTCTTGGCCTTATTCTTGCTCCAGGTAAGCTGGGTCTCTTTTGGCTTTGCTCTGGCCTGGGTGCCAGTTTAGGGTTGTAGGAACTGTAAGAGGTAGGAAGCTTCCTTGAGGGTTTTGTGCTGCCCTAGAGGAGCTTTTGCATAGAAACATTTCCATTACAGTTTGTCTGTGTTTAGTTGCTTTGTAGATGTAGATTATATGCAGGCATGCTGTTCTGGTATATGTGCAAATATTGTTTAGAAGCTGAAAAATGTAACTAATAAAGCTGAGGTACTAATGGCAAAAAACCAGCAGCTAAGTTATTGACACTCAGCAGTCCTACTTTTTTTTTTTTTTTAATACATTAGCTCTATGCTTTCCAAACATCAATTTTGTTTCTGAGTGTTTGTGGGTTCTGGGTTTTTGTTGGGTTTTTAAATTATTATTAATTTATTTCTAGTAGAATTGTTCAGCAGTGATGAAAAGTTTCCAACTTGTATTGCTGAAACAATGGAATTACTTTGAAAGAAACCTTTAAAAACAAACATCTGTTGTTCAGTTTTTTAAAACCTACAAATCTACGTGAAGTTTCTCTTCCTGATACTTTTCATCTGGAAATTGTTATCATTAGTTTCTTGGGGGGAAGTTTGATTAAATGTTTAACTTCAAGTATTTTAATTGGTCTTCAGTCCACAACAGCCCTGTGATTTAAAGAAACAGATATATTAACAGTAACCTCTTTAGACATAGTAACAGAATTGTTAAAGAGGGAAGTGGTGGAAGTGTTATAATACTTCTTAAACATTTCTGGCGTGAGGAACGCTGAAGTTAGATTTCAGCCTGGAGTCAGTTTTTACAGCTGTAATAAATCCCCCACAAAAATGGCCTGTTCTAGTGGAAGTGACGGCAGCCCTTTGTCAAAACAGTGGCATGGACATCATTATAAAAACTGAATAAATACTTTAAGAACTGTACCAACTTTTCAAATATTATCCTTTTTTTTTCAAGCAAAACAGAGCAGAGAAAGGAAAAGATTACTGGGTAAATATGCAAATATTTAAGTACACTAAATAACAAGCAATTAGAAAAGGCTGTGATAGACCATGTCCTGTTACTCAACTCTACCCTTTAAAAAATGTTTCCATTTTGATTTTTAAGAATCACTTGTTGACAGAAGGGAGGGCTTCTGCCAGCTCAAGATCTGTGCAGCACAGTGGGGGACATTTTGAAAGAGCAGCTGGGTGAGAGGGATTGCTCTGCCTGTTCAGTGATTTTGTGACAGTGACCATGAACTGTTTCCCTGGGGTCTAGGGAAGAAAGAAATTGCTGTTCAGGAAATACATTGCCCTGGACTAAGCATTCCTAAAATTTGATGTTGTATGCTGTAATGTTTAAAGATAATCTCAGGAAGAGCATGTATGGACAATGGCTGTGGGGTGTGAATTTATGATACCAGGCAAAAGGGAAGTTCTGGCTTCTGTGCTAAGTTAGTGTCACCAAATGCAGCAGACACACACCTGCCTGATCAAAGTACAGCAATTGCCAAGTTCATAATATTGGATAATGTTGCAACAGCACAGGGTTTGCAAGTTGGTAGCCCATCACTGAGTTTTCTTTATATGGTGGTGCTTAAAGTTCATATTGAGTAGTTAATGCTGATTATTTAACCTGTAGTCTCTGGGAAGAGGTGGTTCAGGGTTACAGGTACTCTCCATTAATGTGAAGGTTTGTGTGGAATTCTTTGCTTTGTTGCAGCCAGGCTGCATTGTTTTGGGCCTTGTTTCCATATATGCTTCTGAGTCCATCTGTAAAATGGGGCTGGAGTTTCTTCCCTAGCAGATGTCCTTCCAACAATCTCTTTCAAAGTCCATGTAGAGTGGGAAAGATGTACAGGAGTGTAAAGTCAAGTGCATTAGCCTTGCCCACCTTCTAGTGTATGCATCCTGTATGTGCTGTCTTACACACACACACACGTGTGCACACACTGTCCTTAGACCAGTCAGATCCTGTTGGAGTTTGCACCCCTCTTTTATCCTGCCTCAGTTAGAGCCATGAGTGTTGCTGGTGAACACAGCCTTTGCCACTCAAGAATGCATTTGCAGAACGTATAGCTGGAGTTAGGTCAGATCTGTTACTTTTCTGTTCATTCCTTAAAGTTACACAAATGCCAGGCTTGAACTGTAGAGGTTTTTCTCCTTTGTTAAACTCTTTACAAATCAAAATAATCTACACTTTCCACATTTTATTTGTTCTGAAGGTCTTCTACAAAGATTGTTAGGTTTGTGAAAAAGCTGTATTAGATACTTAGAGTACAAACAACCACAGAAACATTTTTTGGCTGTACAAGAAATGAATTATGATAGAATAGTTTATCACAGCTGATAGCAGACTGCTGATAAGTGGTGCTGTTTTTTCCTGTGTTTGTCTGTGCATTTTGGTTTCCATCCCGTCTCCCACCCTGTCCAAAGAGAGCACGGACAAGAAACTGTTGGCTTTGTAAACAAAACTAGATTTCTCATATGACACAGCATTTCCCCAACCTGTCTCCTGCTTGTTTATACAGGTGCCTATAGAGGAATGTGGGTATTTTGAGTAAAGCATCAGACCTGATAAACACAGAAGTGAAGGGGTCATATGCTAGAATTGGTGCTCCCCATCAGCACTGCAGCAATTCAAAGCTAGAAAGATAGGCAATTATTTCCCCCTTTCTGTTTATTACCAACAGGGGGAATACAGACTTGTGAGTATCCTTTGAATATGTTTGTCCAAATTTTCTCCTCATTTCAAGGCTCTATCTTCTTTTTACAAGAAGAATTTCGCATACTAGATTTACGTGTATGTTGTTTTTTCAATAGTTTTTTTTTTTTTAGATCCTCATATCTACATTTTGAATCAGTGTTTCTTCCTGTTTAGCAGATGTAATATAAGCAAAAATCAAATTGGGAAGATATGACAATTAATGTAGATACTGTTATGATGGCAAAGTCTGCACTCACAATCCTCCCTGATGCACAGATCCCAAAGTTTGCTTTTGCTCTTGGCTGTAGGGAGGTCATCAGGGACAGCAGGGTGAGAGATGGAGACTGTCTAAGCAGATGCTTTTGGTCAACAAACATCCTTTTCATCTCCTTTTGAAAACACTTTCTTTGGTAGCATACCAACATCACTGCTAAGGATAGGAAGTCAACATGTTTACACTTGTTAATTTAGCATAGTATGAGGGTATGGTTTTTTTGTACATGACAAAAACGTGGTTTGAGGGCATTTCTAGAACCCTTGCTCACTCAAGCTGTGTAACTATATATGTTTGTGAAGGCATGTGCCTGTTATTTATAAGAAAATAAGGTGTTGATTGTTTTTCTTCTATGTCTTTTGTTTCCTGCTATTGCTATAAAATGCTAAGATGTGTGTGCTTATGGGAGTTCAGTTCCTGCTGGGTTACATGCAGTCATATCTGCCAGCTGACAGTGACTGAGGCAGATCTCTTCTTCCTGGCTGTTCTTGAAAGACTTTGCCTTAAAACCTCCCTCTGCATTTTCAAGGCTTTATTTTCAGCTATTGACCTAGTTTTTCTGGACACCTGAAATCCTAAAAGAAATTGATGCAAGGTAGATTAAGTACTACAGGCTTCAGTCTTAAGAGTAGGGCTTAAATCCTGAACACAGCATAGCACAGCTGACTCTGAAGATGGCGAGTGAAATACATTAGTGGTTGAGGTGTGACAAATAATGACATTTTTGAGTGTATTTGCTAGTTCTGAAATGTTAATGTATTTTGGTTGGTATTTACACTTCTTAAGGCCTGATGAGATGGAAAGTTACTCAATGTGTGAATAAATAAAGACAAAAAGTGTTAAAACTAATAAAACAGAAGAAAACCTGAAGTAGAAGCTGGAATGCCATTGTCCAGTTTTGCACCAAGAGGGCAAGTTAATATAATATATTTGAAAAGGCCTTTTCCTCATGGATAATTTTGGCTGTGTTTCTTTATATGTGTGCCAAGCCTAATGTTTTTAGTTGAGTAAAGGAAGGACTTCTAGTGTAACAGAAGAAATTGTATTTTACCTGTCTAACTTTCCTATTTCCACTTTAAAGTGTATTGTCAAGTAGAATCATATCTGTACAGCTGTGTCGGGATCTGCGTATGAAAGGTTTGTTTAAATTTATTCAGCTTGAAAAGACTTCTACTGTGAATGGATGTGTAGTTTTTATTCTCTCTCACTACATGTAGGTGATCTGAAGGCAAGATCTTAAAGCCACTTGAAGTTTTCATGAGAGTGGCTTCAGCTTTGTGTTTTTTTCTATTTTTTTAAATACTCTTTGAGGTTTTTTTTTTATTAATGTTGTTTTGGACAGCCAGTGTCTCTTTGGAAAGCTTGCTTTGTGTGGTATGTGTAGTTTCCCTGATGAAATTAAAACTCAGAGGGGGTAACTGAATACTCCCTGCTGTCAGTGCATTGCCAGCCTTAAGAAAAAACAAACATGCTTACTGAGAACAATGAACATTCCTTCAAACCCTAGGAGACAAATTTTTGCCCTCTTGCCCCCTCCTTTTTTTTTTTTTTTTTAAACAGACAAGAAAAGATCCTGTTGAAGTGTTTTGGGGCCCAGGGCCATCTCAGCCTTGTCATTGTGTTTGGGTGCCTTGCTTGGGGCATAAGGGCTGCAAATGGCTTGACATCTACATTTGGAATTTAAAGTGTCCTCCAAGATACTTTCCCTGTCTGCCCCCTGCCATGTGTGTCCCATCCCAACACCTACCCCCTGCCTTGACCTTCCTCCAGCAATTCTAGTTATGGAGCTCTGACTTTGCTTAATGCTTTTTGTGCCACTTTTCTAACCTACTTGGGCTTCAGATGCGTGTCCCAGGCTGCCTGTTCTCTTGTTCTGCTCAGCCTGATTTCAGTGTCCCTTATACGGCAGATGCTCTACACTTGACTTCTCTGAACTGAAATCTTTACATCGCAGGAATTTCCGCTGCTACTCCCTTGTTTCCAACCTAAATGAAGATTTGCAGTGATAATTTGGTATTCTGGTAAATTCTTGATGCTCAGAGGATATATGAGCAGGTCAGAGGACAGGTCATAACTTGAAAATTAGATGTATGGGGACATAGACTCTTGCTGTCTTTAATTATCCAGGCTTTTTTAAGATAAGAAGTTCTGTTAATATAGTTTCTTGATTACTATTAATAATGAGCGTTTTAAAATGGGATATGAGTAAGCATTTTTCATAGTATTCTTTTTGGCTTAGGTTTACAGGCCTGAAGATTTTTAAGAACATCTATCATGAACTTACATAAAGAGAGCTTTTATGTGCCTGCAATGAGATTGAGTGCCCTATGAGATCATCCTCAAGTACTTTCATCAAGAGATATTGCTTTTTTTTATTACGTTATTTAATTTATATTTTTGTTGCTGGACCCTTTCTAAAACCTGTACTGTGAGCTTCAGAATTCATGAAGTTGCTTTCCTCTGGATTTATCTCATTGCTGATTGACTTTGTTGCCTCAGAAGATGGCAGTTCTTTATGAAGCTGTCTGCAGTTGGGGTGATTACAAGGAATTGCTCTTTGTAAATTTGCTGGCATTTAATAATGTGGGACTCAGAGATGCTGTACTCAATGTAAAATATAATGAAGGCATAAATGAAAGTCTTTGAAGATAAAGTGTTAAATGTATAGGAAGATGTGGGGGATATGGATTATGAGCAAGTGAGGGAGCAATAAAATTAAACAGACAGATCATAAAGCCAAGCAACTCAGAAGGCAGAGGCTGTGTTGACAGCAAAGGAGATAGAAAGAAACTAGAAAGCCAAGGGATTGAATTGCAAAGTGTTCAATACCTACAGCTGTGCTTAGAATCATAGACTTGTTTAGTTTGGAAAATAACTTTGGCTGTTAACCTAGTTCTGCCCAGTCCACCATTAAGCAATGTACCTATGTGCCCCATCTTTTAGAGGGATGGCCCCCACGCATCCAGTGAAGGATAAAGATTTTCCTTATTCCTTCGTTGCTTGCTTATGTATTTATGAAAATACTTTTTATTATCTTTTACAGCATTAGCCAGATTAAGTTCTAGCTGGGCTTTGGGCCTTCTAATTTTCTCCTTGCATAACCTCATAACATCCTTGTAATCATTGTTTGAAATCAGTTCAAACTGTTGGTGCTTGTTACTCTGTCAGATCAAGTTTTTGAGATTTGTTTTAAATTTTGAAAATGGGTAACTTTTAACATGAGGTTTTTTAACTTAGTTGGGGTGGAAATTTCAAAAGCCTGAATCTTTAATTTATCTTGTGTTTTTGCCACATGTTATGAACAGTTGTATAAAAATATACAAGTTGTATAAATAAATACATAAGTTTGTAAAAGTAAATATATAAGTTGTATAAAAATATAATGCATTCAAAAGATGCAAGTGGTAGCAAAATCATCTTCCAGTGAATTTCCCTTAGTATCACTGTTTTTAAGCCAGAGCTGTTAATTAGCTGTTATATAATGGATGATAAATTTTCAGGTATTTCCCTAAATGTTATGTTCCTGATGGAAATGCCTTTGTTCTCTCAATCAGCCCATTAAGCAGTATTTTGGGATTTCATTGCATGCCAGATCTTTGGAGTTGGCTGGGTTAACATTATTGACAAAACAGTTAATATTATTGGCTGCCTTCTCAAGAGAACCAGATTTTTACGTGCCTGCCCAAAGCTCTATTTGCAAGTATGATTGCATGTTCAGTATTGAACAGAGGTCAAGATGACAGATGCTTTTCACAGAATCACAGAATGGAACAAGCTGGAAGGGACCAAAGTGGATCATCTGGTCTGACCTCCATGCTCAAGCAGGGTCATCCCAGAGCACAGATTTGCATTCAGACAGTTCTTGAATATCTCCAGTGAAGGGAGACTGCACAAACTCTCTGAGCAACCTGTTCCAGTGCATGCACAGCAAAGAAGTTCTTCCTTATATTCCCAAATTTCCCTCAAGCTTTCTAGCTTTCTCAGGAGATCTCCTGTCTTTCATTTCTTTCTTATTCTAATTGTCTTGTATAATTACTATTTCTTTATAGTGATTTTTCATGTGCCTTCATAATTATGTTAAGCACTTAATTATTGTATTAATTTTTGTTGAAGCCAGTATTGAAAGCTCATTAGCTTATTTTAAAGGTGGCACTATGCAACCTATATAATTCTGCCATTTCTTACACGCTTTTTTTTTCCCCCCCAGATAGAAGATGGGAGCAAAGCTGCAGCTGTGGACAAGTTACTGGCTGGGGATGAAATTGTTGGCATCAATGATGTGGGCCTGTCTGGCTTCCGACAAGAAGCAATATGTCTGGTGAAAAGTTCACACAAGACGCTGAAGCTTGTAGTGAAAAGGTAAGCTTGTGTCGTTAGCTGAAACATCAAATGCATTTCAGCCTATAAGCTACTGAACAACTGAGTTTGCCAAGATTTGGCAAGTTAATGACTTTCATTCAATGTTATTAATGTGCACATTATGTGGTGTTAAACTCCTCCTTAAACACTGACCCTTTATGGAGGAAGATGTGGAGAGAGGCAGCCTATTGATGGAGCGAAACCCGAGGCAGTATATTCCGTGGGTGCTGGAGAGCTGTGATGAGTCAGGACGCTGCCGGTGTCCTCCTGAAGTGCAGTGCCCAAAGCAGGCTGTCAGCCCTGCTGCCCTGCCTTTGGGGTGCACGCACAGGCAGTGCTCCTCAGTGCGTATGCCGTGCAGGCCAGCTGTGCTGTGAGGAGCGGGTTACACGGGAAGCTTTTGGAAAAGCATGTTCCCACTCTGAAAGTATTTGAGGTCTCTCAAGCATTTCATAAGTGGTTTGCATAAAGAGTACTTTCAGTTAGTTCTTAGTGAAGGGGAAAAGTGAAGTGGTTTATCAAAACAGGACACGTTTCTGGTATGAAAACTTTTTGTTTTGTCATTTTGACTTGTGACTTTCAAGTTCACACTACTTTTACTAACATGAGTTAAAAATAATTTTCATAAAATATTTTTGAGAGAAGAGAACCAATGTTAAAGTAGGCTATAAATCCTGGCATTTCTGAAAAAAATTCTAACCAAGAAATCTGAACAACGTGATCTTTGTTGGTAATTTCCTGTTCTGTTCAGAACTTTCTAGTTAATTATTTTTATCAAATTATACCAGCCAGTCTTTCATTTGAGAATTTGTTAGAATCAAAAAAGAATTTCAGTGCATCAAAGGAAATGCCAAGAATTTGACAGGTATGATGATCCCATCCATAAATACAATGGCTGTTTAAGGCTGTCTCAAATGAGGACAGTCTTTTGTGAAATAGCACTGATAGGTAAGAGAGGTACAAAAGTGTGCTTTTCACCTTTGGTTTTAGAAGGTGTTTTGATAGAAGAAATTATGGGAACCTGGAGCTCTTTCACAGCTGATAGTTTATATCTTCAACAATAGCTACTTCCAGAAGCTCTCACCAAATTTTTATAGCATTGAAGCTAATAAATACAAAATAAAATACATTCACAGCTACCATAAATCATGTTGCTGTTCAGCAGTTCCAACTTGCACTGGCTATTCCAGTAAAAGCACTTGCTAGCAGAGGTTACATCAGTTGTTCCTGTCAGAGAAAGGGAGAACTTCAGGATTGAGAAGTTTTATAGACACTGAAGAATTTGCCAAGACAGCAAGTCTTAATTACCAGGAAAAGTTTCAGACCAAGTAGAAAGATTCCCTCTCTTGGTGCTTTTCAATTTTATGACAGTAATTTGCTCAGAATCTGTGAATTCTGATCTCTCTTCAGAAATGGCAGAAGGTTTGGTGCAGAAATACCCTCATGAGAGACACAGCTGTGTCATTCTTGTTAGTCATACCATATTGTGCTCTATTACCATCTGAAAGGAGGTTTCATTGGGGTGGGGGCCATTCTCTTCTACTGTGACAGCAGTGAGAGGACAAGAGGTAATGGCCTTAAGATGGGAAAATCAGATTAGATATTAGGAAAAAAAAAAAATCACCATTAGGGTGGTTAGGCATTGGAATAGATTGCCCAGGGAGGTGGTGGAGTCACCATCCCTGCAGGTGTTGGAAGCACCTGGATCTGGTGCTGGGTGTTATGTTTTAGTGGTTTAGGGGTTACCATGGTAGGGCTGAGTGGACAGTTGGACTGGATCTTTTAAAGGTCTCTTCCAGCCTTGATGATTCCATGATTCACTTCATGCATATGATTTTGGAGAACTTTGCTACAGCTAATCAAGTGCTGATTTGCTGCTGGGCATTTGTGGCCATTCTCTGCAGGCAGCAGAGCCCCATTGCTATACATGGCCTTGAGCACTTTGGTGCAAAACTGATGGATTTTCATCAGTCCTTTATCATCCCTCACCTTTTTCCTTCCTTAGCATGTGTGCAATGGTCAGAAACAAGCTATCTGTTCTAGCCAAGAGGCTGAAACGGTGGCTGTTGTTAGAGAAAACATTATGGTCTGAAATTCATTAAGAACTTCCATAGCTTCCAAACGAGGCAATAGCCCTTTGGGTTGTTGACAAGCCTGCATAATATTAAATAAAATTTCATAAAACTTACTGAATGAAACTGGCTGAGGCTTTTGTCTTGGTTTTTCAAGTTTGCTCTTTCTCTTGGAAAGTTGCCTTGGGACATCAGTCCTTTGACGGTCAGAAACCTTTTAACTTCCAGTCTCATTTTATTCTTGGCCAGCTTGTTCTCATACACTGCTGTCGCTGTGCTGAAATAACTTTTCCAGTTGGAAGTTGAAATGGTGCAGGTTTTTGTAAAAGCCTTGTTGCATGCTTTCTTTCAGAAGTTATGGTTTGAACAACAGTATTTTGTTTTGTTTTCCCTAAATCTTAAGCTGAATTTTTTATGAGTCCTTTAAACAGCCATGTCTTTAAGCAAACCAGTTGTTTGGTCTTTGTGTGAGCACTCCTGCAGGTCTGGATTGAATTGAATCAGGGAACTGATCTGACTCAAAGTTACTTGAGTAAGTAGGTTTTCAGCTGGGTAGGACCACTGCTTTTCAGAGGTAGTCTGCATTTTACTCAATTACAGCAATCTTGAAACAGCTGTTTTAGCATTTCTAGACTATTTCGGTCTTCAGATCCACACTTACTGTTCTCTGGGGAGACTGGGAATAGTCCTGCCATTCCCTTTCACTGAGTTACATATAAAATGAAGTATTGATCTGCAAGTCATCTTAGCATCATTTTGTCTGTTTGCCCTATGTCCTTTGTCTAGCACTGTGATGTCTCTCTGTAGCATTGGTTTAACATTTTATTCTCTCTGGGTCAGTGTGATAATCTGAAGCACAAAATAGATGGAAGGTTTGAAGTTCAACTCAATCCCAAAGCTTAAGAGAATTTTTGTTTTAATCCTGTTGTTCTTGCTATCTGTGAGAGTCAATGTGCATAGCCAAGATCTAGATTTTATGTGGAAAACATTTTGCCTTGGGGTTGTTTGTCTTATTTATTTGTATACTGATCCAGAAGTGAAAAGCAAACTTATAAAAATCTGGTATGTTATGAAAAAATTACTTCTTAACAAAATTCTTCTGGAAGGTATCCTTGCTATAGTGTCAGTATAATTAATTGAGGAAAATCACATTTTATTTGCCACTGCTGAGAAATGTGTGCCTGTAAAATTTCTTCTCAAAGCAGTAGAGCCACAGCCTGATCCTGTGTTTATCTAACTGTATGTAGGAAACAGTAGGACATGCTGTTGTCTGTTTAGAAGTCTAATGTACCTACAGTGAAGACCAAGGGAAAATGTTTTACGAGAGTAATGTGTTTCATTCACAACAATTACTTTGTGTCTGTGACAAAGGTTTCTTAAGGGACTTATGTTCTGCAGTAGCTGGCTTCCAAAAAGTTATATTTACCTGCTATTTTTAAATAATGATTCGTGACTCACACAGGGAAAATAACACTGGTTTCTAATAAAACTGTCAGCAGTACCAAATACTCAGCATAAATGTGTTGGCTATCAGCATACCTACTTTGCTGTATTTTCTGGAAACATTGCATAGTTGTGGTCTAAACCAAATCAGGACTGTGCAAATTGCTCAACAACAAACATGGTGTTTAAGTGGCTTACATATATTGATGGTAGAACAAGTGCAGTGTACTTCTGGTCCCAGATTAAAATAGGACTCAGGAGGCTTCATGTTGTTTTTCTCAAGTGTATTTGTAGAAACAATAGGTCTTAATTGCGTGCTAGTTCTTCAGTGTAGTACTGAGTAATCTCTTGAATCCCTTTCCTAGGAAAATGGCAAGCAGACTGTGTTTAGGACATTTCTTACAGGAATTACATGAGAATTTCTTTTGTTTGGAAATGGTGTGCATATCTGCATACAAATGAAGTTGAATGAGTGTCGATACTGAATGTTGATGTTGAAGTGATGGCCATATTCTGTGTACTTTAATTATTTTGCATGTATTTCTAACTTAAATTCCTTTCTACTTACGCCATCCTTCACTCCTTTGCACATGCTAGACGTACGCATATATCACGAATCCATGGTAAGAGTAATTTTTCACTATGCATTCATGAGACACATTAAACTGTTAAAAATTGGCACACAGATGAGGTTTTCATGTGTGATTTATTAAAGGGAGGGTGAGATTTTCACCTCTGGGAGTCACCCTAAGAAGTTACAGGGGTTGTCCTCTTGGCTGCTTGAGTCATGTGTTAGTGGCAGTCAAAATGGATGGGTGAGGGAAGGAGCAGCCTCTTTTGCACAGGGTCTGCTAGTGTTGAGAAGCTGGACTTTGTTTAACTTGGCCAACTCTGCAGGTACTGCCAGTGCCTGAGAACAAGCTCTGAAGTTCTGGAATTTGACCACATTGTGTACATATGAGGACTTGTTGGGTTTTTTCTTTTCTGTAGCGTTTTGGTGTTGTGCCTTCATGTTGCTGAAGTGCAAGCTCTTTTTGCAATGTGAGGAAGTGCCTTGTTAAAGGAGAGGGAAAGAGAGTGGGAGCAAACACACTTGTCATCAGAAGCCTTGTATGGATACTGACATTGCTGTGCAAAATCCTCACAAAGGAAGTGACTTTCAAGTTACTTGTGCTATAAACACAGAGACATGGGAAGTTAGGGTTATCTGTGTTTGCATGGTACTTCATGAAGACAGGCAACTCTTAATTAAAGCACGGAAGAAGGGATTTTTAAGGAATGTCTTGAGGGCTCCAAGATTGTACAGTGCTGTTTCAGACACCTGAGACCTGAGCAGAAATCTGTGAATAAAAATCTTGACAGTACTTTACAATGTTCAGATGGGAAATTTGTCACAGTCTGAGCAGAAACCTGCTGAACACCACCAGTGACCTTTCTGTAATGGGTTTTGTGTAACTTAACAAGGAGATCTAGTCTTACCTATTTATGACCTGTGGAGTAGCTACCTGTGTACTTCATGGCTCCTTCCAGAGAAATACTCTGTGAAACTTAAGAATATCAATTTGTGAGATGACTTGGAAAATTGAGGGATTTTTTTTTCTGTATAATTATGAGATACAGATGGAGGTCTGTGAATTCTGTCTCTTACCTGTGTCTGGCCTTGATACTTCTAGTTTCATAGATACAAAAATGGTATAGGAAACAGTCTGCAAAATTACATGTATTTTTCTACTTTTGAACATTTAGTATACTATTTTGTCCATGGTTATAGTTAAGCATTGCTCAATAAATCAAATGCACTTGTGGAGAGCCACTGTTGATTACAAGTGAAATCTATTTTGTCTTTCAATTAGATTTCATTTCTTCTAGAACTGGGGTTTGTTATGGCAAAACAAAGAACAGTGGTTGCTCTCTTGTTGCTCAGTAGCTGTAATTCCTCCTTTTTGAAGATTGACCTTGGCCTTAACTAACCAAGAGTGGATTTTTTTTTTTATTATTTTTTTTAACCCCCTGTATTTTCAACTAGGCTTTGGAAATACATAAGAAACTGTAGTAGGGCTTTCTAGGGCTGTATCTGCATACATGTAGCATTGCTGTAAAAAGTGGGCAGGTGTGATAGCCCCTTGCCACCCATGTTTCTTGGAACTGACAGCTGTGCAATAGGATGTGCCGCTGCAGATCTTTGGGAGTGGGTATTTGTAACAGATGCACGCAGCTTTCAAGTTCAAGGCATGAACATTTCTGTGAGACTGCAGTTGATGGAGGGCTGGGCTCTTTTAAGCTCCCGCTTGGCAAATCCACTTGAGAAGTGGGTTAGTACATTGCTGTGGGCCCCCTCTTTTGCTCTGAGCAGGACGACCAGGTGTGAATGTGTGCCAGATATGGATGCATACACTGCTCCCAGCCAGGTCTGCTGATGGAGAGGGGAGTAAGCCACGTGTTTCAGGATATGTGATACAGCATGACCAGGCTAGAGCACCTCTTTTTCTCCTTTGCTGCTGCCAGTGAGCTACCATGGCTCACAGTGGGGTGGCAGGAACCAGACAGGCACAAACATGGCGCATCACGTGAAAGGCACAGCACCTACAGGCCCAACTCGGAGAACCTTGGCTTGGATGTCCTATGCTTTAAGGAGTGCCTAGTAATCCCAGCAGGATCTTTCTATGGAGGAATGTTTAATGGAGCATCTGCCAGATAAACCACCCTGTACACACAAGCTCAGTGGGGATGCACAGAGTAGGCCAGCCCATGTGGAGGTCCCCCACACTGNCATGTGGAGGTCCCCTCCTGCTCTGGTTTGCCTTCCACGTTCTCCATGGGTAAGCATAAGGCTGGCTGGGCCTCCACTGTGCTCCTCATCCTTCAGTTGTGTGATCCTGCACTACTGATGGAAGGGGAATGGACATGACAAAAGGAGGAGCACACTTCCATCTTATATTTTCAGCAAATTATACCTTAGAAAAGCCCTGATGAGGACCATTTTCCCTGCTTGCATCACAGTCACTTAACCCAACACTTCAACACTGTGAATTCGCATCACTTTGCTGTAACCCTAGCACCACCACCCAGGATGTTTCCCATGCCAATTGCCTTTTTGGTGGGGTGTACAACTAAAAAGCACTTTTATTTCCTGATTTTCTGCCCACCTCACCTGCTTCTTAGATGCATTAAAACTGTTTGATTCTCGCTGTTAATGACACACTGACGGATGCTTGAGGTGATTGTAAGCTTTAGGTCCAGCAGTTGGTGGTGTATTGTCCCTGGTTTCAAAGAGCAAATTGGTTTGTGATTTTGGATGTTTGTCTTATATAGCTGTCAGGCTTCTTTTGAATGCTTAAGTCATGATTGATATGTGTTTGTTTTGTAGCAACTTCCATAATTTATTTCTTTGCAAATCTAAAGAATCTGCCCTTTAAAGCTTAAATAACAGCCAAAATTACAAGAGATATCACAATAATTTACCAAGGCAACTCTGTTAGGGCAGTGTTTGGGCTACTAGGAAGGCCATAGACATTTCCTTGTAGGTAAAAGCATTATTCTGTAATTTGAATATGCTTATTCAAAAGGTTACTTGTGGCAGTGCTATTCAGTTTTTCTAAGTAATTACCAAAATTGGGCAACATGGCTTTTTTGTGGAATGGAATATCCATCAAATGGTAACAAACTATGAGTCATGACTAGTTTTTAGTAGAGGGTTTTTTTCCTTCAGTCATGCATGCACTTGTCAAAATGGTTAATTTTGAGCATGAGTAGTCTCATCCAATTTAGTAAGAGCACTCACATGACTGAAGATAAAAAAAGTATGCAAGTGCTTACAGGATCTAACCTTAGCTTTTTACAAGGTGCTACATTGGAGTTACTCTGAAAACTCCCTTTCCTCTGTGAATTTCAGTGTAGGTGCTGGAAACTCTAGTATGTAGCTCTTGGGGTGAGAGAGAGGAAAACAAGTGAGCCTTCTAAACTTTGGGGATCTGAAGACTTACTAATTTCACATAATACTTTTGCATGCACACACAGATAATTTTTTATGTGTTCAATACTACTGTAGATATCTTCGGACTCCTGACTGAAACAGAATTATAAACCCACCCATTAAAGACCAAATGAATAATCTTTTTATGTCAGAGATGACCTTTACTTGTTGAATGCAGGCTTCTGTGTATGTTCTGTATGTTTTGAAATAATTGTTTGGGATTGCTTTTAAGCACTTTTAAGCTTTTAAGTGTTGAGTTTTTTAACACTACCCAAGGATGTTAAAATGCATGTACAATTTCAGGAGAGAAGGAATAATACTCCTGTTTCTGTGTGTTGCAGTTTTCTCCTTGTGGAAATTTTATTTTGGATTACATATTTCAGATCCTGAGGATTAAATTATTGACAAGTTGGAGAACTTGGCACTTACACATTTCAGCATCAAGTATCTACCATATTGAGTGTAGAGATTTTATGCTCTACTTGCTCAAGTAACTACATGTAACACCTTCCAATTTGAAAAGATTATAACGAAGGTTTAAAATAATTTCTGAATCCAACCCTTAACTTTAGAAATATGACCACTTCAAAGAAGGTCAGGCATGCACGTGTGTTGCAGATTTAGTTACTGAATAACTGAAGAAATTTGCATCTTATCTCTTGCACAAGAAACCCAGGGTATTTTATGGTCGATTCTACTGAATCTGCATAATAGTGGATCACCTGGCAAAACAAAGTCTGGCCCAGAGTCACAGCTACCACACTGCTAAGTTATACCCTTGTGTAAAAGCCCTTGTGATTTTTAGTCCAGCTTTAGTCTAGAGGAAGAACAGAATGACAAAAGCCAAAGTTTGGGGAAATTTCTGCTGGGTTGCAATCAAAACCAGAGTCAGTTCTTTGATCTGGCTCATGGAGCAGCCTTGGCAGCGGGTGGGCAGCTGAACCAGGGCTGGCATCTGATGGGGAAGAAAGCACTCTGGGGGATGGTAACAGTCGGGCATAGGTCATGTCAGAGCAAAATAGCTTTCTCAGGTAAAACCTGAACCAGACCAGCTTGTGGCACAGTTCTTTGTGGAGGCTCTGTAACTTGCATCATGTGGCTGTAGAGTTTTAACCAACATCGAGACAAAGTAGGGCTGGGCTTTCTCCTGAAATGCCCTGGGACAAGAGGAATTCCCTTTCCCCACTCCTGTTTTTGGATCACCTTGGACGTGGTGAGGTAAATTACGGCTGAAATCGGTGTGGGAAAACACCACACCTGTGTAGAAAGACCAGTATTTGGAATGTGGTTTCTGAGGAAGCTCAAGTCATTTGGGCTGGCTGTTGAAGGGTAAGCTTATTGTGGTGAGTGGCTGGGAGGCAAAACACACCCATTGTTGCTGCCACAAGCAGCACCAGGGTTTTGTGGCTGTGTGCCCCAAGGATGTGGCAAGTTCCTTCTTGCTGAAGGCATCGTTTCGGGCTGGCGCAGGCAGCCGTGTACTGCTCTGGCATTCACTCTGCCCATCCTGGGCAAAGATGGCAGGGGGGAATGTGTCTGAAGGCTGCTCTGCTTCTCCTTTGCCTCAGCCATGGTAAGACAGCCTGAAATCCCTTGTTTTGACTCCTGCTGCTGCTGTTAGCCTTAGCCCTCTCAGAGACACTGTTCTTCTTCAGTGTTACTGGTGAGTAACGCTTCTTTTGTATTTAACTTAAAAGTTAATTTCTTTAGCACTTTACATGGCATGATAATTTCCAAGATACTTGAAAATAAATCCTGCCAGAACCAATTTATTCAATGTGTGAAGCATTTTAGATGTTTCCTAATGATAAATACTTATTAAAAAAGTTTTATTATCCTTCTGAGGAATTCTGGTAGATCGTGGTAAAAACTGACGTAAGAGGGTGACATCAGGAGTTTAATGCTATCTAGTCATCAAAAGGTAGCAGAATGTGCAAAAAATAAGGATGAGGGAAAAGTATTTTATGTAGCTTATATAATATACCATAAATCCCTAGAGCAACACTTTTATCTCAGACATCCAGATGTGTCTGTCTAGTTTCCCAAGGCAGAGCAAGGAAAAACAGTTCCAGAATATGAAAGCTTTATCATGGTAATCTATTGTGAATTCAGAAGGCAGAAATATTTAGGATGTTATACTTCATACAAATTAATACCTCTTTGTTGACAGTATGTATCTTACTTATAAGTAAAATTGCTATTCCATCCTGCTCAAGCGTGTACAGTTGGGCTGAGGAACAAGGAAAATCTGAGCAAACTGTGATGGTGAAATGATTTCTTCAAGTTCATGACTGAAGTCTTTAAGGTTACCAGGGTTGATAATTTATTTGCATTTATTTTCACAGATAGAAGTAGAGCATTTTGCAGGTCTCTTTAGTTTATTTTTATGTAAAACGCAATTTATTAGAGCATGGCATAGGAAAGGAGCTGCTGTGCTGTGACAAGGTCATACTTCGTCCAGCATGACTTTCTTTAAAAGAGGCTGTTGGCTGTAGTGTAGTGTTGGTGTTTGCTCCATTTTTCAGGTGCAGGATGACTGTCAAATGGGAGCTTAGACCAACTGGTTACCTGATACATGGGAGGAGAAAGCAAAGAGCAGTGCTGCAGGCCTTATAGGTCTCACCATGGTTGACTGCAAGGCAAAAAGTGATTGTGTAGACCTTTGTGTGAATTTTGGCATGTGAGAATGGGCATTTAAGGCAGAATATGCTGCTTTGCTGAAATTTTAGGGACTTCTACAGATACCCATATAACAGAATTCTGTCAATAACTTGTCTGTCAAAATACTGGTTGAATTTGCCATTCTAAGAATACCTGCATATTAATAGGTTGCTTTCATTACTGCTTTTCTCTTTTAGAGCCTTTCCTTCCCCCTAGAAGTCCATAAGTTAAGCATGTATTTGTATTTTATTGTTTTTAAGTTCTAGGTCACTTCTTTTTTGGGGATACTTTCTGGAAGTCGTTTCCTTTTCTGATAAGATACTAGGAGCTGAAATTGCAAAAACAGGAACTCCTTCTGTTTTGCATGGACAAAAGTGCTGCAATTCCATTTGCTGCTTCCAGAAAAATAGGCTGACTTTGTTGTTGGCACTTTTCTTGAAAAGCTAAGTAAGAAGGGAGTACAAGGTGTTCAGATACTCAGTGCATAGAAAACATAAACAACAACAAAGCCTCGGTTTTGTTATTTTAACTCATTGCATTGAGTTTTAGTCAGCTACAAACTTTCAGGAAAAAAACTGGTAATATTAGAAAAGCTATTAATTTCAGGTTTTGGAGTAGATAATTTTAAAGATGAAAAAAATCCACAAACTGCTGACTAGTCTACCTGTGAAACAGGGAAACAGCCATTGCTCTATCTCAAATTCCACCTTCCAAAACGAAGACACCCAAAATATTTTCTGACTTCTGAATATCACAGCTATAGCAATTAAATGTCTGAGGTCACCTTTTAGATGTGCAAATAAGACTGCCTAACCGCAATCTTCATTTTATCACTCTGAAGAGCTTAAAAGTCTGATTTCTCCCTGTGACTGAATCCTTTGCTGGTAGCGCTCTCTTGTGGCTGTTACTTTCATTTAAACGACTTACGGGATTTCAAAAATATGTATATTACTTAGAAATTCCTGCCTTAGGACACAACAGTCTGTGTTGGATGAGCATTCCTAAATTAACTGTGGTAATATATATTTTAATAATGCAGGAAGGTCAGTCTCGGCAAAAACATCCCAAGTGTGTTTCCCAGAAGATCTCAAAGGGACAGGCATGTTGAGCATTCAGGTTTTTAACCTCTTCACTTGGTGTATTTTTGGTGAAAAGCCTGTGGGCAGACGGGGGAGGCTTGGAGGGGAATGAAATCTGCCTTGGCAGCCAGTCAGGTGGAGGAGAGACAGGGATGGGCAGCTTCATTAATTGGCTTGATTGCAGATGCTGCTGTTCCTGTGGTGCTGCTCATGGAGATGAGCAAGTTACTGCCCACAGCTTTGGCTCTTAAAATGAATGAAAAAAATTACTTGGGAAGCTTTTCAAGTGAAACTGATATGTGTGTTCCTGGTGAAAGCTTGAAAACTTTTCACCCTGAATCTGTGTTTTCTCATTCTGGGGATGGGAAAGGAGAAGGTGAGGGGTTAACTCTTGACCTATTCTGTTTTTCATACAGAGTTTTTAGTTGATGTTTTCATATTCAGCAAGGAGGCAAAGCCTTCTGGAAGCTTAGATGGTGTAGTGCAGGGGTTTCCTTTGAACTAGGAACATAGAGTTTCCTCTTCCCAGAACAGTTACTAATGAGCAGTTGTTTGGTACTACATAGACTCGATACTGTTGGGATTGTGCATCCAATGTCACAGCTTTAAGAGCATGTCTGCATTATTAATACCCAGTGTGTCATGTTGGATGTAGGCTCCTTTTCCTTCTACTGTAACCCTGGAGTAATGATTCCAGGTTGTTTACTTAGTTGTACTCTCTTAGGGAGGCAGGTTTACCCTTGAGATAAGGTGTTGAATGAGAGGGATCTTGGCCCTTGACTGAAAAGTCTCTATTCTTCTGTAGACTGAACTCTTGTGTGTGGCATTTGTCTGATCAGCCACCTTCATTCATCTTTGGATCCTATATGTCATATAAGCACTGTGATAATCCTAGTTCTTTCAGGGATATTTTTAAAATTTCAACTAGTCTTTTGGAAAACTTTCATAGCAATTATGTGACTGTTTATAGCTGGTTTCCAGCAGAAGTACTGCCATGCCCAGCAAACTTTGAAGAGGAGGTAAGATGAGCTTGTTTGCTGTTTTGGCTGCAGTCTAGCAGGACTGCTCAGCAGTATCTGATTGCAGATTAAGGCTGAAAAGAGGCTTTTTAAACCAAATTTAAAATCCTATTAGTCAACTGTATTTTGAGGCTCAGGTCTTCCTTTTCTTTAAATTAAAGAAATACTTCATTTTCCTTGTCTCTTACCACTGTATCAATGTAATTCTTATCATTTTTTTAGACAGCAGATTCAATAGTATCTACCCTATGCAATTTATTCTTCTGTTATGTAGAGTGAGGATGGACTTGCTGCTGGAAATCCAAGAAAAAAAGTTATTTTTCCCACTTGAATTTTACTTCTGTTTTTCCAAATAAGTCACCAAGAATAATATTTGTCAGGTCAACATCCTCATTAATACAGCAATAACTCCATGGTTGTTAGACTCTTTCTGAAACATTGTTAGAAAAGCAAGCCCTTAAGTCAGTCTGCCTTTCTCTGGGCTGAGTATGCACATGCACACACAGGCATGTGTGTTAATGTTAATAAGTAAGTCATCATGTTAGGTTTAGCTTACCTTTATTGAAGGCTATTTCCAAAAAACCCTCATTACATTAGGTTTAACATCTGTGAGTAATCTATACTCTCACCTTTGTATGAAGTGTTTTTTAATAGCATATATCAGTCTGGCTGAGAAAGTTTTAGCCAGACACCATCTAACTTTCCAGCAGGTTCACACAGTTGACCTATTGGACTTCTTTGTAATTTGTAATTGTCACATGCTGTCTTATTTGGATTTTAATAAGAAATACAGTTATGTATGCTTGCATAAAATGAGACCACTTCTTACCCTTTAGCCAATCTCCTTCCTGAAGTTTGAGTATTTCTGTAAATCCATAGAACTTCCAGCTTTTCCTTTATAACTATAAATGCATATGAGCTGTGAAAAGCTGTTCATTTTACATGTTTCATTTTACATGCAGGACAGGGGTCAGTCGGTTGGTAATGATGCTGTGGTGCAGTCAGTCTGCTCTGTTATAGAACAGAAGCAATAAAAATGTATAGTTGTTGTTTAGTGTGATGGGTCAGTGAATCTAAGGAAAACATGATTGGGGCACGTAGGCCACAATGTGTAAGAAGAAAGTTTATCTTCATTCTGCTGTGCCGATCCTTGAGGGTACAGCATAATTAATCTTCATTTTCCCCTAAAGAAAGTCAGTGCAGCCTGTTACTGTATCCTTTATATCCTCAGGTCTAATGATGGTCAGCAACTATCAAGCAAGCTTACATGTGCAAATCCGGCTAGCAGAAGGGGATTAATTGTGTGACTATGGAATAAAGCTTATTTTTTCAGAAGACTTTTGAAATAGTTGTCTTTTGAAAGAACTCCCCAGAATTTTTAACACCAGTCTCCCTGGGGGATGGAAGGCTGTACCTGCCAGTTTTTTCTGTAGGTGATGATTTCCAGTGCCTGCATACTGAGGTGGTTTATTTCTAGGGATATAACAGGCTGCCTCTCTTTTGGGGGAAGTGCTGCTCCCTGCGAAGACTGTCTGGTTGTTTTTCATGTGTAGGAGAAACATCTGTAACTCTCCACTAGCATTGGTGGTCCATCAGCTCTTAGGATATTTTCTTTTAGCTTTGTCATCTCATAGGTGACATTAACTTCTTTACACTGCCCCAGACCCATCTGTTTATCTGCCCCTGTATTTACCTGAAGATTGGAAAAGGATAGAACAGATCAAACAGTTTCAGCAGCATAATGACAGTGTATTTTTCATGTGCCGTGTCAAACACCACTTCAGATGGAATCTAAAAATCCCCCTCCTTCCTCCTCCGTCAGGAAGAGTCCTCTGGTTTCATTTTTAGAGCTTTGCTCAGCTTTTCCCCGCCGCGCTCAGCCGCAGCGTTCAGCAGAGCCGCAGGTCTGACTAATCTGAAGTGCTCGGTCTCTTAGCGGGCAGCGCTAACAAGGCTCCTTTGTGAGTCTAATTATATCCCTAAGCTGCCGGCCGCAGATTAGCACAGGACAGCCGGTGGCAGAGGGCTGGGGAGTCCCATGCTCTGCTCCACCGGCATCACCCGTGTCTGCTGGGGACAGAGCCCAGGAGGGTGCCACCAACACCCCCGGTGCCTCCTGGGCCCCATCCCTTCGCCCCGGCAGCGGTCCCGCTCCGTGACGGAGGCTGCTCCGCCAGCCGGGAGCTCTGCCTGGACCCCGAGGGAGGAGGCAGCGCCCAGCACGGAGCCCGGGTAGGTACCTAGGGCTCTGCCAGCCTGAGGAGGCTCCTGCCGGGCTGCACAGGACACGGGACACTCATGAGCTCCGGCAGCTCCTCGCCCCTTCGTTCCATCGTTGGGATAAGCCAGCACTCAGGGTGCCTTTCTCTTGGCTATTTTGTGTCTTTTGTAACTTGTTGGATGAGGGGGATAAAAACACCATGCATTATTGTCTCAAATGCATCTGATTAAAATTCCATTGTAGGATTGTTGAAGTGGAGTCGGCAGCTGTGGAAGAAGGGAGGTGACTTTGAAAAGAGTATTTGGTTGTTTGCTTTCAAATTTGCCTCCTATTTCTCAGGCAGACCTGGCTTCAGTGTGCTTTGTCTTGCTGAGCAAAGCCACTCATTTCCCAGCTGGGTCCAGGCACTGGTGTGGTTTGCACTGCTACTTTCCAAGAGATCTGCAACCAGTTTTCTTGGTCTCTTCATCCCAGTATGGGATGGAGACAGATGGAGAGTGGCAGAGTCACAGTCAGTAAAACTCAAAGTGTCAAGGCCTGAGAGCTTTTCACCCTTGAGCTTTTATTGGTGTGAAAAGAAAATTCAGGCTGAGCTGTTTGCCAACATGAGCAGAGCTTACACAAGGGTGGAAGGGGATTTTTACGGAAAAGTGCCGGAGGAAATGAGTATGTTGATAAATATGAGACCAAAATTGTTTGTTCTTCACGATAAACCTAAAGAAAGGGTTGTGGGATTTCTCCTTGGGAAGGAGAGGAATATGAAGTGCTGAGCAAAAGTGGGCGGAAAACAGCCTAATCTTTCGAATACACTTGTCTAACACAAGTTTGGGGAAGGGGGGAGGATGTTAAATGATTCATTTAGGAATTTTTTTTGTCACTGCCAGGCAGTCGCGGCTTCCTGCTTTTCAAGAACATATGTGCTGTGAAGGTGTGGTGCTGGAGCAGTGTGGGCTCAGGATGTGTTTCTGTCTCTATCTTCTTAGTGGTGACCAGACAGGCCAGTCAGCTCCGTTAGAGAAATCCTTAATCTAGTGAGGCTGATGGACCTTCTCACACTAGGAGGCTGCTCAGGTAGGATTTGCCTGTATCTGCTGTATTCGTGGGGAAGAATCCCAGAGGAGTTAGGATCAAAGTCTGCAAGTTACTGTTGATTTATAATAACACATAACAGAGCACTGGCACATGAAACCCATCACACATTTCTGCTGACTTCACTGAACTTTGAGTAAAGCTATAAAATATTAGACTTCCATTAGTCACTTGGAGCTCATTTGTGGTATTCAGCATGTCTCGGCGATTTTTTTTCTGTATGAAGATACCTTTTCTATTCCTTGAGGTTGTTTAGACATCCTTGTGCGGAGCTCTGTGCCACCCTACAAGGAGTGTTAAAAGCCAGTTTTGTTTCCCATCTGAAAAAGACTAAATGGGGCACGTATAATGCAGACAGCTGAGTACTCACTGTTACAGCCATATTCACTGCTCCAAGTTGAATAATAGTGATGTAGGGACAATTTGCATGTGAATGTCGTCACAGTATCTGTGTGATCTGTTGTGAGATTATCCATAGATAGACACCTTGGTTTATGCAGGAAGAATGAATGGATGAATTCAGTTATTAAACTACTTGATCATTTCAGAGGGATGCTGATAGTTCCTGCAGCTTTTTAACAAATGAACTTTGGCAACAGGAGTAAGTATTTATGAATATTAACTAGAACATTTTTCCTGTATTTTGTCATCAGTTGTAACTGATCTGGAAAATTTAGATAGTTTCTGATTTGATTTCTATGTATCCAAGCACATGTTTCAACTTGTGGGCATTTATTATTCTACTTTTGCCAGATTTGCTCTCTTGTGATAATTAGGGCAGCTAAAGATTGAGATCTGAAGGGGTGGTGTGAGCTGGGCTGGAAGAAAAATGACCTATTGAAGATTTGTGGTGTTACTGCTGCGAAGTGATTCTGGTTTCAATTTTGCTTGGAAAATAGCTTTTATTTTGCTATGAAGTGACTGAACCCAGCTTTCAAGTCTAATGATGTTAAATTGGATGCATATCTTGGCACATTCAGTTTCTGTAAAATAAGCCTAAAAATCTAGTTCCCCAAGCAAAAGCAGTGCTGTTCCAGGAATCCCAGAAATTAGAGTTGTCTGGTCATTATTAAAGTTCTAGCTTCAGGTGATTGTGTTTTAGGGCTGCCATATATCTGCTCAAAATAAGGGTTTGTACTTATTCCCAATGTATCCAAATCCAGGGAAACTGCTCTGTTTGTTGCAGAATGACATGTCAGAAGATGAAACAGGACATGGAACCAGCCTCAGCAGGGGATCCAGCTTCTTGCACTTGCCTTACTGCATGTCCTCCTAGGGAAGGAGGGTGGTGGCTTGCATTTCTTCGGGTCAGACTCCCACTCACAGGGTGGTAGGAGCTCTTAGAGACAACATTATACCTGCCCATGCAGATTCCTTCTGCTTCCATTAAGAGTCTACACAAAATGTTGGAAATATTTGGCCTGAGTTAGTACAGGCATAGCAGGAGAGTAGCTCGTGCTCCAAGAAGTTGTAGGAAAATATCTGCCCTTTGCCAGTGGAGAAATGGTAGATGGATGTGTTTCAAATTGTACTGCTTCATGTTACAATGCCGTTGTGGCTGCAGTCATCAACTGGAGATTAAGAACGGGATTTAACTTGGAACTAGCAATTAACTTCACCTGAAATTTGAGCTGCCCCGGGAGGTAAAGAGGGAGAGGTTAACTTGGACGATTGTGCAACTGAAACCACCTTATGCCTTGGGCTTCCAACACGTTAAGGCAGCTGAGATTTCCTGCCCAAATTATGAGCTCTGTAATGTGCCAAAACTCTAATGTCTGTTTTAACCTGAAAATAGATTTTTATGACTAAAAATCCTTTTTAAAAACCATGCCATGTATCACAGAGTGATTTACAGTTGTAGAGCTACCTCAGTTTAGTGGAAGAAGTAGAAATTTTTACATGGATTTGTATGAGTAATCCAGAAGAGGCTCCTCAGAAGAGGAGGTTTGGTGTTTTTTGGGGGGGAGTCTGTTTTGTTTTGGTTTGGGTTTTTTTGTAGAGGTTTTTTGGGTTTGTTTAGGTTTTTTGTGCGTTTTTTGTTTGTTTGGGGGGATTTTGTATTTGTTTGTTTGTTTAGGTTTTTGTTTTGTTTTGTTGGTTTGGTTTGGGTTTTTTTTTGTGGAGCAAATTTTCCTTTTAAATCTCTATTGTCCTTCTGAGACCAAGATGTGACAAGGGAAAATTTCTACATGAAAACCTTATTCAGTTATTTATTAATGTGGAAAGTACTGTAATTTTTTACAGTATTAAACTAATCTTTTGTCTCAGTTATGGCTAAGCTGGAGTAAACAGGTCCTGGATGCCGTGAGATGTGACCAGTAATTATTTGGAAGATAACTTGAGAATTCCAGGTGTTATGAGAGTAGGCTAGGAAGTAGTACTAGAGTACTTAACAAGTCCAAGCTCTTAAATACTTGAGCAAAAAGCAGGAGTTAGTTCTGTTTCTTACTCCAGTGAGGTTTTTTGGATGAAAAGAACTGTGTTTAATGGTGATCGGCAGTATTGTTCTTAATATTTACTTAATTAAATATTTCATTAAATGTTCCTGTAGTGCATCTGATTTACCCATTCCTTTTGTGAGCAAGCCAGATGTAAATCCAGACAGGATTTGGCTTCATCTGAAACAGAGTTCCATTCAGGCATTTTTTGTATTCAGGGAGTGACCCTGAAAGAAAGGAGGAGACGGTATGTGTTGTTTTTATAAAGCTTCCTACAGATCTGCAGAGGTAAAAGGCGTGGCCCTAAAGTACTTGCTATGATGATATTTACCCGGAGATTTTGGGTTTACTGCTCACCGTGAAAAGACATTTTACACATGTTTAATCTCTAGAATACAAAGTGAGGGTGTGATACCTCTACAGTTAAAATTTCAAGTCCTGACGTTTCTGCCTCACCTGGGAAGGTGCCCCATTTTTGGCTTTTTGGAGGGGCTAATGCAGTTACTGTATCTTCTGTCCTTACTTGAAAGGACGTTTAAGGCTCTCCTGGATGGACAGTCTGAATGCTGGCACAGAGTGTACTTTAGAAAAAGCATTTAAGTTGTTGCGTTCTAGCCCCAGGACCGTAGGAACTTGGGGCATCTTAGGTGGAAAGGAAAGGAAAAGAGAAAGGAAAGGAAAGGAAGTGGGTTGTGGGACAGGTTTTAGCTGTGCTTCATTATATTGGGAAGACCAAAATAGCAGTGGCTGGAGTGCAAAACCATCGGCCTGGTCAGAGAAATTGTGGGCATATTCTGGAACTAGAAAAGCCTAAAAAGTTACTTTCCATATATGTATGTATCTATATAGAGAGATATGTGTGTGTATATATATACCATCTCTTTTGGATATGAGTGACAGTGCAGGTTTACTTCAAAATATATTCCGGAAGTTTTTTTTAATTTGGGGAATCCTTTAATATACAATTTCTACATGGAAATTTTCAGGGAGGCTTTCTGTATTTTTCTTCCTTCTCATATTCTTTCACACACACATACCACCCTCCTTCCTTTATTTTTAAATAAATTAAGAAGAAACAAAGTTGGAGACAGTTTTGGATGCCTTTTACTTGCTTGGTTTGTTGTTGCATCCAAAGGTATAGATGTACCTTTATGACAGGAGACAGGACAACACTGAAAATGGCAAGGGGAAAGGAGCAGAGAATTGTATTGGACTTAACCAAGAGCTTTTTTATGGAATTGATAACAACTGGCTTAGCCTAAATTAGGATAACTCTTGCATGTATTTAATTACTGAGAACAACACAAGAAACCATTCACATTCCTTACAGAGTTTTGCTGCTGGGCAATAGCTGTTGGCCAAATTTTCGATACTTCAATTCCCATATTTCCCTGGCACATAGATCTGCTAGTAGTGACTAATGCAGCATGAAGTAATTTGAATTCTATTAATTTAGTTGTCTGAGATAGATAATACGGAATATCTTTGTCTGTATAGGATGTTGACTCCTTTGGTATTCTATACAAAGGAATGTTGTTTGTCTGTTTTAACAGGAGGATGAGAAGAAAGATCAAATAAAGTGCTCATTAAAAAAAAAAGAAAATTCTTCATTTTAGAAAAATCATGCAGCTCTAATCATGAGCTCCCACGGTACGCAGTTGGATGAGTTCTTAAAATCTACAGTGACAAAGACATATAACAACTTCTGGAATGAAAAACAGTTACATTGTCAATTTCTTTTTATTTGAGGCCACTGTGGGTAACTGCAGACTCATGGTGATTTTCAACCTCCTTTTTTTTCCTGCCAAGGATTCAGAAGACTTACAAAAATCCAAAAAATGTTTTTAATACATTGAATAAATGATTTAGCAGTTCCTTTACAGTGGCTTTTTGCATACCCAGTTAATTACATTATATGTTGGTCTTCTAGTGTTTTAATTTACTGAACACGAGATTGGTGAACTACAAAAAACCCCCATGGATTGGAAAGACTTTTGTTCCCCCAGCATATACAGATTTACTAAAAAAAATTTGTTAATGAAGTATTGGTATGTCTAGCCTACTGTTATTGTAAGGGAGGGGAGGTGAGAAAGCTGAGAACTATGAAGCTGTTTGGGATTTACAGGCGAACAAACAAGGGCACCTGCACCGTCACCACAAATTCTTGACATTTTCTCTATGTGGAGTAAACAGAATAATGTGTGAGTGGCTTGCTGAGGACGTTCCAAAAACTGAACCCCTCCTAGCCAGTCTGCATGGCTGGCATGGGGCCAGCAGTGTTTGTAACTGGTTGTCTGTTTCCGTAGGACAAACAAATGCTGCGTGGTTTGGTTTATTTGGCTTTGAAACAATCTAAGGGCACCTTGTGAGCCATACCTCGCAGTACGTGCGGTGCTCGAGCGTGCTGCTTCTTTGAGAATGCAGTGGATTGTGCGTTTGACCTTTAAGCTTGTGCAGGTTTCCATTTTATCTCAGGGCTGCAACCTTTCTGCATTTCCTTAGCCTTGCATCTTTGGCATGTCTTGTAGCCAATTACACTGGGATTGGGCCACATTTCTGGTTCTAGACAAGGTTTAAAATGACTGCCCGTAGTTTGGACTCCTGCTGCAACTTTGGAAAAGTGAACTTGGGCTGTTTTAAAAATAACGTTTTTAACAACACATGTTTTGCTGCACTGCTAAAAAGCTGAGTTGCATTTTGGTGAGTGGAAGGAGAAGAGTTTTATTTTGATAGCTGATGTTCAGCATCACTACATTGACTGATTCCCAAATTCTTGTGTTTGTACCTTGAAACATGGTCTACAGCTTTCTGTAGAATCTAAAGTGACTGAAAAGGGAATATATATATTTTTAAAGAATCTTTAATATAAATTATCACTACAACAGCTTTCAGTCGGAGATTAAGGGCTGTATGTAACAGTAACAGTTAAAAACAGATGTTAAAAACGGTTAAAAACAACAGATGCTTCTGGCTTTGGGATTTTTTTTTTCATCTTGTCTTTGTAGATTCAGCTCAGTTCTGACTGAAGCCACTGACTTGTCCATCCTTTTACTTTTGAAAAATTGGGTTTTCTTGTCTAAACCCAGGTTTTATAAGGGTGGAACCTCACCCTGTGTACTGCATCCAGATCTGGCATCCCCAGCATGGGAAGGACCATCGACCTCGTGGAGTGAGTCCAGAGGGGGCCACCAAGATGATTAGAGGGTTGGAGCACCTCTCCTGTGTGAAAATGCTAAGAGAACTGGGAATGTTCAGCCTCAAGAAGAGAAAGCTTTGGGGTGACCTAATGGCAGCCTTCCATAGTCTCTTCCAAATTGAAAGAGAGTAGGTCTAGATTAGATGTTAGGAAAAAATTCTCTGCTCTGAGGGTGGTGAGGCACTGGAACAGGTTGCCCAGAGAAGCTATGGATGGCCCACACCTTAAATGCATTCAAGCCAGGTTGGATGGGGCTCTGAGCACGTGGTCTGGTCTAGTGGAAGGCGTCCTTGCCTTGATCAGAAGAGTTGGAACAAGATGGTCATTAAGGACTCTTCCAACCCAAACCATTCTGTGATCGATTCCATGATTTATCTCCTGTCGCAGCAGATACAGATGAATGGTGGGCGACACTGCATTTGCAAGGACTGGCTTCTAATGCTCACTTCTGGTTAGATGTGCTGTGGGGAGCCCTGGCTGTCAGCGCTTACTGCCGATGTGGAGAGCAATTCTGCAGTCCCCGGGCTGCAGCCGCCAGGAGAAGAACCACTACGGTGTGGTCATAGCAGAGCGAGCCGCTCTGCTGGCCTGCGGAAGGCCGGGCTGGGATGAGGAATGATCCCANGACAAACTGCAGAAGGGACAAACTGCAGAAGGGACAAACTGCAGAAGGGACAAACTGCAGAAGGGACAAACTGCAGAAGGGACAAACTGCAGAAGGGACAAACTGCAGAAGGGACAAACTGCAGAAGGGACAAACTGCAGAAGGGACAAACTGCAGAAGGGACAAACTGCAGAAGGGACAAACTGCAGAAGGGACAAACTGCAGAAGGGACAAACTGCAGAAGGGACAAACTGCAGAAGGGACAAACTGCAGAAGGGACAAACTGCAGAAGGGACAAACTGCAGAAGGGACAAACTGCAGAAGGGACAAACTGCCGCCGGCTCGGCTGCGGAACCACGGCACGGCCCCCGGGGCCTCTGCGGCTGCCTGCCGGGAAACCTCCGCCGCCTCAGGCTGGAGCTGTGTGCCAGAGCCAGGCCTCGCTCGTTCAGCAGGGGGCTGGAAGGAAACATTAACAAAGAGACATCGGGGAGAAATTCTTTCCCGTGAGGAGGCAAAGGGAAGGCACTGGAACAGGTTGCCAGAGAAGTTGTGGATACTCCATCCTTGGGAGTGTTCAAAGCTGACCCGGATGAGGCTGTGAGCAGCCTGCTCTGCTGGAAGGTATCTCTACCCAGGCAGGGGCGTTTTAACTGAGTGATTTTTAACTGACTGATCTTACAACCCAAATTATTTTATAGTTTTATGAAATAAATTCAAGCAATTGTTTTTTACCTGAATGCAGTCCCCTTGAGCTGCCTGTCACATTTTTGCTTTGGTTACTCCAAATGCAAAAGCCTGTATTCGTAGGGTTACAACAGAGGTGCTGGTTGGCAGATAAGAATGATACCATTTCTGTTGGAGAAGGTGGTGCTGGGGAAATACATGTCTCTGTTGTTCTATCTGCTGGCCTTTTATCTTTGTTCCTTTGTAACCTATCTGCTGTGCTTATCAACATTTTCCTTCCAGCAGCTTCTGTAAAAGCAGTGGCAGAAAGACACTATCAGTAAAATGCTTTTAATAATGCTCCCATTAATGCTGGAGGTTTTCTGAGTTGTAGGTTCAGATGATCTCATTCTGTCATTCAGAAGTAATAGAGAGGTATTACATTAAAATGTAAATGCTCAGGTTCCACCTCATTTGCTTGCCTGCAAAATATTCCTGTTTTGAATCTTCTGATCTTTTCTTTCTAGTCCTTCTATCCATTTGCTGAGTTTTGGAATTGATATTTATGTTGCAGTCCACTTTCTACGAAAAAAATAATTGCTTGAAGTGCAGGATAGATTTTCACCATTTAATAACAATTACTATCAGAAAGCACTGTTGACTATGCACGGTGAATTAATTTTTAGTCATGTTGTGAACTTCCCAACAAAAGCTGGTGTCTATGTGATTCCACCTTCTAGGTATCCCACCAGTATTTTTATGCTGGTCCGACTATTATGTCAAAAAAAAAAAGCTCTCAAAAATACTGCGTGTCCATAAATACAGAAAATTGAACAGAACTTGTAGATTCTTGTCCACTTGACTTGCCTTATGCCACAACTCAGTCTAGTCTGTTCCTCCCCTTCCTTGGCTGCTCAGGAAGATGAAAGTGGTGGTGGATATTGTAGCACAGAGAATGCCTTCTGAAAATGACATTCATGTAGCGAGGAACTATCTTATCAAGATCTTGACAAGTTCCATGAGGTACAGTACTGACTTTACATGTGCATCCGTTCTGTCTCTTCCCAGTGATTGGATTCCTCTTGCCATTTGTCAAGCCCAAACTGTCACAGAAGCCCTCTTCCCAACCTCCTTTTCCTTATGCTCCAAATGCTGCTTGTATTGTGCTAGTTTCCTAGTCTTGTGCTTCCTTAGTGGTACATCATAGAAAAGTAATTGTCTCATAAAAGATAAACCTTTTCAGCTGAATTGATGCCTAGGAGATCTATTGAATTTGCCTCAAGAGGTATTCGTGGTTGGCTGAGTTGGTGTCAGTACTGTTAAAGGTGAGCCGTGGGGGGAAGAGGACATGTGATGTTCTGTGCAGCTGAGCAGTGGGATCGTAACTTTTGCCAAACCTGCGCACAAGCTTGGAGCAAGCAATGACTGTCTGGAGCCCGTCATCCACGGCTGAGCAGAATCTTTAGCACTTGTTTGCCCTAAGAGTACTGGGGCTCCTCCCCTCTCTGAATGTCATGTCCTATCAAGAACAAGCAGCTAGAGATGCTCTGCTTAACCGTTTTCTCTTTTGTCATGCTGGGAAGAGTAGGCTTTTGTTTATGGAAACAATTACTTCTTTTTTTAGCGAAAGTGATGATGCTGCACTTTGTAGTGAAATTACAGTTTCCCTGTAGAATTGTTATTCTCCTTTTGTAATACTGCATGCAGAGTTTGGAAAGGCAATTCATCACTGATTTCTTTAGACCTTCCTCAATGTACTGTGAAAAGCCATGTACTCAGAGCTGACCTGTTTTGAAGACACTGGCTTTAGTTTTGATCTCTAAATGCAGTAGCTGTCTGATAACAGACAAATTAGTAAAATTAATAAAAAGGGGGAATGAGTAAAAAAAATAGAAGTACCTTTTTACGGTTCAAATTGAAAATATAGAATACTTTTTAGTGTAGCAAATTACTTCTATAACTCAGACAAATTATTTAAACTTAGAGTAATAGATTTCCTAAGTACATAAGTGCATTTAAAAATCTTAACAGCTACAGTCCTATAAGCCTTTATTTCAGACTTGGGCTTCAGAAGATGGGATTTGTCAAACCTCATACTGCATCTAAATTTTAAATTACACTTCCTCCAGGATGAGCCAAGGAGAAGGGCAGGATTAATTATTCTCAAAGCTGGGCCTGCTTCATTCCCAAGTGACTGAAAGGGTCTAGACAAATGGCTTGTAATTGGCATCTGCTCACTGAAACAGAAGTAGCTGGATTTCACCCAGAAGGCTTATTTAACCTTAGGGAAAAAAGAATGCACTTACTCCATGAGTGCTGAGAGGTGTAATAAACAGCAAGTCCTTGCAAGGCAGTGCAAGAAGGGGGTAGAGGAGTATGGTGCAATTTTTAAGGTGCAAAGCTCTAACAATAACCTGCTTTCTTAGAAGAGATCTCTTCAGTTAAGTGACCAGGAACATTTGGAGGTGATATCCAAGTAGATATTTGGGGACTTACATGATTCACTGAATTGTTGTTGAGATGTAGTCTTTAAAAAGCAGTCCCAGAAAACACCAAAACAAACAAAACCTCCCTGCATATCTGGGATGCCAAACATTTGAAGAGCTGAAGCAGAACTTGCCTGGAGTTAATAAGATTGCTTGTATCACTAAATTGTATGAAACAATGTACATGGCTTTAATCCTTCCTGTCATTAACTCGTTTCTTCCTAGCTCCTCCCATATGCACCTACCTACAGTAAAATCTTACCAAAGCCTTACTATTGTCAAGTTGTAAAAGAGTTCTAAGTCTCAGTATTAGGTTTAACTATTAAAGCTTTGGATATGTGTCAGACACTATAAAATTTATCAATCTCTGTTCCTTGTAAAAAAACCCCACCTCTCCACCCATTAAAAAAAAGAAATTTTAAAAAAAAAAAGGCATTTCACTGCATCTCAAGCATTTTAAAGAAATAGTGATGTCTTTTCAAAACTGGCATGCATGTAGAAAGTTTTGCTGTCATTTAAAGTCATTGTGCCTCTGTCCTATCTGTGAAACGTTTTACTGCAGCTCTGGTAGATTTTTTGCTGCATATCACCTTGTTGAACTGTTTGCATTGAAGTAGCACCCTCTGCCTCTGTTGTTTTCAGAAGGAATGACCTAGCCTGCAGGCCGCACTCCTGGCACGCAACCAAATTTACCGAAAGTCAACCCGAGGCAGCCACGTCACACCTTCCCTCCTCTAATGCCTGCGCCTCCTGGCACTCCAGCTATCATGCAAGGTGAGTCTCTGCTAAAGTTACACACATTCAGCTCCTAACAGCGAGGCAACAATAACAGGGGTCATGTTGTTGAGGGTTGGTTTCTTTTAAAACAACCGACGCAGAATGGCGCTATTATTCTTTAGTTAGCTGTCCTTGCAGTGCATGAAGGGGGAGTTGGGGAAGTTTGACATATGGATCAGTGGATTTCTGAAACAGTTTCTGATATGTGCGTGTGATTGAAAGGTAAGAAACTAGCTTTAAAGGCGATCTCAAGGTTATGCTTCTTGCTCTGCATTTCCTTTCAATGTCCACCGGTAAAATCCTAAGGCAAAGTAACCATCAAAATTAACATTCATAAAGTGAAATAGGAAAGGGAGAAGAAATCAAAAACACTGTTTCAAACAATTGAAAAGGCTTTTCTAAAGAGAGGGTGCAGAATGCTTTACCTGGTGTCTTTTAAGGTATTACTGGTTTAATTAGTTACACTGTCTTTGTGTAATCCTTCCCTACATCTTGTGATCTTGCTTGTCTAGAGAGGTAATATGATCAACGATTTTCAGTCGCTGTTTAAAGCACCTTAATAGTTGGTAGGTCACATGCAACACTAATGGAGAAAGACTGACACCCTTAGCTGTGAAACTCTAAACCTTTAGGTAACGCCTGTTTGGGTCTGGTTACAGGTTCCTGTTTGTTTCCTCCTCCTAGGTGGCATTCTTTATCATTTTTATGAAGGATTTTCTTGGTTCTTGGGGGTTTTTGTGGGGGAAGGGAGGTGTCATTTTTTTGTCTTTTGTTACTTTTTCTGTCTCAGTTTCCACTGGGACATAGTTACATTGAGCATTAAAGAACATGAGTCTGGTGTGCAATCCTGGTTTGGAAAGTAGACTTTGGTTTTCTATACTTAGTGCTGTACATTCTCACTGAATCATTACTTCTTGAGGTTAATGGTTTGTGATAGTCAAAACAAAAGAACATTAATACTTTCGTATTTTATTTTTTCATCTAATTTTTGCAATTAGATGAACATTTACAATGTTTTTACACTGTTTTCTTTGGAAGCTCCCTTCTGTTTTTAAGCTAAATTGCTATCTGCCTTTGAATAAAGTTGACATTAGGCAGAAAGGGGTTTTTTTTAATGTTTTTTTTGTAATACTTTATTAGTAGAAGTTTTAGAAACTTTGATTACAATTTCTGCTGGTTTACACTGATTTAAAATTTATATTTATATATAATGTAGATGGGTTGATTTAGATTTATAGATTTTAAGACAATAAAAGTCCTTGTACATAGAAATGAAATTCAGAAATTTCCAAAATCTTCTATAGAGTTCCTTATTGCAATGCTATAGCTAAAGAATATTTCTACTATTAATGAGTCTTTTACACTAAGCTGTAAATCATTATATGCTTCCTGCTTTTCTTGGTGATTGTCCTTGTACCTTGTGAAAGTAAAATACTACAAGGTGTGTCTCAAGGTGTGTTTTGATAGGAGCTGGGTATGTCCCAATACTTAAAAAAGAGAAAAAAAAAATGGTTCAATGCCAGTTTGAAATGAGGTTTGGTCAGGAAATTTTGAGTGGAAAGGAGGGGAACGGGAATAAAGCAGTCCTCTCCCCTCACATATCAGAAATAGCTGCAACTGCTGGTACACACTAACTCTAATAAAAAAAAAAGATTCTTTCTCTCACATGCTGCTGAAAGATTTAGTGGCCTTAGCACAGTCTGATACCACAGTTCCCGGGTCACTGCCATCCTGAACCCCTTGGCTACCTGTGCTGCCCACTTAAAAGGCGATGAATTTGGGAGATTGGTCAGCCCTGGTGTCTGTTGTCCAAGACCATTTCCGTGGCACAGCTGCTTTTACCGTGCCTCTGCTGGAGGAGGCCCAGCATTCCCAGAGTGGCACCCAAAGGATGTTGGTATTTTGGGGATCTCAGTTGTAGAGTGGGGTTCATTTGGCTCGCTGATCTGCAAAAAGACATCAGCAGCCTTAGATTCCCCACTTTACAAGTAGGTTTCACAAAAAGTTCAGCTGATGGGGAAGCACAGCAATCAGTAGCTGAAAGCAGCATTATACAAGGAGATAACGGAAATAGCCCGAGGAGGGGCTACTTCTAAGCCAAGCATCCCATCCCTGGGCTATTTCTGGAATTTTGTGTCCTTCCTTGACTAAGCAGCTGAGATTGGTATTCAAAGCCTAAAATCTCTTCTGAATGTGCCTACCTGCATTCTCTCTGTGCATGTGAAAATTCACTAAATCACTTGTAAAACATGGAGAGTTCATTGGCGGGTTGCAACACATTTTTGTGTTGGTGGAGTGGGGCACATCTGGCCAAAACAGCCCCGTGAAGGCTTTACATACTATCTACTGCTAGGTTAGGGTATGGGCAGTTTGATTTGCTTTAGGTTTTTGGCTTTTTGTGTTTTGTTTTGGTTTTTGTTTGTTTGTTTGTTGGGGTTTTTTTTTGTCGGTTGATTTTTGCTGGGGCTTTTTTTTTTTGCCGGCCTGATGAATTTGAACATTTGAGAAGATGAATGAAGCTAGAGGATGACAGACCAGAAGAGGCTGTACCAGTATATAAGAGAGAAAGTGGTCCTGGAACCCACCCCTCCACATCCAGCACTATATGTATAGGTTTTTTATCATGTGACTTTAATGCAAAAATTCTAAGTTATCTTGGGAGCACTAGGCTAGGTCTAGATGCCTCTCATGCAAGGCTAGAGAGCTAGAACTTGTAAAGCTTTTGGTGCCTTCCCTCTGTGAGTCCTCTGTCTTTTCACAGAAGTCACAGCTTAATAATATGGTGTAGACTTTATTCCTGGCCCATCCTAAACTAAGGCTGAGTGCACTTTTCTGGGAGGAGTGTAAGTGAACTATCTTAAGTTGCTGAAAGCTTAAAGCCTGTATTTTCTTGCAGTAGGATATACTATAACAGAGGAGCCTTTGGGTTTTTTCTGTGCCCCTCTAGGTGCAGATGGACTCAGTCACCTCTTCTGCTTCATTCTGGTATTATGGCTGTGAGACAAATATGCTTTGAGAAGGCTACCTAAACTGAGGGTTTTGGGTAGTTAGGGTCAGGTGCATCTGATTTGTAATCCTAGGCAGCTGCTGAGATGAGATCATTTCTGTAAGGGTCCAGGAGGAGAAGCTTTTTGGCCCAGGGTTAAGAAAGGTGTTTACAGGCCAATGTGGCCAAGGGATGGTGTTTGTTGATTATTCCTGGACTTCACCTACCAGACTTTGACTAGCAGTGTTGGTGCTTTTCTGAATCTGCTCTAACACAGCCATTGAGAGAAGGATATCCTGGGATGGCAGCCAGGCTCAGGCAGAGAACTGGCTTTTGGATTCTCTTCCATGTCAGGGTTCACAGGAGGATTGCCCTGCAGTTTAGGACCACAGGAGGCCATGCTTTGCAGTAACATGCCATCAGAAACTTTCCTGTCCTTCTTTTCTGCTTCTGGTGGGTTTTCATCAGGCATTTTCTAGCAGGGCTTTGACCTCCTACGCTGATGATCTCTGCTTCACATTTGATACCAGCAGATTTAGCTGAGACCTGTAAACTGAGGCTTTCCTGCACAAGTGACATCTTCCTTTTAATTAATGCCTAGTATCTGTTTGGATTTTATGAACTTAAAGGTTCCAGCCTTAATGGTTCTATGATCTCATTAGTGCTCAAGGGAGTGGGAATATCAGCAATTCTTAGTAATATCTGGCTTATTCTTTGACAAAAAAAAAATCCAAGTAATGACAAGATACTTTTTACATGAAACAGAGTGTCAGCCTAAGATGACAACTGAGACCTTTATAAGGATTCAGCAAGATGTTTTAAATGCTGAAAATAAATGAGTGAAAGAACATAAAACCCCACAAGATGAGGCCATTGCTAGTGTATCCTGTTAATAAAATGCTTTTAGAAAAAGCATAAAACATATCTTCTGTTACTTCATATAAATTGTTTTTGACCATGTTGTATAAGAAGTTTAAAAGGCTGGAGTAGTAGAGAGGGAAAAAAGGAATCCTGTTAGTACTGAATTCCAAAGAACTGTTGAGTTGACCTTTGCAGTATTTTTGACAGAAATAAAGTCCTATATGACTCTTTGTATTTTTTTATGTGATGTAGTTTAATTTCATGGCTAGCTTTCACAGGTCTCTTTACAGCACAAGATTTGATAGATGCTTCATATAATTATAGCTAGAAGGAAGTGGAATAATTCTGGGATTTCTACCAGGGGGCTTTGCATGCAAAGGCAAGAATTTGAATTTGTTATATAAAAGCAAGAGGAGCTGCCAGTGAAGTTCAAACAGGGAGATGTGTGATGAGAATAATTGGAAAAACTGTCATCTCAGCATCAATGTGTTGGATTGACAGGAGGTGGGTACTATGAGAGAGAAAAGAAATGAAAGAAAATGAAACAAAACTCATGGGTTAGGACAGTAACAGAAGCGGCAGGATTTTGGAATAGTGTCCTTGGCAAAAGACCTGAAGAAAGTACAGTGTCAAAGACAATGCTTTTATAGTGGAAAGAGTTGTAGGGAGACACTCGTGGCAGTAGGGATTCTCAAAGGAAAGTCAGAAGTTTGTTTGGCCATGCAGAGCTTATGTTGCTTTGGCCTCTCCTCCTGAAGTTTTCCTGCCAATGTTGTGGAACTGGGTGGGATTGAATGTTTTAAGAGTGTCAACCTGAGAGTGGTTTGAAACCACTGCTAAGGTGCATGTGCAGGTGGTATTTGAGACAAATGCATTTAGTGCATCTCTGCTTAAAAGTTAAAACATCAAATGAATAGGCAGATGTGGAATAACTTTATGGGAGTAACTTATTGACAAGGGAATAACATTATGGGCTGAAGACGTTTAGAGTCATATTTCAGAGATGAAGAAAGGAAGTACATGATTTTAATAGCTGGAAGAATCGGGGTGCCTGGAAAATAAACTGAAAAATAAGTTGATGTTTGTCCTGGGAAAGTGGGAGCTAGTAGAGCGCAAACTTAATTTTTCTTAAAGCAAAGTCGGCAAAATCAACAATTTGCTGGGGGAGAAGGAACCCTTCAAGGAGATAAATGCATATTACTTACTGGCCAGCTTACATAGGAAAGCTGAGTTAGTTACTAAGGGTTTCAAGCTTTGAATCAGTGGTGGACTGTAAAGGTGGAGCCCTGACTTCTTGTTCAAACTTTCAGTTTTTTTAGATTGCTTGTCTTTAACTGTTGTGTAGATGGATCTTAACCAATGTTATTAAAATGGTTGGTTATAATTATGTTGTGGCATTTTTTGATATTTATTCTGACACTTTTTTTTTTGGTTTCCTTCAGTAGTTGTTCTTCTCATGACCTGTCACACTCATGGGATCAGTCAAGTCTGTATCGCACTTCTGACCAATTCAGCTCTTTGGGGAGTATGGACAGCTGGGACCACACTCCCCAAGTAGCCCAGTATGGAAGACTTTCTTCTGCAAGGTCTAACAGTAGCATTGATCATCTAGGAAGCCAAAGTAAGCGGGATTCAGCCTATGGGTCTTTCTCCACGAGTTCTAGCACCCCTGACCACACTCTGTCCAATGCAGACACTTCTTCAACGGAGAACATGCTTTACAAAGTGGGTCCCTGGGAGACTGCTAAGCATGGAAGCAAGTCTGGCCAGTTTTTGACTGACAGCAGCGGAACAGAGGACAAACCTGGGTATTTGCCAGCTTCCATCCAATATGAGAACAACAAAAGTCCTAGAACAGAGGAACACCCAGATGGCAAGCTCACTAGCTCGGGAAGATCCAGTTTCGGACCTGTGTGGTACGTTCCTGACAAGAAGAGGTCTTCATCTCCTCCCCCGCCACCTCCACCTCTTCGTAGTGACAGCTTTGCTGCCACCAAGGGCCACGAGAAAGCCCATGGCCCTGTGTACTCAGAGGGTGCCAGCACGCAGCACTTTACAGCTCTGACCCGATCTCAGCCCAGGAGTGACTGGAGTTTGGAAACTGCGGAGCAGCAGCGGCGGCCCTCCAGAGGAGAATGTGACAGGAGGATCAGCAGCTCAAATTATAAATCCGATCTCAGTTCAGAACACACTTTTCCTTCAGCTGGTGAAAGGTACAGTAGTAATGCAGGAACTGTGAACAAACTGCAGCCATCCTTGTCCAGCACCGATGTTAGGTTTGCACAGCCTGCTTACACCTACCACCACCAGCACCAGTACAGTGATGAAAGCACCTTTTATCACAGTGCAAGAATCTTAGCGGCACCTAAAGATCAGCAACATTATCTGTCCTACAGTGGCATTCAGGAGTTAGCTACAAATCATTTTCATGCTTACAGTCCAAACCAAGCCAGTCTGCTCAACACTTCCTCTTTGAACAGTGCTGCTGAACAGAAGGTGGACAACACTGGACAAAGTCGATATTATTGTGTTACATCAAAACAGCCTGCTCAGGGAAGCTCAAAGCCACTACAACTCAAGGATGACAGCTGGAAACCTGCAGTGGGAACTGATGTGTCACTTGGACCTCATGAAAATCCTGCAGTTATGACAATGGCCCCAAACCCAAAATACTATCTACCTCAACAATCTATTGAATCTTCACTGACAAGGTGTGAGAACAGTTGTCATTACCCAGTGGACAGAGATGCTAGGTGCGCTGTAGTAGAAGATGCTAAAAAACCTAATCATACTGAAAAATCTGGACAAAAGAAAAGCTGTGAGAACAGCTCTGAAGAAAGTGAAATTAGGCATGGTCAGCAGGAGTATGTAAAGGGCTGTGTCCTTACCACTGAAAACAGATCTGCTCAGAAAGATTTTAGGTGGGGAAAAGATGAGAGTAGCAAGATTTCTCCTCAGAAGACACCAATGTTGCACTCTTTAGCTCAGGAAGGGAAGAAACAGTCGAACAACAGCCCAGAAGTGGTAACAGAACAACAGACCTCATTTGACACTCACTTGTCTAAACAGGCACGAAGGAGTGATCGTTTTGCAACAACCCTCAGAAATGAGATCCAAATGAGAAGAGCAAAGCTGCAGAAAAGTAGAAGTACTGCTACTCTAGTAGGGTCATCTGAAACAGAGGAGTGCAGTGAGACCTGGAAACCAGATTCAACAGAGAATGTCACCACCTCCCCAAACACAAACTTTACCAGCACCTACAAAGATCACCTCAAGGAAGCGCAGGCCAGGGTTCTGAGCGCGACATCTTTCAGGCGTCGAGACTTGGAGCCCAGCCCCGCTGAGTATCTCCCCAGGTCACCTGAGCGGAAAACTGGTAGTTACAACTCTTCATTACTGGCTTTGGCTTCTGAAGATGTCTCTGGATTCCTTGAGGCTACACAAGCCAAACCAAACCCCACAGGGAGTGGCACTCATCACATTTCTCGGATTGGAGCCAGGAAGAGGTTCACAACAGAGCAAAAACTGAAGTCATACTCGGAACCAGAGAAGATGAATGAGGTGGGCATGTCAGAGGATGAATGCCATGCTCATTGCCGTCCAAATATATCAGAAGAAGCCCTGGGCTCATTTGCAGACAGGTGGAAGTTTTTTGAAGAAACAAGTAAGCCTGCATTTAGAAAATCATCACAGAAACCAGGTCCCCAGGGTCTAGCAGAGGGGCAGCCTGAGAGGCCAGATAGGAAAGCACAAGAGGGAGAGGAGCTGTGGTGTGAGAGAAGAGGTCGGGTGGCCTGTGTTGGACTTGAAACTGCTCATGCTTCAAAAGAAGGTGTCCTCCACAGCAGCAGCAATAGGGCTGCTGAGAGGATTGGGAAATGTGCACAGCCACGGCGCCTGGGAACCTTTGCAGAGTATGAGGCATCGTGGAAGGAGCAGAGGAAGCCAATAGAGCCAAGGGGCTCAGGGAGGTACCATTCAGCCGATAATATCCTCGATACAGGCCACGAACAGCATGGGAAATCCCAATACACCCATGAGAGGTCTAGATCATCCCCTTCCACAGATTTCTACAAACAGGTACAAGTGTCTTTTGCATTATCCTTTAAGTTGCCCAGTGTGGTGGAGGACAACAGAGGAGTGGAGGGGAAAAGAGGATTTTTATGAAAATTTCCCCTTTAGGAGCACTATGTAATATGGTGTTTGCCTTTTGTCAGTAAAGGAGTAAATGTTACAGGTAGCTATCTTAAGTAAAATGAGGAAGATCAAAGTTTGTACTGCACAAGAGCAATTGAATCAAAGTAATTTCTTGTGTGTTGTAGTCAGAAGGAAAAAAACCATGATTGATTTGCTACTATCCTCTTTTTTACAGTAGAGATTTTGAAGGTTCAAAGCAATTTTCACTCAGACTTATTTTTTCATTGTTGTGGCTGTATTCCCTGTTTGAATTCTCTGAAACTATGAAGAAAAGTGTTCCATGTGTAAATAATACATAGTTTTGTCTAATTTTTAATGGTCTATCAATTTCCATGGATTTCCTCTTTTCTTCTAAACTTGCTTCATGCAGAAGCTACATTGAACAAAACGTCTTCCTAGTAAATTTTAGAGATTACAAATATTCCTGTTAATGTTAAAGCCACAGCGACAATGAAACTGCTTAGTGTTTTGTTTTATGTCAGTTTGCTTGATTTAAGATGTATACATTTATTCCTTAGAGAGATGCCAAACGTCTGTTCAGCTTTCAAGTAAATATTAGGTTAATTTTTAACTGAGCAAAGGTTGGCAGGCGGCACTGGAACTAAACAGAGAAACCAAGTCTCTTTAGTTCTCTGTTAAAAGATGTTGTTCAAGCTACTACAAGATTGTCTGATATGTATAAGGAGTCATAGTATGTTCAACCTATGTTGAACTTCACCTTCTGCAAGAATAGGATTGAAGCAATGCAGCTGTACATTATTTTTTCTTTATTTTTTTCCCCTCTTGGTAAAAACATTGCATACATATATACACAGGTCACCTCTGTGTGTGTGTGGACATGGAGTAGAATGAGAATAGCTCCAAAGGAAACAAAAATGTTAATCTCTAAAAGTTGTGGTCTGCCTTTCCAGAAGTTTTTTTTGTCTTTACGTTTGGCAAAAGTTATTTTTGAACTCTATGTGCAGGCTTAACTATGCGGATAATTTACTAGGGTAGAGATTCCAAGCACTGAAAATATTCACCTGGAAGTTACTTTGAAAATTACATTCACTAAATTATTAAATAATTGCCTACCCAGCAGAAGAAAAAAAATCATATAATCTATTCCCTGTATGCATTTCTGGTTTATTAGTCAGTGCCCTTAAGTTCAGTATAGGCCTCCTGGGGCAAAAAGCAGACACCTGTTTGGCACCTGGAAAATATGATGGTAAGTGCACTGAAGATGCTTTCAACAGACTGAAGTAAATAAAGATGTTGTTTTGCATATACGATTCAGATTATTCCCGTGCTAATGCGCAATTAAATTTCCTGTAGGTTCAGTGTTTGTAATGCAAAGCTGTGCCTTGGGTGGGGTTGTTTGAAGGTAGTGAGATAATAACGCTCTGGAACAGCACTTGGTGTTTTACTGAGGAGCTAAAGTACACGCACGCCAATTCACAACCTGGTGCATACTTGCATCTCCTAAAATGTGAGCAACTCTTCTGCAGCTTCTGAGCCTCTTTTTGTTTGTTTCTTTCTGCCAAATGGAAGTTGCAAACGTTTATATAAATGTTGAGCTCTTCTGTAGATCAGCAACGCGAGCACAGCCAGGTGGGGAGTGCAGCGCGAGAGGTCAGAGCACACTGTACTGCTTAAAATCAAACAAGCTTATAACATGCTATGCTGTTGACTTCATGTATATTCAAACACAGCAAACCCACAATTAAGAGGTTCCATAATCATAGATTTTTTGGGAGTCTGAAACATGATGACTCGGTCTCTTACTTGTACTATAAACCTCTTTTAGGAAGTATCAGTTGAAGTAAGGAGGCAAGCAGAGGATTTAAAGGAAGATGGGGAGTGTATTTTCTCTAACATTAACAAACTGGATGAAAGGAACTGCACTGTAAGGTAAGCGTAGTATTTCTTAATTTCTCTCTCTAAAAGATTTGGTTTTGACAAATTCTTTTGACGAATTTCTCTGATCTGATCTTTTCCTGACTCAAACTGCAAGTTCTGCTGTGATGATTTCAGAGTTTCTGCAGTGCCTTTTCCCCTTATTTCCCTCCTTCTCCCCACATACTTCCATGTGCATGACACAATTCATGTTTGGACTGAAATTTTTGGGGACTCTAGTGTGAGCTTGAAGAGATTGCTGAGTGTTGAGCATAGTTTGTTTATAGTTTGTTCAGAGGCAGTTGATTCTTATTTGTGTGCATGAAATGATAGTTACGGGTTTTTTCAGGGGTAGGTGGAGGCCCTGAGGTTTCTCAAAAGAGATTTCCAGTGTTGTCCTTGGCAAAGACAGCATGCTGCTGAAACATGGTAGTGCTGTAAATTGGACTTTCCTTTTCTTGTGCCTTTACAGAGTACAGTACATGAATAGAAGGCACTAAAATTTGTTTTACTGTTTGAAGAGCTCTGATTTTCCCTGTTAATTCAGGTTTTAATTAATGTACAGTGTTTTCAAACCCTTTTCAAAGGTGTGACTGTATGCACAGCGTAGTTAAAATCCTTTAAATGTCTAGCATGCTGAGGGTTGTTGTCGTGGCCCCTTGTGGTGTAAGCAGTGATTTCAGCAATCGCTGATTGTGCGGCTGCTGCAGCCGAGCTGTGGTTGTGCACACGCTCGTAATCGCCGGCTCTGACAGCTCTGCGTTTCATAACAGAGGGAACCCGTGAGTAGGAGAAAAGAACCTCTAAAGGCTTTCCTCGGTTCTGCAAGTGGTATTAATCTCTCAAGGGAGAGGAAATGAGGAACCGTAGCAAACATACACTCTTGCTCTGACCATAAAACCTTGCAGAAAGTATTTATTTGTGGGTTCATATGATTGCGTTTTGCGTTGCTTATGGCTTAGCTGAAGAGACCGCCCCCTGTTTCTCCAGTTTTGTGTAGCCCTTTGTACTTCCCGCAGCGATTCCCCAAGGAGCAGCCCCCAAGGCGGGGCGGGAGCCGCCGCTGCTGCATCTCGGCACCGGTGAAACGATTCCCATCTACCGGCCCCAGCACAGCCACAGAAGCATGTGAACAACACTCCTGCACCAGCATTTTAGCAGTGTTTGTGCAGCACAGTTCTTGCTTTATTATCCTGGAATCCATGAAAATCACGTGACTGGGCACCAGCGGCAGTAACTTTTTTTTCAGCCGGAGCCTATTTTGGCATATTATTTCAGATGCAGTATTTGGCCATTTCACCTCATTACAGCAGAAGGTTTTGTGAAATGGTCTCTTTCACAGTCTTTCTCTCAGCATTGATATGCAGAGAGTTGATATGCCTTCTGTATTAAAAAAACTTAACTAATTAAAATCCCTCATTTTGGCATTTAATTCCTGTGTTGTGAGCTACCATTGCATGATAATGAATGGCTGCCTTATGAGAAAGAATATATATTTCCGTGTGCTCCTTTTTTAACAAGGCATTCTTATGCTCAAAAGGAACTGGCCTCGTGGCATGGATTGATTTTATGGTTTTTGAGCTGCCCTAAAGGCATTTAGTTTTCTGGTTTTAAAATCTAGCAGTCTGCAAATGGCTAGCAAATCTACCTAACTCAGGGTATATTCTAGAATGTGAATGGTAACCAAACCTGACATCTTCCTTATGCTCATATTTAATACTCTCTTAAAATTTATATTTGGATTAAATTGCTGGCAGCTGTTATTTTGTGCTACTGAGACCTGTGTGCTATGGTGGCCTTTGTGCTACCAAAGTCAGTGTGATGTCCTGAACACAGGAGTGGCCCTTCTGCATTTGTGGGCATGAGATTTGCAGGAACCCAAGCTGAGAGACAGCTGTGGAGTCCACAGGTGCTTTCTCCAGGTTCGAGACTGTCCTACACTACAGGGTGCCTCTGGCCTCCCTCCCCTTCAGCTGTTTTGAGAAAAGAAAAAAAAATTAAATAGAAATAAACTTCGAATATTTACCATTTGCAGCTTCCCTGGTTATTTTCCTCAGAAATATAGGTCTTTTTAATGCACTGACTCTAGAATGAAAAAGGATTAGAATATTGTAACAGCAAATGGCTTTTTAAAAACAAACAAAAATAAAGATGTTAGATTTTTTTTTCTCTCCTGAGCTTTTGGCTACAGTATTTTCTTGGCTCTTCTTTTTTAACACACAGTTTTAAAACCTAAATTAACAGTACTTTGAAAAATGGATGGGACAGTGTTGGTGTGTGAATGCTGAGTTGATGAAGATAGTTTGTGAACCTCTTTCATCTTTGAGCTCTGTTTTTCCCCTCTGAGATTACTGAGTGCTTCCAGTGAATTCAGGTTGTTTCATCTCCCTTTGTAGAAGAGCTACAACATGTTCTTCTGAACTGCAGTATTTAATACTTCAGGGTGTTACTTTTGTAGGAAGAGAAAATAGTGGTCCATAGCAGCCACTGTCATCTCTTATGGAAGAACCAAACCACTCTTGTTATGAACTTACAGGGATGCAGTCATCTAACTTGAGATGAGTATTTTTATACTGAGGGGTTGATGTGATTGTGTGTATGTTCTTAACTTTAGGACAGCTTAAAAGCATTATACAATTCTGCTGATCTGTAGCACAAAAAATGGTGTTTTCTTATTTTTATTGATGCCACTCTTTCTATTTCAAATTAGTTACAAAAGCTAATTTTAAACTTTTTACAAATGCAAAGTCTGTGCTTCTTTAAACATGTCTCTCTTTCTGCATTTGTTAAATTACTTATACTGATTATATAATTACCTTCCTTCTAGAAGTCTCCACAATTTCTAAGCTGAAATAGACTTTCAAAAGGTTAAAGAGGGAAATGGATGCTCTGACCAGTAGTCTGTGGCTTCCTGCAGTATGACATGCACATGTAAGTCATTCTGCATCAAAAGAATCATGCTTTATGATCTAATTCTTAAGATTGCCATCTACTAGAGATGTTTACAGCCATTCCCTTTGTTTACTTTCTAAAAACATTTGACTCCTTGCACTATTAATTTGTTCCTGTGATTTCTATTAAAGTTACATAACTTCAAAAAGTGAAAAATTAATCTGAGATCACAGGCTACAGAAAATACTTCAGCATTTAATAGGTGTCAAGTCCAAGAGCATATGTATGTCAAGTGTAGGACCCCAGTGTGACTCAACTATAATTAAACACTGTAAAATATTTCTTTCAGTGTTTTCATACCTTAGCAGTTGCTCCTATTTGAGTTGAGCTCTTCAAGGCAGAGGAACAGCCGCATTTGGACAAATTAGTTCCTCATATTTAAAATGGTAGATGGTGTCATTAGTCATTGGAAATATTCTTAGAAACTACACAGTTTTTCATAACTCCAGAAATTTTAAACTCTCTATTTTGTTTCGGTTTCGTTAGATGTGATGTCAAAAAAAATTAATGAAGTACCCATATAGTGTTAGGATCAGCTTAACTAGGAACTGAGACACTGAGATACAAGACTTGAATGCTTGGGTGTTTTTTATATGTAGCAAAAGGGCCATTTCCTTAAATAGTTAAAGAGAACTTTTGTTGCCAGCATTGTGTTGCATAGCTATTTTAAACTTCTTTATTAAGAATCATAGAATCCTAGAATGATCAGTTCGGAAGGGACCTTAAAAATCGTCTCATTCCAACCCTCCTGCCACGGCCAGGGAGCTTTCCACTAGAGCAGGTTACTCAGAGCCCCATCCAGCCTGGTCATTGACACCTCCAGATGTGGGAAATGCACAGCTTCTCTGGATAACCAGTGCCTCACCACCCTCACAGTAAAGAACTTCTTCCTAATACCTAATCTAACCTGCCTTCCTCCATCTAAATGCCATTCCCTCTTGTCCTATCACTACATGCCTTTGTGAAAAGTCCCTCTCTGGTTCTCTTGTAGTCCCCTTTAGGTACTGGAAGGTGCTGTAAGGTCTCCCTTGAGCCTTTTCTTCTCCAGGCTGAACAGCCCCAACTCTCTCAGTTTGCCCTCAATGAGATGGTCCCATCCTGTGATCACAGTAGTGGCCTTCCTCTGGACGTATTCCAACAGAGCCACATTCTTCTTCTTTTGGGAACCCTAGAGCTGAATGCAGTAATAAAGGTGAGGTTTCACAAAAGCAGAGTAGAGGAGAATCCCCTCCCTTGACCTACTGGCCAGACTGCTTTTGATGCAGTCAAAAATGCACTCCATTTGGCTCTCTGAGCTAGGAGTGCACATTGCCAAGTCAATATTGAGCTTTTTGTCCACAAACACCCCCAACTCTTACTTCCCAAGGCTGGACTTGGTCCATTCTCAGCCTGAAACTTCTCAGCCCAAGAACTTCTGCTTGGGATTGTCTGACCCAGGGGCAGAACCTGGCACTTGGCCTCACTGACCTTCCTGAGGTGAGTCCTTTATTGTTGCAGTTAAACAGTCAAACTGTGAGTTACTTTTCCTGACTGAACATTTCAGGACAAGTATGTCTCAGGCATTGAAGAACTTACCAAGACATTACCAGAACTATGTAAGCAAAATGTTTTCACCCTTTTCCATGTGAGGAAAAAATGGCATGGTCTTGTGCAACTCCTTCCTTAGAAATCAGTGGAAAAATGACGTTGGCAAACATTTCATGCGTGTGTTAACAAGCTCCACAGAGCTTTCTCTTCTCCAGGCTGAACAATTCCAACTTTCATCCCGTCTTCACAGGAGAGGTGCTCTGACCATCTCCCTGGCACTCCTCTGGACTTGCTCCAGCAGGTCCATGTCCTTAACATTTCTTCATCATGAGATGCAGATTATGAAGGTGTTTCTCAGAGCAGTTTTTTTGCCAGTGATATCATTGTGTGTCGTATAGCAGTGACACAGTACAGTCTGGGCTGTTAAAAAGTCTGTATTTTGTCTGAAAATAGGAAAAAACCTACTGTAGTTCTTCCTGTGCATATAGAGGAGAGTCAGTGTAACAGCATCTACTCATATATCAGAAATCCCCTGTAACCTTTCATCTTCCTTAGGTTTCTGTGAGTACTTGTAATTAGTACAAGTTTCATTTCCATGAACCATTATGTCCTTTCAGTGTACTAGTGTATGTGACTGACTAATTACAGATACATAAATATTACACTGAGACAGTGGAGCATTGAATCACTGGTACATGATGGCATCTGATGGATGTTGATGCTTAAAAGCAGGCCAAAGGTCTACATTTGCAGGTTTGTTTTTTTTTTTTTCTCTGTGGGAGCTGGTAGCAGATGCTTGGTGGGGGACAGAAAACCAGGGCAAAGCAGGAGCCGTGCAGCTGGGTATCTTGTCAAGCCTCTGGTCGGTCTGTCTTTGAGCTTTGTTTTATTTTGGGAGTTTTGTTTAGTTTTTTTACTGCTGTGAATTACAAAGATTGTATGTTCATAGAACAGTCTGTGAAATTCAGCTTTTCCTTCTTGTGCAGCAGTAATTTCTGTTGTACATCATTGTATATGTTGGTGAAGTATAGGAAAATCTCTCCTGTGGGTTACTTTGCATTTATTAAATTTGAATAATTTCTTCAGAGCAGCAACTGCTGCCACCTAGTTTTTCACCCCTTCTGTGAATCATCTTTATCTAATAAGTTCTGATGTAAATGATGTGATGAGATGAGTGAGGACTCTGTCTCATGGGAGTCAAAATTTTAAGAGTCTCAGGTGAGATAAAATTTCATTTTCTAACTCATCTAAAAATCCAAAGTGTCTGTAATCCAGATCACTCTTGTCCCTATGTGTAGTGACTCTTTCTAAGATTGGTTGTGCATCCAAGACACATCTTTTCTACACATGCCCAAATTATTCTCTGTCATTTTTACTCATTAGTGCAGCTGCTGAATGTCTTCATAAAATTTCTACTTTTTTTGCTTATTTCAGATGTTAAGTTTATGATTCTGAAGTCCTTCGGATTCATAATGAGGTTTTTCTTTCATTCTTGCTTTCATTCTTTCTCTTCAGCATCCTCACACCTTCCCTCCCCCAACACTGGGTGTGTCACTGAGCTCAAGCAGCTGTCCAAGTAGCAAAGGAATGGGTAGCTGTGCATCACAGATCCCAGCTCAGCAACTTCCTGTGGAAGTTTCAGGTGATTGTCATATGGCCCAGGTAGCTTATGACTTCCCACTTTTAATGATGTGCAGCATCTGAGAATAGTTCCTGCAAAGGCTGTTCCTTGCTTCTGGAGTTGTGAAGGGGAGACTGTGTCAGTTTTTTGCTGCAGCCTTATTTTCTTTGTATTCTTCCTGTCGTACTTCCATCCCTGTAATCTGTATATCTGTGTTTGAATATGTGCCTTTTTTCTTTTTTTTTTTAGTTTTATTTTGTCCTAACACTCTTAAAGATTTGTACCGTAGCTTTTCTTTTAAAATTTCTGTATTTACCATACTTTGCTTATACATCTACTTTGCTAGATTAGTTCTGGATTTTCCTCATTTGAGTAGGACTTAAGAACATCCACCAGAGAACTTTTTAATTTTTTAATTGCTATTTAATTCAAGCTTTGGAGGGGACAGAAGGGGGGAAGCAAGAAGAGTGGTTGGGTGTTTTGGTAGGTGTTATATTTCCTCTGAGTTTCATATAGTGTATCTTCAGTTGCATGTTATCTGTTAACATTATACCTTGGCTTGTTCTTCTAAAAAATATTAATCTCATGTATGAAAATGCCATTTTCACAATTCAGTACCACTGTGTTGATTCTTAATCTTTCAAAAAAGATTTATCTAAATGCATATGGCCACTGGCACAGGGTAGCTCTTCAAATAGCAAAGTTTTGAACCAGATTCTTCTCATACCTCAGGATCAAGGCAGAAGCTGCATGATAAATTCTCCCACTTGTAGTCTTTTTCTTCCTCTTGTTGTCCATTTTAAAGTTTTCAGGCTGGTTAAGCTGAGAGATGTGTGGGCGTTCTTCATAAGCATCACAAATGCATTATTTTGGGATTTGGGGGTTGGTTGTGGCTAAATGAAATTGTTAAAACTTGCAGGCTCCTGCCACTGCCTCCCCACTCCTGGCAGGGCTCAGCCGGCGGCTGTCAGGTGTGCATCCTGCAGACGGGTGAAATGCTCCACTCGGGCTCTCCAGCAGCTGCTGCATCTCATTAAATGGGTGCTGGACTGCCTCCAAAACCTCTGCTTGGTTTACAGTACACTACACTAATACAGCCCTGTTTCTCCCTCATCCAATTTGTGCTTTCTCCACACTCTTGAAAATGCACTCTCCCTCTACCTTTATTAGGTGAACTTTGAATCCCTGTTTCTAAACTTGAGGGTGGCTATCCTATCTCATATATCCCCTTTGTTCTACTTGCAGCTTCTTGCTACCAAGGAAAGTTATTTTTGCTTTAATTCTCCTGGCACATTTGTTCTCACTGTGCCTGCAGTGACAGCTAGGGGAATGTGGGGCCATCATGGGCTGATAAATGGAAGTGTTGAAGGGTAGTTTCTTCTTACTGAAAGTTTCCTCTCCTGCCCCTAAAGGTAGGTGTTACCAAGCATGAGTAGCTGGAAGAAGTCCTAAGCATGATTCTGAAATTGGGAATGAGTGAAAGAACAACACACAAAAGTGTTTATGGAGAGAGAAGCAAAGATAAATTTGTACACGTTTGTTCATTTTTGTATTCTGGTTTGATTTTACTGCTAAAGAGAATTCAAATGAAAACCATCTAAAGACATATTTTTGTTGCATTGCTTGAAATCCAGCTATCTTCATGTAGCCCCACTGATGATAACTGTTGAGTACGGAGATTTAGAACTAATGTAAGATATAGTCTCCAGTGGTTATAGTCATAAAAGCATCATGTGCTGATGCACTGTAGGTTTTATTCTCCCTTAAGTTACTTGATGAAAAGCATAATTGGAAATAGGTGACTGATTTGTCTCCTCAGTGCAGCAATTCATACATTTCTGACATGTGGAGTGGCTTTATGGTGTTCTGGTTAAAGCTAGCCTGTGAAATGTTCACTTTCTGCTATAAGCCCTTAGGCTGGTTTGCTGTCATCAGGAGGCTGTTTATATCAGTAAATGTGAGTGAAGTTTTGTGCTGAAAAGTAACGTGGCAGCTATAGCTTCCATTTCTCTGCATGGGCCAGCCAGGTTTGCTGCAACTGTTAACCAGTTGTATTGTATTATGTAAACTGGTGTTTTTTCTTGAAGTCGTTCTCACTCTCTATTGAAATCAAATAGGCAGCTTTGAGAGGCAGAAAAATTTTAGGGGAGGTTATTAAGTGGATATCTAAGTGCTGTATGTGATTTTTGTGTGTGGTTTAAATAACACTTTCTTCTTAAAGTGGTCATCTTTAAAATGATCTTTTCATACATATTAAAGCCTTATCCACAACTTCTCTATTAAGTCTTTAATGTGTTCTTGTAGATAAATTGAAAGGAGCTTGAGCTTTGCTCTGATGAAAGCCACGATGCCTTCTGAAGATGGAGCGTGGGGGTGGCAATGTGCTCATGCAGCATGAAAGCATTCAGTTCTTTCCCTGCAGAATCTCCTGCAAGAGAGGGCGCCTGTGCACACAATGCATGCAGGAAGATTCAGGCTGGGCGGCTGTTGATGAAGACTCTACTCTAAAATTAAAGACTTGATTATTTGAATGTTGTTCAGAAAGGAACCTAGTAACACACTGATCTTTTAAAATCATTGTAAATAGTTAAAACTTGTAGAGCTGTAGTTGTGGAAATGCGGATCATGATTTTCACAAGTGAAAACCCTTAAAAAATTAAAGGACTTTTAAGTTTGGTTTTTTTTTTTTTAATAAGCAAATCCGGGGAATGGGGGTGGGGAAAAGGAAAAGCTTTGAAGTCTCTGAGATCTTTTCCCTGAGGTCAGAAGTTTCTGGTGATGTAACGTACAATACAGACTAAGCCTTCACTTATCAAGGTTAAAGTTGACAGAGCTTGTATGAACTTGTCAATCATACGAAGCAGGCAAAAACAAGCCAGCTGTTGTGAGGCATGGCTTTGAAAATCCTCTGTGTTACAGTAAATGAGACGCAGAGGTTGAGACAGATTCGGTTCTGCAAGGCTTTCAAACTGGCTGGCACATTTGCAAGGATGCAGAGCTCACATATCCAGTGAATACGGGTAAAAAGCTGTAAATCCTGGTAAGACTGTCTTGTCTTTAGTGTTAAAGCATGAAAGAAATGGCTAGAGGTGTGTGCCTTATTTACCATTTTTTGTCAGTTCTGAGCAGAAATTTGCAGTATTAATTCATACAGTATTTCTTTTGTTCTTCAGGTCTTTGAGCACAGGCTGCATCTTCTGTCTCTATCAGCAGAAGCTACAGTAGCAAATTAGCAATGATGCAATGCTTGGTACAGAATTTTATTTTGCTTAGTGCAGTCGACCGCTCTGTTCACTGATGGGTTGAGAGAATAGGGGGAAAACGTGAGTTAATTCCGGCTAAGATGCTCGGTGTGCCTCTGCTCACACACATGCGCTGTTTTTAGCAGCTTTTGTTTTCACAGTTGGCATCATGTATACTGGAATTAGAAGGCAGTGCCTTTGGAAAACACTTGTTTTCTGGAGTGAGGGCTGCAGTGCTGTTGTTGTGGCTCAGGGTGCCAGGCTCGGGGTTCCTCTCGGCTAGGGGTGGTGCGAGAGCTTTTCATCTTATTTGCCTGGCAAGCCTGTTACTGTGAGTACAGGCTTGCATGAAGATCTTTTCCACAGCAGCAGGAGCTTTTAGCTGGGAGTGTAAGAGAATTGGATGTGACTATTGGAAGCAAGCGGTGAGTGTGGCTCAGAGTGAAAAGATGGCTATTGAAATGTGTGCATGCTAATTAATTTTAATAACTGGTTTTGGATTTTTTTTCCTTTAGAGGTGAGCTAACTATGTGTTCTTTTTGGTGAGAGAATGCCTGAGAATCCCAGGTGACCTAGTTGTTATTCACAAAGTGTTTCATTTTATAGCTGGTCTTCTGTTACCTAATTCTTGTTCAGCTGCAAGCAGCTGTTTTCAGTAATAATAGCAACAAGAAAATAGCAACAGCATTATCAGAACAAAAAAGTCTAAATGAAAAAAAAAATCAAAGGAGTGGCAACTGGAATGTAAGGGGTTTTTTAGTAAATTGACAAAACAATCATTTTTCTTTGAGCTTTTTTTTTTAATGTGACTGTGATTTCCTTGTTAGCAGTGTTGGAAAATATTGTCTTTTGTCTCTGCAATGGTTGCCATTTGTGTAATGTGATGGTTCTCGTTATACTGTTGGGATATTCTGATGATTGAATTCAGTGTGTAAGTACTGAACACATTAACTGGTTGACTTGAGTAGAAGTAATTTTAATTCCATGCAGGTAATCCCCTGTGTGCTAGAAGAGGCATGCAATAGATAAAGCAATAAAAATGCAGCCATAAAATTTATCTTTTATAATTTGTTTTTGATGTGCAGCAGAATGGAGGAGGGGCTTTTGTTTTCTGAATGAAGGAAAGGAAAGCATTGCTCCCTCTGGCCCTCCCCAAAGGATTTTTCCCTTGTGCATAAAGGCCCTTGTGTTGCTATAAAAAAATATAATTTTAATCAGATATTATTTTTGTTACGGGCACATGTCTTTTGCTGTTACCCATGACTGGCCTACATTCCTCCATCAACATAACTTTGTTTATTTACTGCAGAATTAGAGTGAATATGTTCTTTGTTACTTAGTTCTGATTTTCGTGGGGAAAGAGGTAACGTTTTTGGAGAGACAGAATGAGAGATGAAAATTCATTGCAGTGTGTATGTTGTAATGCAGGCAGGACAGGAGAGAAATTCTGGTGGGATTGATGGACTGGCAAGCAGTGCTTGTTATCGTATTTCACTCTGTGATAAAGCCAGGTGATAATGCAAGGGTTGTTAAGGTAGAGTGACATTTTGCTTTATCACATTAGGTGCAACAACTAAGCTGTATTTAGTGTGACTGACTAAACAGATAGCTGCCATTGAGGCACAGATCATGTTAACAGGCTTTCAGAGACAGAATTGAAAAACCAAGACTTGCACCATGATAAACAGGTTGTAGTGTACCAGTGATGAGCTGTGTGTGTGGGATATACTTTGCGAAATATCTTGCTAGTTTTGTACCTTCACTTGTCTTCTGACAGGCCTTTTTTTTTTTTTTATTTTCCCTTGAGAGAGAGAAAGCATTCTCTCATTATTTAGTGTTCATTATTCTTTTCATCTTAACACGTGCCTTGCTTTTAGGACCATTGGCTTCAGCAGTGCTTCTTGGATGCTAGTTGCCATCATCTGTCTCCTCAGACCAAGGCAGTGGACAGCTCTACTTCTTTGTAGTGGCTTATATGCTGTGCCTCTTCATGGCATGACTGTTAAGGTACAACCATAGTGGTTCTTTAGAGGGTTCTTTAGTCTCTGCATTTATCTTTTAAGATTTCTAAGTAGTTTCATAAAGCTCTCATTTAGCATCTTTGGAATATGCTTCATGTGTGTATGCTTCATGTCACGTATCTATCCATCAATATCTGGTGGATAGTGTGTGCTGTACTGACTCAGTAGTGAAAGCAGATAGAGAGCTCATCAGAAAAATGAGCCACTGGTAAAATAATTGCCCTGGTATTGCATGTCCAAATTGTGGTGTTGTGTTGTCAGTGTCTCCTGAGTATTGCAGTAGTAAAACCAATTTAAAGGCTTAAGTGGTCCTGGACCCTCTGATAAAAAGGATATGGGACTCAGATGAGGGTTCAGATAACTAATAGAAGGGAGACATGTACGTGTAAGTGAAGTGCAGAGTTAAGCTGTAGTCCACAGAAAACTCAGGTTTAATTCTAAGTTGCCTAAACTTGGTTGGCTAAACAGTTGGCTAGACTCAGGTATCTAGTGAGACCTGAGATAGCCCAGCATATCCCACTTGGCTTCCACCTGCCACCTCTTAGGAGAACTGATGCCTTTGAACCTTTAAAGTTTCTGAAATCATAGAAGACACCCATCATGCATTAATTAGTGCTTATCACTATGGATTAAAATGTGGCATTAGACCTCAAATTTTTTCCTGAATTTCCAACAGTCTTTCCCTATGCACCCCATTCTAGTTTCATAGCATTGTGTCGTTTCAAGCAGAACTATACTGGATAAAAGAAACTACCCTTTATTTATGGACTGTTCCAGAAGTTCTTTTGCATCCCAGTGTACCACATGCCAGACAAATACACAATGGAAACACAGTTTCAGCACATAAATTTCATAGCTTAAAAAATATTGGCAAGGGCTGTGCCTATAAACAGGATTTTGTCATATGCAAAGACAGTATGTCCCAATTGCTTTAAGCCACATAATTACCTGTTTCAAGCCAGGTCAGGTCCTTGATCCAGTTTTCTGTGAGGCTGTACAATTCCTACTGCTAATACCCTAAAAAGAGAAGGGAGGCAAAGCTCAAAGTGTCTAAGAAGGAGACTGCGTCTTCTGGCAGAGTATCTGCATAAGGTCACTTTAAAAGGACTGCAAAACTGTGGCCTTGATTTTGAGAGTGTTTGTTTTTATAGGGTGAGGACTTCTACAAAGGAGTCATACTCAGGTATGAAGGCCTTTTTCCAGTGTAGCTTGTAGTTCTTGAGATGGAATTTAAATAAATCAGGAACAGCCACTCCATTTGCTCTCCTTTGCCAGTGAGTTAGTGCAGGACACATCACTGGCTACATAACCACGCTTATGTTTTATGGTGAAACTTGTGCACAGAGGTCAGGTCTTTAACGAATGATGCATTTTTCAAATGTTGGCTAATGCATTTTTGTAAAGCTTATCTAGTCTGGGATTTTGAAGTTGGAGCGTCTCGTGGCACTGTTTGGGTTGGCCTGAAGTGTTCTCAAGAAACTGTAAATCAGACAGATAAAAATCAAACACATTGAGTTTATTGAAATCACTTTCATTTTTTGAGGTACAGCATTTGATCAGATCATTCTATCTCTTTATCCAGATTTAGTCAAATCTTGAGGATGGGACAAATGAAGAAAGTGATTTGGAGTTGTTTTTTATGGCAACCAAAAATGTTATTCTTGTGATAGGCATCTATACATAATGATTAATTTTTGTAAATGCACACAGACTCCACTGAGTGTGTGTGTGTGTATATGGTTTAACCTTCATGTAAGAGCTCTCATTACTGTTGCCTCTCTCTGGTTTGTTAGAATAGCCTGATGTGTTTTTGCTCGGGGGACTAGAGGTGTCCAGGCTGGGGGTGAGACTTGGGAGTTTTTTGCCCAGCTTAGTCTTTACATGGCCTTTACATTTCAATCTTGAGTGTGTATGCCCCAAGCTAACAGAGCCAGAAGGAAGCTGTACTTGTCCATTTAGGTAGAAAATACTTGGTGCCAGTATGGAGATCCACATTCCCACCCCCAGTGCAGTAAAGTGATGCTGGTGTGGCTGTGGCCACTGGGAAAGTGCAAGACACCGAGCAGAGCTCCTCCTGCATTCAGTGATGAGTTCTCAGCCTCTTGTCTCTCCACACAGACCCCCTCTGGGAATGCTGAGCCCTCTGCTAAATGAGAGCTTCTCAAAAATATGAAGGACTGGTTTGTGTAATGAAGTGATTCCTTATTTGCAGTTAGAAGCACACATTGGTTTTCTGTCTCCTGCCATTTAGATATGAAAACTCCTATAGCAAAATACAAAAACCAAGTGCAGTAGAAAGGGCTCATGTTGAACTCCTGTACTAGACTCACCCTTACTCAGTACCACTTTGTAGCAATAGCATAAGACTCTTAATTACACTTCCTTTGCAGCTCGGGTTAAGTGACTGGTGTAAGTTGTCTGACAGTGAAAGCTGTAATGTCCCATGCCAGGGTGGGGAATGTGGTGTGGGCTTTCCCAAAGGCTCTTCCAACACGGGTATTTGTGGCATTGTATTATGGGGCTGGGGGAGCTTTGGGTTTGAAGATAGCTAAGAGTTTAATGTTTTTTATGTCAACTGGTTTGTTACCCAGAATGAAAATAGTAATTAAGTCAATTGCCATGTTTTCAGATGATTTAAAACTGTTCTGTGTCTCTCACTTTGTGATCTTTGGTTATAAACTATGAGTTCCTTTCAGTGATATGTTATCTTTCCATAATCCTCATTTCCAAACCAGCTTTATTCTGGGCACATTATTACATCTGCACTGACAGAGAGCAAGCAGCTTAGTGGACTTCTCAGTATTGATAATAATATAACACCTTTGCAGGTTCTTGCCACTGTGTTCTCCTGGAGCTTGAAGCTTGTTTTCTTTTCCTCTTTCCTGAACAGTAAGCTTACATCTCTCCAAAATAATGTGATGAGCATGTTTTGCATGAAGATGCACTCACACTGAATGCAATTCAGCTTCAGCATTGAATGTAGCCACCACCTCTCCTCAGACCCATTTTGTGTGGCACTGCAAAATTTTTGATTAATTTTGTGGAAGCTGTATGAAGTCATGTGTGTAATTTCTGAATTTTATCTCCATGTTTGCAAATATGGCATCTCTGAATTTCTCTCTGCTGTAATTCTGTATATCCTTTTGCTCGGTTTTGGAAGGTAATAGGACTGCTAGAGCATTCATTGCTTGTGAGCCAGAGTAATATGTATATACACACCAATACATTGGTTGCACGTTTTGGATGTGCACGTGTGTCAGATTGGTGGTGTTCTCTGTCCTGTTTGCTTCCACCAGCACTCCCAGTCCCCATGTGCATGCGAGGTTCATGGTATACTTTGCAAACTGGCTGAGGTAATGCATGTAATTGATGTCTTTGCATTGTTTTGTGTCATACCCTTGACTTTTCTGTGCACTTGAGAGCACCTGCTGCACTGGTTTTTGTTATGGCTAATGGATGGGAGGGTGACTTGGGAGGCCTGAAGAGCTTTTGCACAGGTTAATGAGGAGAAAATTGTAATTGGGTTATCTAGACGATGAAAGATGATGGTTTAAACACAGTATTTCATATGTAAGGCCTTCAGTCTTCATTTGATAAATATTTCCATTAAAATTAGTGGTTCTACTTACATTGAACTCACTAGGGAAGATGAGCTGACCCTTGAGATGCCAAGATGCCATGTAACCAAATCTGAATAGTGTTGTCTTTCTGGCCTTTTGTACAATTTTTTTACTTCACTAAGCTGCCCTTCATCTACTATTAAATGAGGAGTCAACAAATACTGCCTTGTAAATCAGAATTGACTCTGAATTTGTCAGACAACTTGAAGTTGTCTGAACCAACTACTCTTAGGTGAGAGCAATATGAAGAGACCTGAATGTCAACAATACTAATCTTCTCATTCATGTTAAATTTAAAATTTACCAGTTAAAGTTGAATTTTAAGGTTTATCACTTCACATGGGAGAAAGATTGTGTGTGACTTCTCAAGAATCCACATCTAATCAGTCGTCTTTCCACAATACTTCATTTTAAATATTTGTGTTAATTAAAATAGTAATGCAATGTGTAATTACTCCAGATTTTTTTCCTTCATGAATTTATAATAGACTTTAAGCTAATAGTTATTTTATGTGCTTTTGTCTCAAATTTTGTTCTCCTACACACTGATGTTAACTGCCTATAGACATTCTCAAAACTGGTACAGTGGTGTTAATAACGAGTTTACATTGAAAAATTCAAGTAAACCTTATTTTACAAATAGGCTGGGAAAGATGCCTCTTTCACAATCACCTCAGAAGAAGGCTTCGGCAGTGCATGACTACAGGATTACTATTTAAAAATACAGAGACCAGCACTGTCAGTACCATAACTTACATTAGTAGCGCTCTGAAACCTTTGACTACTTTGTTGCAGTTTGTTTTTAAGTTCATAGTGTTTCTTCATTCTCCTTTAAAGCAGAGGGCAAACCTGTCTCCTCTCGGGGGTCCAGAGGTATTTTTCTCCTGTCTTCTGCTCCTTCCCCAATTTGTCTTTATCTGGTGAGCACAAATGTACTACGTGTCTTGTGGCAAAGGACAAGCATGGAACTGTGAAAGGCTGTTTCCTGACTAGAGAGACAGTGTGAAACTGGAATAAACCCAAAAACTTTAGGATAAGATAAGGCCTTTTTGGCCATTATTTGTCATTTGTGCTGACAGGGCAAAAGAAATTCAACCTTAAAATAAGTCTGACTGGAAAATACTACCCTTTCTAAATTTCCTTTCTGCCTTAAATCAGGAGATACTAATTTTTCCTTTCCCACCTTTCTAGCTTCAGCAAGAAAATTTTGATTGCACTCATTTCATTTTTCTGCAGATACACAAAATTTAACCTCCAGATTCATAATTAAAGTTCCTGGTATTCAGTTCATATCTAAAAATGTTACTGAAGTACTATTGCACCTAGATAAGAAACATGTTTCACACACTTTGTTACTGACTTTGGAGCAAGAAGAGAACTAAATTTTAGTATTAGAATTCCTCTTCTGGAGACAGTTTTTTCTGCCAACATTTGGCCATCTGGCTGTGCATTTAGCTAAGCTGCGCACGCTGCAGCGCCTCGGGTTACCCAGAGGTTGTGTCGTGTCCTGTGGCGCTCCTACCCTAATTTGACCTGACATTATGTTTGGTACATCACGTTAGATTAGGTACAGCATGTGTGCCCATACATGAGAGGATGTTTTTGTGCTGTACAGTTACCATAGATTGGAGGAGTTGGTGTTCAAGGTTGGATGCGATCTCAGTGTTCAAGCTTCCCGGGTTGGTGCGTTGGCTTGCACTGAAGTAAATAAATCAGCAGCATACTAAAAGCATGTTCTTTTCTCTAGGCAAGCTGACACAGGGGCCCTGAGGGAAAACCCACGAGAGAAGAGTGATCAGCTGGACCAGAATTTAGGCCACAAGTGGAAGTCTTCTGTCAGACCTTTGCACGTGCAAGAACCTACAGTTCCGCCTCACGAGAGTCGGGGCAGGGCTGGGACATTGCCTAGTGACTACCGATACTCTCAGGAAAATGTGAATGAGAAGAGCCAGGATTGTGGCCTGCCTCACCTGCCCTACTCTGAGCCACAGACCTTGAACGAGAACCACTCCTGTCAGTCCTGGGGCAAAGGAGACGAAAACCATCGAATAGAGCCAGTGCTGCTGAGCAAGAAGCGTGGACCTGTTCCTCAGAGGCCACCACCACCTAAAAGAGATAAATACAGGCGACCGGATATTCCTGCACCGTCGCTCGGCACCTCTTCTGAATCTCTGCTGGCAGCGGCCAGCCAGCCCTTTCTGTCCTCATCCCCCAGCCCCGCCGAGGCCTTTGCCAGTCAGCCCTGTCTCTGTCAGAGTCCTGCAGCTTTCAGTGGAAAACTGAAGAGTGCTAATCCACAGCAGCTCCAGCAAGTGTCATCCACAGAGAATGTTTGTCAGCACTTAGAAGAAAAAACACACCTTAAGTCTGAGTCTTCCAAGTGTCGGTATCTTCAAAAACCTGGCATGGAGTCATCAAGGTCCCCTTCTCCCCAGTTTGCGCCACAGAAGCTCACTGATAAACCTCCTGTGTCCCTACAGGATGAGAACCCAGCCAGGTACTAGATGTAACTCCTTTACTGTTTCATTAACACTTTTTGCCCAGTTAGACCTTATTATTAGTTGTCTGTTCATTTTCTTTACAAGTCCTTCAAGTTCATTAAGCATTGAGCCATTGCAGTATATTTTAGAGACCACAGACTTGTGTGAAATTTCTTTTGGTACCATTAATGTCCTTCATCCGGTCTGTGGTTTCCTTTAGTTGATTTGTGCTGCCCAGGTGTTACACCTGGTAGCTAGTAGAACATGAAAGGTAAGGGTGGGTTCTAAGGGATTTTCCTCTGAAAGTACAGGCAAAGTCAGAAAAGTCCCTGTCGTCATTTCCCCTACCAGAGTCTGTATATAAATATGACACAGTGTAGAGAGGGACAAAGCAGATGTGGGAAGGGAAGCTGGTTCCTTTGTGAGAACATCTGTTTTGAAAACACACAGAGTAATATACACTTGCTAAATCATGACTGGTTTTATGTTGCTTTTACAGTGAAATGTGACACTTCAGGTTGTCTGTGGAGGGGTCCTCAACATTTTATGCTGACAAGGACTAAACACTCAGTAGGAGATTGTCAGTCCTTTCCCAGGGTAGATAAACTCAGAATTAGACAACTGACTGAAATTAATTGATTGCTGTGTCTGTCATATGCTGCTAACATCATAAAAAGTTATTCTCCCACAAGATAACAAACTCTTCCAGGAAGCTCAGGAATCTTGGTTTTCATAAATCCTTCAGCACTATAATTCACGATTAAAGAATGAAAACAAAACCTCTAAGCTGAATTCATGCAGAGGTTGCTTCTCTGAGCAAAAGCAGTTGGCATGACTTTTCTCTAATGTAATGTAAATGGTTGAACAAACTCAGGCTGTTTTCCGTTTTGCCTTATGACATGAAAACATGAATCATTTTTTTTCCTAAATAGGACTTGATGTTTTTCGTCTTACAACTGGAGGAAAAAAAATGAAGTTTCATTCTGCAGTGTTTTTAACACGAAGTAGTAATATAATTTACAATGAGAAGTGCATTATGTCATATGAACCTTAGAATCCATGTGCTAAGGTAGATGACAGTCATAACTTCCTTAATATTTTGCTTTGACTTCCTTAATGAATTACTTTATGAACAGATACAAAGGATGTGTAGAAAGCCAATTGTGTTTGTCCTTCCTTTTTGCTAAGCTTTAATGTTGAAATGAGCACTGAGGTGTGCCTAATTATATGCCCATATCTGAATGTTAAAATGCTTACCCTGTGAATCTTTTGCTAACATTTAAAATGCTTAGGCCCAGACAGGTCTTGTTTGCACACGATGTGTTGTCCCCAGTTAATAATTAAATTACTCAATAAAACAGGTTCGGCCAAAAAGGACAAGCGTGGTGACCATACCTCAGAACTTCCTATATGGTATTTATTTCATATGAATAAAATATGTTAAGTAGATTTACCTTAATACATAGTTAATCAGATTTGGCTTATTATTTCTATTGGCTCCTTGTATATGAGCTTTTGGACATGCCACTTTGCATGCTGGGGGCAGCTAATGTTTGATGATAGCTTATAGCTTTTGTACTCTTTTAAGAAAAGTGTCTTGTTCATCAGCAGGCCAAGGTGAGTGCATGTGCAGGGTTTCCCACAGTGATTCAGGTAGAATAATGTGTGTGGGGCAAATACTGATGGTGTACACAACCCAGCCATTGCCAAAGGCAGCTGTTTAGCAGCAACAAAGCTGAAAAGAGTGCATTGATAGATTTCCACTAAACCTAAACTCAAGTCAAGGAGGGACTGTTTGTGGTTGGGTTGAAGCTTTGGAATGTCCACAAGCAGAGTTGCTGCAAGTCAGTGTTTCATGTTGCCTTTCCACAAATGGAAAGCCTTCAGAAATCAGGAGGGTAGTGATTGCAGAAATAGAATTTTTGAAGCACCTGGTGTTGAACTGTCTTTGCCTTTACTGAAAGCAATCAATTTAATGATGCCTTAAGTTTGTGGAACATCTTTGACTAGGCTGAGAGGAATGTACTCAAAGCTTCAAAACAGATGCTGAGCATTTTAGGTGAAGAATTGCACTCAGCTCACTTCTTTTCCAGTTGCCCCCCATACATTTAGTCATTCATCTTATATTTCCCCCAAATTCCAAAATATGTTCCTCTTTACATTCTAGTGGAGTTTTAAATGTGTGGGCTTTAACTAAAATAAGCAAAAGAAAGGGTTGGGGGTGGTTGCTGGGCACTGCCAGCTGCAGTCAGGAGGAGAGTCCTGGTCTGCAGGTGGGGAGCTGGGTCTAAGCAGTGGAGGTAGAAGTGAGCTCTTTAAAATGACAGACCCCTTGAATGAAAACAGCCTGAGGAAATGGGAGTGGGGAGGTTCAGCATGGGCTGGAAAACCTGCCCCAAGAATTGGATCAGTACGTCAAAGCATGTCCACAAAGCACTTGTGGCAAGTAAATACCTACTGGGAGGCTGCACGTTCATTCAGAGGCAAATATACCTTTAAAATACAAGATAAAACTTCTGAGAAATGTCAAGTCAAACAGATTCTGCTGTTACCAACAGTAGAAGAGTATAAGCTTCTTTTAGGGAAAGTGACACCCCCACACTTAGAGGAAAAGAGCTGTAGTATGTCTTGGTCACTTATCTGAAAGGCAGCAAGCTACCAAGCCAGATGAAACCAGATATTTTAGCTGGTAGGCAATGTTCTTTTCCTTGCTGTAGAGGTTCCAAACCCACATTATTACAATAATTTTAAACTTTTTGCAAAGTCAGAACCACTAAACTAGACTTCAGTTTCTTACATGGTTTGCATACAGTACAGATGTTTCTGTAATGTTATTTAACACGTTATTGTCCAGTTTAAAAATCTAAGTTAGCCTCTGCTTTAAATAGCTTTCCTTACTGAATGGCTAAGGTGACCCTTTGTGCTATGCAGTACACATTCTGCTACAAACTTCTCTTAAAAAGAATATCCAGAATTGTATGTTATCCTCTTCAGTGACTGGTTTCTCTTCTTTAAATGGGAAACTAGGACACTAAGGTGGGATCTATTCATTAAGCTTCTATGTCATATGTGAAATTTTATAATGAAGATTTTTTTAACCATGTAATTAAGTTTTGAATGATTTCCAGATTTCCCATGTGTGATTCTTCGTTATTCTTGTAGCTCAGCAAAAACCTAGCCTGTGGGATGCTCCCATCTGGTCTGTTGTCCTATTGTCTCTTCCCTTGGAAGAGCTGAGAATTGATGTGAGGGCATCACAGACTCCCCAGGCAGCTCAGCTGTGTGTCAGGCCAAACGACAAGGCCACTCTTGGGCGGGCTGAGGACGTGGGTCTCTGTGCCTTTGGCAGCAGAGGGGTAAAGGCAGTTCAGCAGCGCTGCCTGAAATCGGGGCCTGGCTGCTGAGATTGGACCCTCATGGAAACAAACAGAAGTCCTGTATCATGACTATTGTACAAGGCTGATGTTAGGATACCTTAAAAATGAACTAATAATACTATTTAAATTTTGTGGGCAGAAAAGAACATGTAGATTTAAGGTTTGAGATACAGTGCTAGGAATAGTCCATTATCTCACTCTCTTACCCGTCTTTTTGGACTTCCCCTCTGATTTGCAGATATTAATTGAGATTTAAGGTTCTTCCATTTCTAAGGATGAATTTTGTTTATTTTCTAGAATTGAAAGAGTTATAGACAACAATACTACAGTGAAAATGGTTCCCATCAAGATAGTTCATTCTGAGAGCAGCGCAGAGAAGGAGAGTCGGCAGAGCCTTGTCAGTACCATGGAGCCTCCTGCTTTACCCAGTGGTTTGGAAAAGGACCAGATCAAAACACTCAGCACTTCTGAGCAATCCTATTCACGATTCTGTGCTTACACCAGGCAAGGTGTAGAGCCAGAGCCAGAAGCCAGAACCAAACCAGTTGACCCTCAACCAGCTGAAGAACCTGGGAGCAACTTGAAGGACAGCAGTGCTGCCACGCAAGCATCCAGCTATGTAAAGGCCAAAGAAAAGACCTTCGAAGACTGGAAGTCAGAAGAACTTGCCAGAGAGATTGTGGGAAGAGATAAATCTCTAGCAGACATACTAGATCCTAATGTGAAAATAAAAACAACAATGGATCTGATGGTTGGTATATTCCCTAAAGACGAACATCTCCTAGAAGAAGCTCAGCAGCGCAGGAAGCTTCTGCCAAAAGTTCCCTCTCCAAAAATTTCAGAAGAGAAGTGAGTATTATTTCTGTGAGCTGGTATGTCCTTGTAAGCTTCTATCCAGAGTGTGTCAGTATTCCATGGGGGCTGGAGGTGAGTCTTTCTTCTGTTGACGATCTTTTCTGAGACTTCTGTGATAGAACAGTAGTCAAACATACACTACTAATGATACCATTAATGACAGAAACAATAGTGTTATACAATATGAAAGATTTCCAAGGCATGGTTGAAAGCAAGTTTTTGACAGTTATTTTTTTACAACTGATAGCCAGATTTTTAATTATTCAAGAAATAATTAACTTTTGCCGTTTCATCATGATTACATATTTTATTAAGATCATCTAGTCTAGTAACTGGATAGAGAAGGAATAATATTCTTGCCTTTTTTATGTGATGAAAATTTATGAAGACAACTTGAAGCGGGCATGAGGCATTTCCTAGCAGTGAATGAGATCAAAGAAGGAAAATAATTGAATTCCATTCACATTGATGTTCTGTGGTTTTTTGTTTTCTTGCTACGAATTATCAGATAAGTTGTATCCTTCTCAAGAAGTTTGTTTATGATTCCCTAATCAAAAAGTTAAATACTTATATTGTACTATCCCAGTCCAAAAGGATATGAATTTTTATGAATGACACTGAATTTTTTGGCACTACTTTGTAAAATGTAACTTTCCATTTTGTTTCCAGATGTGATATTTTTGATGCATTTCAATTTTTGTAATGATGTAAGATCTGCATGATTTCAGTTTTAGCTTTTGCTGAGCATGTACTGAATTCATATGGATTTTATTCACAGACAGTGTTTGTTTATCTTATTCACATAGGTAGTGGTTTTCTTTTGAACCTCCTGCTTGCTTGGTGAAATTATGGCTCTAAAACATTCTCCTTTCTTTTCACTGATTAGGGTGTCAAGGCAGTTAATGAAAGTTTTGACTTTTTCCCAGGAAAGAGGAGCAGAGTGCACCATCTGCCATCTCCCTGACAACCAATTCTACTTACTACAGCACATCTGCACCAAAGGCAGAGCTGCTGATTAAAATGAAGGACATGCAGGAGCAGCAACAGCAGCAGAGTGAGGATGATTCTGAAGATGAACTGGATCATGACTTGTCAGAGAAGAAGGTAAAAGACATTTCTAAAAGTGTAGTGGGAGGCTCTGAGTTCTGTTCATTACATTAACTGTGAATTTGTTTGACTAAATACCCCTCAATAAAAGACCTTCTAGAGGTACAGGATCAGTGAGAAAAAATCAGCCTCTTTTGGTTCTGGGGGTTTTTTTGTTTGGTTTTGGGGATGAGTTAAGTGTACACTTGTGAATTTAGGAACTTCATATTATGTGCTTCTTGCAACTTGCCTGTTTTGCAAAGTCTCAAGGGGAGAAGTCTTGAGGAGGTTATTTTAAAATAGCATTTTCCATTTGAGATCCTTCTCTATTTATCACTATGTAAAAAGAAACAGCAGTGCTTATGTATCCCACTTAAGCTGGTGGTGGTTTTAGTTGTTCCAAATTTTTGAAATCTAGGTTGAGAATTTGGGTCTGTCTTGAGAGAGAAGGAACATACACACGCATACTTTTTTCTTTTTTATTTTCCCTCCCCTTTGTTTTCATGAACAGCAAACTATTTTTCCTGCCTCCCAAATTAATAATGATTGTGGGAGATAACTAATTAGCCTGGTGGATTCAGTGGAAGTTGCTTGTCACAAGGGAGAGAAGCAGTCTTCTTATTCATCCCCATCCTTTGGTGTTTTGTTTCTGATCAAAAGTCATCACTAGATACTACAATGATGATCTGACATTTGTATGGTTGGAGGAGGTGTTGTCCTACATTAAAATGGTTGCATTCATCTCATTAGCAACTTGACACCAAATATTTTAATCATTGTTCCCAGTATGGATAAGCTGGAGGAAATGTTCTGTTTGATCAAGTAAAGTGATGTAGTTTAACTCTGTTTACCTAAGCCAGTAATGCAGTGGTGTGCAAACCTTTCCTGTCCAAGTCAGCTCTCTGCTTACAAATCAGCTACCAGGGTGTACTTGATAATCCAGTCCCAATGAAATGATTTTTAATTATTAGGACTATATTTAGTTGCTAAGAATGAGAGATTTCCACCTGTGGCTCAGAGTAGGCATGGCTGGCACTGCATTTGAGTGGGCTGTTGTGTTTTCTGTTACCTCTGTGTTGTTTCAGCCTCCCTCTGCTGCCTCTGCATGGCACGGTTCAGTGTGCAGTGCACTGCCAGGGGCATGATGTGGCTGCAGCAGGAGCCCTTCCCTCACCCTCTTGCTAGACAGCTGCTGAATCCAACAGCTGTACTTCTTAGACAAATGAAGCATTTCACTTAATTGTAAATCATTTGGTTTTATCTGGTGCCGCACATGATTGTCACATTCATGATTTTGCTAGAATTAGTTTCGTTTTCATTAATTACGGAGTAGGAGGGAGATAAAATTAAACTGTTCTTGTTTGCCCAACAAATTAAATACTAAAACTTTTATAAGCAAGAGTGCTATTTACTTCTGTTGGTTTCTTAACAGGAAGATCATGTTTACCCTTTTCACACTTACCCATCCGTCCCCCAGCTTCAGTATATACCATTAATCATCTGAGATAGGAAGGTTTCCACGAAGGGCTTTTAGCAGAACGCTTCCATCTTCTCTTCTAAGTGCACATGTTATAGCACACACACCCTGCTGCTTGCTTCTCTCCCTGCTCTTCCACATGGAGATGGAGCACTCAGTTCAATGGGCTTTCATCATGGATCTTGTCAGAAAACATATAACTCTTTGTAAGTGGGTCAAGGCATCTTTATTAAATGGATGGAAGATACTGCTTGGCCCAGCTTCTCACATTTGGCAAGAGTTTAACAAGGGATTGTTAGGGACCCGAGCATTTTAATGGCACACTTTATTATTTCAGTAGTTTTAGAGGGGCCATATGCCCAGAACCTGATAGTTCTGTTATGAGATATCTTAATTACTGTGGAATGATTCCTGTATTTGTCATTCCTTGCTCTGCAAACCAGAAATGTGTGGTGACTTTTTTTCTTTTGAAATAAGTATTGGAATTTCATATAGAGTTGTTAATCCTTTTATTTTTTATTTTGATTTTTTGAGCCAATCCCTGTCTTCCTAGATAGCAGGAGTGGAATGTGTGTGTCTTATGTACTGAGTTTAATGTAGGTTTACCTAAAATACTGATCAGATTTTGAAGATGCTATGAGTGGTTTTTGTAGTAAGGAAAGTCCATGTATGGCTGTGTAGGAAGTTTCCCCTTTGCCCTTAGGAAAATTTCAGCAACTGCTGAAGAGTATAAAAATAATTAATCTATACCAATTTTTACCTGGTTTAAGGCTTCAATTCCTTAGGAATTGGGTGGGGAGCTGAAAGCAGAGTATAATTTACATAAAAGCATGCCAAGCAGTGAGCCACATGAGCAGTGCTCTGCTGAGCCACCTTCTGTGTTGCTAGTCAGATCAGCAAGAATGACTTTGTTTTCTTGTGAACTGGTACAGAATTCACAGCCATAAATTATTCATCTGCCAGTTTCAAGATGCAGACTGCAGTCTTCTGGCTCTTTAGATATTGAACATAATACAGGGTTTCTGCTGTTCAGCAAAAGGATGGAGTGAGTTCACAGTTGCTGCACGCAGAGGCTGCTTCATCTGGGTACGAAGCAATCAAGTAATCATAATCCAATTCTTAACAAATATGACAATCTTAGTATTTATGGCCTTCTCACCTGAAAAATTATTACTTTAGAAGTTAGCAGGGTGTTACTGGGAAAATGACTTCTTTCTCTTTTAAAGAAAGAAACTGAGAGAGCTGATCTGGACTGGCAGACCAGATCAGTAAATGCTGAGCATCCATGTGGCTTTTTTTTTTTTTTTTTAATTAAAGAAAGTTGCAGCACAGCTGCAGAAGTGAAAAAACTTGAGATGATAACATGGAGCACCACAGTATCCTGCTGTGTTTCGAGTGGTGAAACAGCAGCATAGTGCGTGTCATCTGAGGGAAATGAGAGCGTAGCACTGTGACCTACATAATCCAAATCAAACTGCATTTGCACTGAGAGAAGGGGGAAAAAAATCAAATCCTGCAGATTAATCAGTCAGTAAAGCAGGCATCTGTAGAACTGCTTATTACCTTAATCTTTTGGGCACCAAGGCTGACAGATAAACCAGATCCAGATTAACCTGGACTGAGTGCATTAAATCAAAAAAGAAAAAACCAATATGGATAATCCATGAGTTGAATTTCTACTTTCAAAAAGGGTGTTATATATTCACAATGTAGTTGCTTTCTGTTAAGATGACAGACTTTGTTTTGTGTTGGTTTTTGTTCCCAAAATAAATTGGCAATGATTGTTCAGTGGCCTCTGTGAGCAGCAGCTGCTATCAGTATGTTTCTCAGTAATCATGAAGGCTTGTAATCAGATTTGCATTTAGAAAGCAGAGTTCCCAAAGAATGTCATGAGTAATTTAAAAAAAAAACAACCTAGGGGTACTGTGAAATAATTACTGTTTTAAAGGATGTAATTTTCATTCAGAATTTGCACTGAGGTGTATGTTTAGAGAACGCTTTGGAAATTTTTCTGACCTGAAATTAGCTGAATACCAAATAGGCACCTACATTTAAATGAACTAAGCATTTTTAGGGTGTGAATTATCTCAGAGTTGACATCTGGCTGAACTAACTTACACTACTTGTGCACCAGTAAAAGCTAATGGGCATGTAAGAAACAAGACCTCTTGCCCAAAAGCAAGGAAATAGCACAGAGGGACCACAGGTGATTGGAGGACATCTGGATTCTTAGCCTGGTTTCTGCTGGTTCTGCACCTGACATGCTTTTCTAAGGCAGTGCAAATGCCCCTCAGGCAGTGGGGACCATAGTACAGAAGCCCCCCAAACTTGAAGTGAGGTTGTGTATTTGCCTGGCATGGGACAGTGATGCTCTTTTGGTCCTTTGGCAGAGCCACTTTGCACAGCTTTGCACAGAGCTGCTTTGTACAATGCAGTAGATTTACTCCCTGTGCCACAGGGATTATGGCTACCCTAGAGAAATGTTGTAAGGCACTGTTAATGCTAAGATTTTCTGTGAGTGGAAGGACTGCTATTGGAGGAATGCTAATATTATGCAGAAAGGAAAAGAAAGCTTGACAGTGCCCTAGTTTTAACTGTATCATGTGAAAATACAGGATTGTTTTTCTAGTACTGTGTATCTTCCTAAGCATAGCTTTTCATCAAGGTGTTATGGACCTGGTATTTAGAGACACAGGCGTGTGCTGTACTTTCTGCTGTTCATAGCAGGCTTTGAAACTGCTCAAAGAAGCAGCAGGAGGGCTTGTTGGTTGGGTGAAAAACCTTCATCTTATTCCACCAAGGTAATTTGCTTTAACACAGGTCTCAAGCTCAGCATCATGCAGCCACATCCTGAACCTTTGAATGCAGAGGTATAGACCTTTGACACAGGCATGTATCTGTTTGTAATATACTCATTGTCAGAGCCTCATGGAAGTTTGAAATGTATTAAAATACTAGCTGACATGACTTAAAGAAGTAGGGAAAAATCCAATGTTGCTAATAAATTCTTACCTCCTTTATTTTCCACAGCAAGAACTTATTGACAGCATTAGTAGGAAGCTGCAGGTGCTGAGAGAAGCACGGGAGACACTTCTAGAAGACATCCAAGCAAACAATATCCTGGGGGAGGAGGTAGAGGCCATTGTGAAAGAAGTCTGCAAACCAAATGAGTTTGACAAATTCAAGATGTTTATTGGTGACCTTGACAAAGTGGTCAACCTCCTGCTGTCCCTGTCTGGTCGTCTGGCCCGGGTGGAAAACGCCCTCAATAACCTGGATGACAACACCTCTCCAGAAGAACGGGTGAGAAGGGCCAGCAATAATATTCCTGCATTTAGGGAAGCTCCTGGGAGGAGGGGTTTGACTGCTTTTGTTTATCTAAATTGCTGTGCTCAGCAGGGGGGACAGTGTGTGGATAAATCTCATAAGACCATTTTTTTCTAGATTTCTTAACGTGTTTCTCTTAGCCCTCTTTTCTTGGAATACTGAAACTACAAGTGGCTTGCTGAAAAAAAAACTGGGTTTGGGGGTGCAATATACTAGAAAACAGACTTCTTGGCAAAAGTTTAAAGAAAGAGGGAATCTACTGATAAGAGGATAAAAAGGAGGTGAACAAAAATATTGTAACAGTTCAAGATGAGAAAGGAATGTTGTGCTGTAATGCAGAAAGCTTGCAGACTTCTTTATACTCAGTGAGGATCTTGATACAAATCTGTAAGGTTGTTACAAAGAAAATGTTTCTCATCTGCTACAGCTTTCTTCCACAATGCCTAGTAGGGAGCAAGAGCAAGAAACAGCAGGAGGACAAGCCTTTAAAAAAGAGTAGGCAGGGCAGGGGGAAGCAGGGGAAGGCGTGGCAAAAAGAATTTTACAGTAGAAAACATGTTTTAGCCAAACAGAATAGCCTGGTAGTGATGTGGAGGGCTACTAGCAGAAGTGAAAATTTCAGGAGCAGGAGCATTCAAGGTGCTCTTAACCTGTTGGATCCCACCTCTGCTTGCAGCAATTTGTTTAACTTCAAATCCCATCAGGCCTTACCTAGGAGGAGATCCATAGCAATACAGATATGCACCAAAGGAGAGATGTAGATATGTGTGAAACTTAGGCTAAAATAAATAGAGAGTGTGGAGGGAGTGTGTTTTTCATGTGAGTTTAGCTTCTATGGTTGAATGAATGTGAAGTAGGTGTTTTGGCTTGTAGCTCTGGACAGAAGTGCCAACAGTCCACCTAAGTGTTGTAACAGAATTTTTACCATGGGCTGTGGCTTCATGTTATTTCTTCAGCCTGTTGCATTATTTCACACATAAGAACCAGTAAATGCTGGGACTGATCTGAAGCTGTGCTTTTGCTGTTTGGCCCTAACATACTTGATTAATGGCTGTTCAGACCCCTCTCTCTGAATGAGGTGGAAGGGAAAGTATTTGACAGCTTATTAAAGGACAGATCAAAGTTTCTGACACTTGGAGAAATTTAATCTTTCATTAGGCTTTTTTCTAAGTGTGGTTGCAGTTGCCTAGTGGGGAAGGAGCTACCAAATGATGTGTGCACATAGGAAACACAGTTTTAGAGCTGTGATAAAAATAGCTTACTGTCTGGATGTGGAAAAGGAAGATGGTGAGGAGGTGGTGTAATAAGGACAGTCAGAAATTGTCTGTGTGTTCTGATGTCAAATTTACATGGACAGAACTCCAAATCCTTAATGTATTTTAATCCCCATTCATCTTCATATGCACTGACACCAGTCTTGCCATAGTAACATCAGGACTGAGATGAGCCCTGGAGAGGAAGACTTGGGAATGTTGGTGGAAGAAAGGCTCAGCATGACCCAGCAATGTACTTGCAGCCCAGAGAGCTAAACATGTCCTGGGCTGCATCAAAAAGGCAGGCCAAGGGAGGGGATTGTGCCCCTCTGCTCCTGTGAGACCCTACCTGCAGTGCTGCATCCAGCTCTGGGGCACAAAACACAAGAAAGATGTGGACCTGTTGGAACACTTCCAGAGTTGGGGCTGCTCAGCCTGGAGAAGAGAATACCAGAGAGGTCTTAGAGCAGCCTGCCAGTACCTAATGGGGACTTACAAGAGGGCTGGAGAGGGAGTTTTTACAAGGACATGTAGTGATAGGACAAGAGAGAATGGCCTCCAGGTGAAGGAGGACAGGTTTAGATAAGATGTTAGGAAGAAATTCTTTCCTGAGGGTGGTGAGACACTGGAACAGGCTGCTCTCCTCCATGGAAGTATTCAAGACCATGTTGTATGGGGCTTTGCTTCTATGAAATATACCTAGAAGTGTTAAATTTAGACTGGTGCTTGTGGCTTTTTTGGTTGTCTTTTAGTATTTCATAGGTCAGATGATATGTGGTGAACCACCAGTGTGCCATATAAACAAAACAGGGGATTTTACTTCCATTGTTGGGGAGCATATTCCCAGTGACCACTGATTTTTCTTTCCAAGGTGATGTTGTCTAATAAACATTGCTCTGATAGCTTTCCACTTTCTAGAAGCCAGGAACAGCTTACCAGACTTTCTCAATAAAAGGAGTCAAATAGTGCCTGCTGACTTACTTTGTCAGATGCTCTGCTATAGGTCTTTTTTTTTGCTACAGGGAACAGTATCAGCTGTTTCAAGTTCGGCTTCTGAAAGGGGCTTCATCTAAAGAGCTACCCTTCCTCTTACACAGCAAGGCCAGTGTCTTACTGTTTGCACTTTGTGTCCATGTCCTCTTGCATTCATCAAATTCTGGCTAGCAACTGCTGCTCAGCATGCACACACCTGCAAGGCTGCCCTGGGAGCAGTCTAGCCACACTCCTGAGTTTGAGGCTGTCTGCTACTTGCCCTCATGAGTTCAGGAGATCTGTTAGTTCCATCTCTTTGCAGCAGATTATTCTGCTTGCAACTTGCATTAGGATTTTTTTTTTTCTCCTGGCATAAGCTCAAGGGAAGATTAAACTGTTTTTTCTAATAGTGTGTGATTTTTCTGACTTGTCTTCTGTAGCTGTCTTGAATCCTGAGTTAATCTAGGCTGGATGTTTTAAGTACATAGAGAGCACAGATCTGAAAACATTTCACTCTTGAGCTTTGGTCTGTCTGTAGAAAGAGTCAACACAGGATGCAAGTGCAACTCTGACAGGTAGGTTTATTAAAGCTTACTGGTCTGTAGCCCCCTTGGTCTCATACTTCCATCTTGAAAAGATTTTTATATCCTACAAAACCACTTGATATTCTGCAAAAACACTTTTCTGTAAAACCTTCAGACTTATTGATCAGCATGTGTGATTTAACAGAAGGTGCAAATTAAGAAGACACGTGTTTATTAGAACAGACTGAGGTTTATTTGAAGACAGCTTCTCAAAGAAAATCCATCTCTGAAGCAAAGGTTGAAGTTATGGATTGGTGCCTCTTAGGGACACTTTTTCATTAAGTTCAGACATTTGTACAGAATTCTTGGTGTCAGAGTAAGCCAGCCATACTGTGTCACTGGAAAGAGGCAGTCACTTGTAGCAGACATCTGAGATAGGCTGGATTGATGATGCTCCTGTTTCTCTCCAAGTACTGCCAGAGGAGTGTAGCCAGGTGGGACTGTCTGCTGTGCAGACAGGTGATGCTGGGGGAGAGGAGTGTAGCTGCTGCCTTCTGCTGTCCTCTTTCTTTGTGTCTTCCTCCATTCAACCTCCCTTTTTCCTATTTTGTCTCTTGTGAAAGCACAAAGCAGAAATTTGCAGCCCTTTTTGGAGAAGAATGCTTTTTTGGTTTTGCTTCCATTTTGCCCTTCTGTTGTCTTGCCTCAGCTTTCATTCTTGCTCATGTCTAAAGACCACAGGACTTCACATGTCATCGGGAAGGCTTGTGGATGCAGCAGAATTGCTAAATACAGTGTCAGAAGCTGTATAAGAACAAATTGCTCCATTAATTTGTCTGTTTCTGGGTTCTGTAACCACAGCTGTGCCCGTGCTGTGTATGGAAGATGTAAGACAGCTGAGTATTAATTTGAAGAATTATTCTTCAAAGGCAACTATATTGTATACAGCTATTTATAACTATTAAATAGTAAAGATGTCTTTGAAGTAATGTTTTTGAGGCCAGTAGAAAGTAATGGTGCATTTTTCATTGATTTACTACATTTTTTATCAGTTTGTTAATGCATTTTATTAGTCTGAATTTTAAAATACAGCAAAAGAGGAGCATTCTTTTTCCACCTTTCTAGATATTCAGAAAGGTCTCTGTAGGTAAACCAGACCTGAGATCTGAACAGTGAGGCTGTTGTCCCGACCAAGTGAGCCCAGTGACTTTTTAACTTCTTTTTTCTTTTCTCCCAAGCGGACATTGGTAGATAAGCAAAAGCTGCTGACCCAGCAACATGAGGATGCAAAGGAGCTGAAGGAGAACCTGGATCGTCGAGAGCGCATTGTCTTCGACATTTTGGCGAACTACTTGAGCGAGGAGAACTTAGCAGACTATGAGCACTTTGTGAAAATGAAGTCAGCCCTCATCATCGAGCAGCGAGAGCTTGAGGACAAGATCAAGCTGGGGGAGGAGCAGCTGAAGTGTCTGACTGACAGCCTCCAACCCGAGCGGCTCAAATAAGGGCACTGAGTCCAACCAGCGATGGGAAAAATGGCAAAGAAGGAAGGGGTAGGGCAGTTTCCAAGTACACAAATGAGTATCTTGGCTCACTTGAGTGTCTGGTAGAGAAGCAAGTGCACAAGAGAAAAATAGCTCTCACAACAGCAATAATGCTCTCTTTCATTTTTTAAATGATATATTTAATTTTTTAGAACACATTTTTATTGCTGGACTCTACAGCTGTTCCTCATTGCTTAACTTCCAGAAAGCTCCACAAAAGAGGAGAGACTCTTCACCTTTCTGCTCAGTATGTTTGAAGTCTGTGGCAGTTGTGCATGCAAACAATGGTTTTTAGAATAGGTTGTATACTTCCTTTATGTTCAGATGCTGCACAGTCTGCTGGGAAACCCTACAGCAATTCATGAATGCACATACATTAAGCTCTAAATTTAGTGGGTTTTTATGGTTTTTTTAAAGACATATTAAATAGGGGAACCTTGCATCTTATAGCTAATATATTCAGATTGCTGAAATGCAGTGTCACTCTGATCCTGTGGCATCAGACACTTTTTTGTAATATTGTATATAGGATGGCACTTTCCCCTTCCAGAAAACAACTTTAAAATCAGTCTAGTTAAATGCTTCTTGAGCAGCTTGCTAATCACCTAATGCCTACCTTGCTGAAGATTTCTTTTAAATTATTTTGCAAGGCATATTTGTACTCCCTCTTAATGCAATGCAAGTGATTTTCTTTACCAAGTTGTACTTGATTTAAGAAATGGGCTGGAAGTACTGTGCTGATTTATTCAAAACATTTTTCATCTAAATTATTTAGAAGGCTCGTTTGCTCTTTTGTGCGTTTTTTATGCATGTTTTTATTTTTCTTGTCCCAAACCCACTACACTTCATGGAAATAAATGTAGGTTAAGGACACTGCTTGTGTTTTTTTTCTGGTTGCTCAACATTGTGGTGGTTTTATATAGACAAATAAGTTATACTGAAGTTGACCTACATAATGCTGTTTGTTCCTCTTTCTCAGACTACCAAATGCAATAGAAACAATTCTGCCATGTAAATACTGTGCATTACTTGGAGCAACTCTGCATTGTAACTGTGAACATAAGTGGGGTGGTTTGCTTGTTTTTTCCATTGAACAGTGAGAAAGGAGAGGATCTTGGTTCACAGTATCAGATCACTGCTTGTGTTCTCCTAATACTGCCATTGACTTACAGATAATTTCCAGTAGCTCTAAAAAGAGGTGCTAACTCATGTTTGCAGCACAGTAATGGGTTATGCTGACTTGCTTAGATGCCTACAGTGAAATTCTGTAGTGTCTTAAGTGTAAAGTTCTATGTTAAGATAAAGTTTTGCAGGCAAAGGAAGTCTTGGAAGACTTTGTGTATATGCCATTTCCATTATCTCGCCTCAGACAAATAGATTCCCCAAACAGATACCGTTTTCAAGGCTGATGTGAATGCAGATTGAAAATACAACCAAATACAAATCAAAGTAGGTTGAAAATACAGTCAGTTGTTGGAAAGAGAGCAAAGAATTCTTCCCACTGCTCCTGCAGTATGGCAGCATTCACAAGCGTTTTTCTGTCCTTCTTACCTGAATCCTCTCTTTTGTGGGGAGAGAACTGGAAAGGCGCTGATCAGTGAATTCTTTGTGAGCTGGGGAACTGGGGAGCAGAAATCCTCTGGAGCCAGTTCATCACAGACAGCTGCACACATCAAAAGGACTGTTGCCCCTGCACACACCCTTATCGTGCACTACTTTGTATGCCTGGACCAAATTTTAACTGAAATGATGTTGATGTGCATCAGTTGAGGTCAAATGGAGCTACCATTTTACAAGACCTACAGCTGACCTTAGTTTCTTCCTCCTAGTTGAGAAATGTAGTCTTCTGGCATCTCACAGTTATTTGCTGCTATGTTCCTAGGACAACTGGTCCCTTTGTCCTTAAACCTATCCCTTAACCATAACAAACCCAAAACTAAACATAAATAAATTATGCTTGTCTTTTAGCTTGGAGAAAAGTGTGCATTGTTTTATCTGTGGCATTTAAAGAATTTTACATATTGTGGTTACTCTGAAATGTGTATGTGAAATGTGAAGAATAATATAATTACAATGTGTTTGTATACAGTACTTTGATTTAGATCTCTGATAAAAGGTAGCAATATTGTGAAAGCTGTATCTATTATCCTTTTCACAGAACAGTTGCATAGACACTATTATCTCCTTTCCTTTTTCAAAACTGTTGAATATCACTCACCCTGAAAACGTGAAGATGGTGGCCTCCCAATGTTATATGTAAATCTGTAAATAGCTGTACTGTTGCTTTTTGAAAAAAATCTGGTGCTAATGTTTTGCCTTTGGCATCCTGGGGATGGCTGTTTCTTCATCCTTGTTGTTCTCAATTCTAGATCTCTTTGTATAGTGAAAGATTTCCACAATGCTTCTCCAACTGTTTGCATCCTGCAGCCCAGAGTGAAAATGTACAGTTTTCCTGCCTGACACTTAACACGTACCTACTGACAAATGGTATTGCTTGACTTTGAGAAAATAAACTGTATATTTCAATGTAGAGTTAGGTTGTGTGTGCAGTGTTAATGTCAAAAGCTACTGCTTTGCTTTGCTGCAATGCAGTGTTGGCCATCTCGTGGTGCCCATCAATAGTCCTTTTCAAGGCCAGGCCAGTTATCTTGTGGTCTGAAGTAGTTTGTTGTCTTTGCACAGCTTATTTAATGTGTTGAGTAATTAATCATTCTCAAGTTCCCAGTGCAAGTACCAGAAATGTGTTTGTGTCTATTTAATATTTCAAGAGTGTGAATATGAGATGGCAGAAAGGTAAAATGTGTTAAGAGGTCGATAAAATAAATGGGTCCCACTTAACAGTGCCTACCAGGGGAGCAGTTTACATTTTCCTGCTTGGGCAATTCCACTGTTTCAGCTCCATCCCACGTTTCAAATGGGTACTTCATAGGGAAATACCTGAAGTCAGTGGTGCACAAGACTTTTTGCAAGAACAGATCACTTGTGAACTCTCCAGCTCTAACAGACTTTCACAGAAACTTCAGTCTAATGGGGTTCTCAGATTAACTTCTGCCTTATTGGGAAACACTGGCAAGTGTGCACAAATTTATAGTAGAGGTGATCACAGAACCATAGCTTGATCCTGGATATTAATTGTCTGTGATTGTCTGTGAAGGTCTTCATAAAATCTGGAAAAAGGGAGTTAGGGAAAGAAAAATACTTGGGTATTTGTAGGATTTTTCTAAACTTCTTTTCACCCTTCTTGTCCCTCTCTCTTTGTACATGGACCCCACCTGTTTGTGCCTGTTTTCATGAGCATTGGGTATAATCCAGGATGGCAGCTCCAAAGGAGTAACAGTCCAGGTTTTGTGTACTATTAGATTTTTTTTTAATTGCCTTTCTTTAAACTGAAATTCAGCTCTTTATTTTCTCTCAGGGGGTACTTGAGACCCTCAGATTTCAAAGGACTCATCATTTTACAATGTTCTTTCCTACTCAAGTTCTAGTGATTAATTTTGGTGTGCTTAATTGTCTCAGTTTTTACAGCTGAAGTAACCTGCTGGCAGTGCAGTAGCTCTAGCAAGGCCTTATGATATGCAGTAGAAAGCAACTCCTGTTTTAGTGGTTTCTGGTCATTCACTGCAGAAGTTTAAGGGCCTATTCTATTTAAGGGTTTCTCAGTTGTATAGGTTTTTTAGAGGATAAATTGGTTTTTTTCTATATACTTGAGCAGATGATGCCTGCAGAATGTTAGGAAAATTACCAGTTCCGTCTTCAAACTGGATGTTACATTGTCAGTTGTCAGCAGTGGTAAATTGGTCCCCACATTTACTTACCACAGGTCCAGTCTGCAACTTAACTGATGATAATGATCTGTAAATCTAATTATAATGATCCATAAACTGTAAGATGGGTAACCCATGTGAATTAGCAACTCACCTGTGAAATCTTTGGATTCATTTTTCTACCTGCTATTTTGACAATGTTTCTATGAATAAAGTTGTTCCATTTGAAGTAGGTTAGCTTACTACAGCAGAGGAAAATTTGAATTGGAAAAATTGGGTGCATTTCAGTAGCAGGAGGTAATGCTCACTCAGGCTACAGTAGCACACCTACAGGCAGAGCAAGTATTGCTTTAGGACAGGCTACAGTAAACACCTTTTTCTTGGTTGTAACCATGTGGGCCAGTGGGCTGTTGTGTATCTTAGGCTGATTTTTATTTTAGTCTCAGCATCTGAGCCTTTCCTGAGCACAAGGCTAGTGAAATGCAAATTTTTTTTCTCATATGTTAAAAATCCTCACAATGGCATTTTTTTAGGTGCTTTGGTATCTGTTTTGGAGGCAGTCTCCTAAGTTTCGCAGGGGGAGATGGCCTTGTGGCTAGGATGTGCCTTCCACCATTGCCAAACAAGTCAGTGTTAGTGGAGCCTCTGTTCTCCCTTCCTCTTAGGTCCCCTCCATGCAACAAACTGCTTCCTGGTAAAGTAAACAAGAAATACATCCTCAAACTCTCATTACCTATTGCTTGCTGCTGCTGACTACCTTGTGCTGGCTGCTGCCAAGGGTGGGGCAGCAAGAGTATCTGCAGTGATTTCTGGCACCTCTTCTGGGGTGGTAGAAGGAGGAATTCTGTGTATCTCCTGCTCTCTAGGTGCCATTTGTTAAACTACAGCTGTGCCACTAGAGAACAGCCAGATTCCCAATGCATTTCATCTTTTATTGGGATATTTTAATTTGCTGCTCGTGATTTTCTTAACACAGGAGAGATTTTAATTAAAGCAAATGGATTTGTGACTGTGATAAGATGTAGTGGAAGATACAGAAAAATAATCATACTGACTTTCAGTAACATAAAATCTCCAGCAAAATGGCGTCTAAAAAGCCTGCATGCTACATGTCCCAGGTGAGAACTGTCAAGAATTTTAAGTCTCTATTCCTAAACTTTAATGGAATTAGTTAAAGAAAACCTTTTCTTAAGTGCATACCAAGCTGTAACTGTGTTAATTAAACTATTAATTCCAAGCAACTTGTGTAAAATGAGCCAGTATTCTCTGAGGAAGCTGTGGTCTATGTTACCAAGAGTTGTTGATTTGCTGCTGTTCCTTGTGACAGCAGCTTTTGCTGGGCTCCTTATGGAGAACATGATCTGGAAATGGAGTAATGGATGTCTGCATGTAAGAGTTTTACCAAAACATTGTTTCAGTGGAGCTGTGAAGTCCAAAAGCCTGAGAGGAATTAACAAAATCTTCACCACGGGAATCATTTAATTTCAACATCTGTTTCACTTCCCGGCTGTCTGCTCTTCATAGTGTTTGTTACTCATAAATTACACTTGTGTTTTACTAAAAGCCTCAGAGAAATATAAATACAACGAGCAGTCACAGGCTAAATAATCAGAAATTGAAGGAAGATAAGATTGTTTATCTCAGTACCTGAATATGAAAGGCATGAGTCCTGTGAATACTGTTCATTGCCACTCCCAGGAGGTGCAGCTTCAGCAGCTTTCTCACACAGGTATGGTTCCTCCAGAGATAAAAAGGGAAAACAAGCTGTGATGATTGAAAGTGGCCACGACTGACTGGAAAGGGGTGGAGCAGTGATACATATCACAAGGAAGTGAAAACCAAGAAAACCTGGAAGGATCAGTGCCCTGAAGGAAGAAAAACTAAACCAGTGGTAAAGTGCTTTGGGACTGTGAATTTCCTGCTTTTCTTTCTCCATACCTGACACACCAGAAGTGTTGTGTCTCCATGTGCTAGGACAGGCTTTTTAGTTACTATAATGTAAAAATACCTTCAAACATCTTTGAAAATTAAAGTATGGAGAATAACTCAGAATTTCAGAATCTCAGATCTCACTGTGTAAGACCATCATGTTCTGTGCATTCAGTGACACCCCTTTCTTGGCTCAGGAGACACTGGAACAGCTCTCTGGCACTAAGGAGCCTCGAGGAAGTTACCCTTTGAGGAAGAAGTCATCCTTTCTCTGTGGTCATCCTAAGTTCACTAAAGAGCCCAGCTAGCTAGACATGCTGAGATGCTAAAGTCACACAAGCTGAGAGATGAGGGTGTTTACAGCAAAACACACATTTACAGAATGAGTGACCTGGCGTGTTCTCTGGGCTTTTGCTTACCTAATTACCACCTCTTTGGAGCTCCATTTAATACCAGGCTTCTGGTTGAGGGCAGAGCAATACCTAATTCCTCTTTAAGTTGGATCATTGTCTGCTGCCAGGAAAGCATAATTTAGAGAGCAAGAAGCTGAAGATCTAAATATTCAGCCTTACCATCAATAGGGAGTAGAGGATCTTGGGGTTCTGTTCCCAGGATATTCTCACACATGGTAGGCCATCATAGTAGTGAATGTGAAAGCAGAAATACTCTATGCAGAAGTGTGACCAGAATGTGCCCCATTAAAGAATTTAAAAAAAAAAACCAACTTCCTATTTTTACACAATAGAGGAGAAAAAACCCAAGGTGAGTAAATTGTCACACTGGTTTTGCAAAGGTGGAGTTACTTAGACCAGCATTTTTTGCAATGGGCAGTTCCACCAAACCAAAGAGATTATTACAACAGATGCCCAGTGATAATGGTCACTGTTTGCACCATGTATGGCAAACAACGAGGAGGAAAGTTGCACAGGGAAAAATTGGTAGTCTGGGTGTGTTCAAAAAATTATCATTTCATACAGTGACATGCAAAGCAATTAATCAAAGACAAAATGGTGGTGATCACATGGACAGGACAATGACATAGACCAGACTCTCTAAACCTGTGTGGGATCACAGTGAATAATCAGTTCACATGAGCTCTATGCTCTAAGAAAAAGACAGGAACACAGGAAAAGTAGTAACTTGCAATGTAATATTGCTGAAAACTTCATAAACTTTGTAAAATATTGTGTTTAATCCCACAGTCTATATCCAGTGCAAAGGGCAGAAAAACAAGAGACTCACGTAAATTATTAGAGAGTAGGGAGAGTATATCATAACATGAAAAAGAGCACTCAGTGATCAAAACTGGGATTTAAAAGCTGTTGTGTGTGTGCTGTTGAGTATCACCTACAGCTTGAGACTCCTTTGAGCAGAGAAAGCCCTGTCAGGACCCAGCAAGTACAAGACAGATTCATGAAAATAAAAATTAGGTGCAAGTGTTCAGGGATGTCAGGAGTGCAGTACTGTTGTCATGAATGATGGGGAAAGTGCAATGTGAAGGTTGGCCATGAGGTCTGTGGAAGTCAGGAAGCTGGGAATGAAAATTTTATAGTCACTGTAAATCCACCTTTTGTGTTTGCTGTTCTTACATTACACAGTCACGTAGCGAGGTGTGACTACTTCAGTAAATATTTAGATTGCCTACAGTTTTATAACAGGGGTCTTTAAGAGCAGCAGTAATTATAACATTGGCTTTTGGAGCTGACAGGTCAGGAAAACAGGGGGCAGTTTGCAAGCCCTTGTCTTGGAAATGGGGCTTGAGCACTCCAGGCAGCATGGCTCAGACAATTTTTTTTTCTTCCATTACAGACCCTCCCCGCACATGCACCTACAGGAACTGCCACAAGCCCTTCTGCTTTTCCAGATTCTGTTAGTTACCAAGTTTGCTTTTGTTTTCTCTCCTGTGTTTGGGGTTTCCTGCTGGCGCTCCTGTGCTGACCAATTCAGCTATCCATAAAAGCATTTCCCTCTTCATCAGAACCTTCCAGGGGGTTGTCCCCACATTTTGAAACTGCCCCAAGCTCCAGCATGTGCTGGAGCGTTCATGACCTTTCATCTCTGCCTTGTAACTTGCAAGCTGGCTGTGGAGGGCATTGAGGGAAAGCAGGGGCAGGGTGACATTTCTTTCCCCCACTGCCCACATAAATGACACACCAGCACAAGGATAAAAAGTAGAGCTGTCCTGCCTGTGCATTGGAGATGCTGGAATAAAATGCTTTTGAAAGGCAGCTTCCCTTCACATATTTAAGGAATTTACCCTGTCTGGAGCTCTCTACAGAACTGCATCCTTTTGCTCTCCACTGGCATCCAACTTGTGGCTGTTTGGGTTTTCATAAGAAATCTGTTTTGCTTTCTGCAGTATCCTATTTTACTTGTGTTCTGGGTCACCAGAATATTTGTATCTACTTCCTACTGCATTCATCTAAATAGAGTATTGGTCAGAGGAAAGAGCACAATCATTGTTTAGCTATTACGGTAGGAGGAATTGGTGCAAAGGTATAGAAACCCTTTTAGGGTGTCAGTAAAGTTCCTAAAAATCTCCTACCTCAGATCATGGCCATGATCAGCTAATGAGAAGTCAGTTATTCATATGGTTTTCCTAAACTAGTACTTTAATACTGCCCCTTGATTTGTGCAGGGAGTTGCTTTGTAAAGCTGTTAAACCCCGTGCTCTGTTACCAGCTAAAGGTTTCTATTGATCTCGTACTTTCATTCCCGTTAATGAAAATTCATTGGTATTTGATTTCCTTGTCACTTCTAACAGCTGATAAGAACAAGCTGCTAAAGCAGCTCCAGTGAAGTGACAAAAGCCTGGTGTTGTAGCACTGCAGCTCTCTCAGAAACACTGCCAAGGCAAAGTGAAACCCCAGTGTGACGTGTTGATAACATTCTCACATCAGGTGGTCTTTTCAACTGGCTCTAAAATGTCAAGTCTGAGGGAAATGTGTTTGTTAAGCCTTGAATGACCTACTTTTGGGTATCTGGGAATAACCAGGAGCCTGCCCAAACCACAAGAGTGCCTCTAATTTTAGCAGCCCTTCATTTCATGCATGCCAGCTTTTGTGCTCTGCATCTCTTGGAAAAAAAACCCATCAATTTCTTGCTGAGCCAAAGACAAATTTTATTGGTTTTAAATCAGCCCCTTGTAGAGACGCAATCACAGTGAAATCATTCCTCTTAAATTTTTTGAGCCTGTAGTAGTCATCTCAATTTTGCTTCAAAAACTTGATAGTGAGCCCATTCCAATGGATCTACAGTTGCTGGTCTCTGAAGAAAAGGTCTAAACAGCCCATGCTGGAGATAGCCTGGGCAGCTGTGTTTTGTGGGTTCCCACTTCTCCCTGGTTTATAATTGACCAATAGTAAGAGTCAGATTCTTTGCAGGAAGTTTTGTGAGTCTTCTAGCTCAATTATAAGGGAATCTAGAGAAAGTTAAGGACAAAAATAAAGGGATGTTAGTGTGTCAGCAGGGGCTCTGAGGACACTGCTAGTGATGTAGATGCTGCACAAAAGGTCTCTGACATGTTTTGGATAGAAGCACTAAAAAGTATGTGAGCATTGTTAGGGATATTAGTGCAGTGTAAGATTGAATGGAAGCAAGTTCAGACATGAGTCAGGTACAGTCTCCCTAGCTTGTAATACCTAAATTGGACATTGAACACTGTTTCTCTTGCTGGGAGGGATAACATATAATCCCTCTCATATAATGTCAGAGTCCACTGTCATTTTAGACTAAAACATGTTTGAATCCCTCTAGCACTGGACAAGTGGAACTAACACAGAGGATGGTAGGCGCTGAGCATTGTGGATGTTTATTTGGAGCCTCACAAAACAGAAGACAAATCAAGGCCACACAAAATATAATGCCATAATCACAACAAACCTATTAGCACGTTCTCTGGAGCCAGAAAACTCCCCAGCCAATGCGATTACCCATAAAAACAAGCAGCACCTGCCGGCAGCTATGAACAGGGTCGGTGTAATTTGAGGTTGAGCTGAGTATCTGATAATGTGCAGTGCTTCCCTGAGGAGTCCCTTGAGGCCGGCAGTGGGTTTCCTCTTCAGAGGCAGCTGTTGACAGTGTATTTGTGATCCGTGTTTGAAGAGGCCTGGGTAAAACAGGTAGAAGTCAGCTGCTGCTGGGCTGGGAAGCATTCAGTGATGAGATGGGTTGAGTTTGGTAGAGGTGTTTGTCTCATCTCTGAATTTCCCGAGTTTTAAAGGATAACTTGGTTTGGCCATAACGGTAATCAGTTAGGAAAGGTGTTTATGGAAATACTTTTCTTAGACTCAAGTGGTGGTTTTAGAGGCCCACGTTTAGGTTCAGTGTTGGATTTGGAGAATTGCTGGTCTGATGATCTGCTGAGCACAAGCAGGGAGTGACCAAGAGTGGGGATGCAACAACTCTAATCCCCAGTTCCCTGATCACAGAGTGGCAATCTGCTGCACGGAGGCTGATCCTGGAAGAATCAGCCGTTGTCTGAGAAACAAAAAGTGAGAAAGTACTTGCAGCTGAGCCTCCGAGCTGTTCAGGGGCTCTCTCAGCTGCCTACGTGGTGCCACTCACTGGGCAGTGTATCTTCCACAGCGTTTGCTTTCAGGTTTTTCAATGTGTAGCAAATAAAAAGAAAAATAACTTGTAACAAATATTTCCTGTTCTGTGGTATTTAACAATGAAATTGTAAACCACAGAAGGGACCAGGCTTGATCTAAAGGTCTTTGAAGTGAGCAGAACTATTTCCACTGATTTCAATGTGCTTTGGGTCCAGGCCATGGAGGAAGAAAGGAAATGTTTTCTGCCTCAAAAAGTATTAACCATTGGCATTCAAGTAACCATAAAGTCTTAGGTTTAAAATATGTTCCTTTAAATAAAGTAGTCAGAAACTTAGTTAATTTCTATCTGCTTCCTAATAATTTGTCACCATTACACTAAAAAGGAATATGTTTATAGAACTCATAATCATACACTGAGAAGAAAAAACAATACTGTCATTTGCTTCCTGTCTTCTTCCATTCCATTTTGTGTGTATTGTGTTTCTCACTAATGTAATGATGCTGACGCTGCTAGTTGTTTTCACAGATTGAACACTGTAGATTTCCAGGTGAACTAAACTTCACTCTAATGATGGTGGCTGAGAAATATATCAAACTCATTATTTTTCAGGACAGTTTAATCTCTTAAACGTCACAGTGGGTTTGGTTTTGTTGTTGTGTTGCTTTTGTTGCTTTTTTTTGTGACTGAGAAGTAATAGGTCAGAGACAGAGAATTTGGTAAGTAAAAAATTGTTCTTCTGGGAGTGGTGTAGGGGATGCCCTTCCTATCACAGGGTGAGACAAACAGAGGTGTGCAGCAGCTTCATGTGTAAAATCGGCAATAAAATCAGCCTGCAAATTTTGTCCCACACAATTATTAAATGCAAGAAAAAGACTCCATCTGCCAGCTGCCTACTGCCCAGGGATGCTGTCCCTGAGAATCAGCAGCCCTGTCAGGATGGCAGAAGGCCGTCCTGGAGTCTGGCAGACGGCAGCAGGGGGTGTGTGTGTTTGTGTGTGTGTGTCGGGCTTCTTGTCACACAACAGCAGAGCCTGAGCAGCTGAGTTTGCCTGTGCACCAAACCAACCCCTTCCAGCTGCGAGCAGCCAGAGAGGAGATCCCACATGCTGAGCTACAGGAGAGGACAAGCCTCCGTTGTTGTTGCCATGGCCAGGCTGCGTTACCTGCACAAAGAACTAGTGAACTGGCATCAGCTGGAAGATACAAAGATACAGGAGGAGAGGATTAAAGGTGATGCAGAAAACAGGAGGATATGAATTAATGAGATTTTTCAGCCTTCCTCAGTGATGGCAATGACCAGCCATTGTGCATGTTACAATAAGAAGAATTTTTCAATGAGGCCTCCCCATTTCAGGGTATTTCTATGAAATAAACTTACTTGTCTTTTGACACCAAGCTTTGCAATGTCACAGAATCACAGAATATTCTGAGTTAGAAGGGATCCCCAAGGACCATCAAGTCCAACTCTTAAGGGAATGGCCCATACAGAGATTGAACACACAATGCTGGTGTTGTTAGCACTGCTCTGTAAGCAGCTGAGCCAGTGCATCATTTGGAGTTTATCAGGGTTTAAAATAGGGTTTACAGAGAAGAAACCAGAATGGAGTTAAGAACATTCTTCCAATTTGTAAGAGCCATTGTTTACATTCATGGGAAAACCATGAAGCAAGGCAAATATAACATAATTTTAAGGAATGTGTGTGGTTTTTTTAACCATCTGAGATAGCAAGCATAGTACTATTTGTACTAAAGTGTGGGTACAGTCAACCAGAGTCCATCAAGAGAGCAGTTCAGCTTGAATTTACTCCTTAGAAAAACTCCTCTTTCTCCCCTATATTTCTTCCCACTGCAGAGCTGCACTAATTTAAGTTGTATAAATACAGGAAGAAAAATCTAACAAAGAAAGGATTATGAAATCACTTTGTTCTCTTTCAGATGAGAATTCTGTGTCCTTCACGCTGTCAGACTGGGGCATCATGGTGGTCTCAAACTGAAAAATCACATAATCAAAAAGGTAGATTTTCGGAAAGGGTATCTTACAGAAAACTGTAATTTCCATGGGAGTTATCTATATGCTTTGTTAAGTGTTTTAAAGCAATTAGGATAAATGGCATATGGCAAAGTTTTCATATTTTTATAATATGTTAATGATTAACTGACTTCCTACATCTTTGTTGACTTAGTAGGAGAGTGACAAGGAACTGTGAGGTACCTCTTTGGTAGCGTAACAAGCTGGACAATCTGCACGGGCATTTTTTTCCACCTCCCTTTTGGAACTTGCTTCATCCAGCTGACACTGCTTCAAAGCCTTAGGCAACTCTCAGACTCAGAGAAGTAAGTCCCCCCTTCTTCATTAATATTACTTATTTTATGAAGTGCTGATAGAGAACAGATGGGGAAAGATTTAAGTATTTATCTGTTTTGTATAGAGAATGCTTTCCCAACTGGGAATTGAAGAATTAAGTTTTCAAGCATTAAAGCATAGAGATATTGCTAAGAAGAGACCTTTGTAATTACTATACTGTTGTTTTTTCTAAATTCCCTTTCTGCTGCAAGACTTACATTAAACGACGGATTTAGTTAGTAAACCGTGTTCAGTATAGTCCAATGAAGCTGCATCTAGGCTATAATACTTTGCAAAACCAGGATTTGAATGTTAATTTAGAACTGCAGGTGATGCCTGGTGTCATCTAACACAAAAATATTTGCTTAAAGCATGAAATAAGTGGAAATAAGTGAATTTATGCTTACATGAGCTAGGAAAAATAATTTTATGCTTATTTTATATAAGAAGAGTTTATCATGAACTTTCTCTTTAAGCTGATTTACAAGCTGCAGTAGAATTCCTAGTTTCTTGGCAGGCAAGTGGGTTCAGACAGGGAGACTCAGACATCGCTCTTCTGTCGGAACATTTTTAGCGTATTTCATTTTAGCTGTGCTATCATTTACTAGGAAGCAAGTTTAGTCTCCTCTCCTTTTGGAAGGCTCTCCTTGCACCCAGTCCCCCTCATCTATGAAGGAAACCTGGCCAGCAGGGTGCTGTGTGGAGGTTTCTGTGTGCAGGGTGCTGTGTGCAGGGCGCTGTGTGCAGGGTGCTGTGTGGAGGGTGCTGTGTGGAGGTTGCTGTGTGGAGGTTGCTGTGTGCAGGGTGCTGTGTGCAGGCTGCTGTGTGGAGGTTGCTGTGTGGAGGTTTCTGTGTGGAGGGTGCTGTGTGGAGGGTGCTGTGTGCAGGGTGCTGTGTGGAGGCTGCTCTGTGCAGGGTGCTGTGTGCAGGGTGCTGTGTG